>QTSX02002999.1:0-141775 GCA_014839935.2 Entomophthora muscae | reverse complement strand
ATGAGTTGCCCGCAAAAGTGATTTGAAATTTGGACCAAGGATTCAGCAATACCGCATTTTTACGTTCAGGTTCTGAATTTACAGTATGTGAAATGAACTCATCTGAAAACAAAATTAACTCAGCTCAAAAGCAGAATATAAATGACCCAAATCTTATATAATTCAATTAAATTCATTGTTTTTAATTTCATTTTAAGCTGAGTTGGTTTTGTTCTCAGCTGAGTGGATTTCACTTTAGGCTGAAGCAATTTTGTTTATCTTCACTGCTCTGAAAACTATAGTATTACACTTGGCCATAGTGTTAAATGTAGAACACCTAGAATATTAAAATTTGATTTTGAAAGAAGTCACCATGGAGAATGGGTTAATTGGGATTATGCAATAAAAATATTTTTGGCTTTATCTGATATACAAAGGTAATCATGTAATTTTTTAGGAGAATCAAAAAGATTAAATCTGCCAGAGAGTAAAGGAAGTAGGATTTGTAGGAAAAGAAACAAAAATGAGGGGAGAAGGTAAATTATAGCATTTAGTTGTATTCTTTTTGCTATTTTACCAGTTTCCTTCAACTTAGTTGCCAAGCAAGGTACATCATTAAAGGGATGTCTGTCTAATAACTACAAGGGCTTTTCAATTTGATATTTATAAATCAATTGAACTCTTTTAATTAGGCTTGATAGTCTTTTGATGGTGTGAAAAGTCTGTCAAAACGAAACAAAATAAGACTTACGGATATGAATCACGCTGGGTAAAAAGAATGAATGGATCATGAAAAAATATTGAAGCTAGGGAACAACTTAAAAGAATCAATAGAAAGTGTTTTGAAGTAAGTTTAGAACTGATTTAGCTAACATATTCTAGTTTTGTTTTTGGGAAGCTTGTTGACGATACTCTTCTTGCTTAGATTCAATATCAGTCCAGAAAGCGTTAGTATCAATGAAATCAAATTTGCGCTGGCGAGGCAATCTAGGATCTAAAGGAAGCTGTGTTTTGGGTTCATGAGTAACTCCGACGTAGCGACGAGTCTTTTCAAACTGATCGGTTTGCTTGTAATACTTTACATAACCTGGAGTCAAAGCAAACAGGGTATGATCTCTACCCATTCCTACCTATAAAAAATATTCAACATTTGAAAGTTAAACCACGACAAGCTTTAGCATATTTAATTTTGAAAATAGATATGTAGGTGTTTGAGTCTAAAAATTAAATTTAAAGATTCTTTTTTTGAGCTTTGAAAAAATAAAAAGTGCAAGAAAAATCCATTTTCACCCGGAAAAAGACGAGTACCCCGCTGGCGAAATAAAATCATGCCAGTTTTCACAAGTTGACCTAAAAAACTAAAGTTTAGGTATATCCAAAATTAACAAGTGAAAAAAGAAAACTCAACTTTGAAAATATTCTTACCATCAAATCTTTTAGCACCGAGACGACGCCCTGCAGAATCTCGACCATTTCTGGAAGACCCTCCAGACTTTTTTGTTGCTGAACGAAGTTGGTTCAAGGAACCCAGTGACAGGATGCCTCTGGGGATTAAGGGCTGAGAAAATATTCCAAGGCTTTTGAATCCAAAGTTTAAAAGGGACATTTTTACTTTATTGTTAGGCTAAGTTAAGGTGTAATAAACTTTGTTGGGGATTGAATATAAAAATTGGGATCAAGATCTCGTCTTGAGATCTACGACACCCTAGGCATTTCCAAAAGAAAAGCTCTATGATTCTTCGTCGTATTCAGAGAAAACTGGATGGTAAATACTTCGGCTTCGAATCGAGGTCACCATCTGGAAGGATATGACTAGGCGGTACAGTTGGAACGGAAAAAACTCTCGGTAGTGTAACCTTCGAGATTTTAAATTTGAAAGCGAATTAGAGTCGATTGCCCTAGTCGACCATAGTAGTGAATTTTCGCTAATTTAATAGTGAAAAAAACCCTCTCACAATGGTTTAAACGTGCGCTTCTGCCCACAAGCGGAGCACTCTCTCCCTAGAGAGGGGAGTACTCCAGCGTCAGAAGCAGCCTCCCCAGAAGTGCAGCTAGCAACTGACAACTGGGTCATTATTTATTATATTAAGCCAAGGCGCCAGCTTAAGCATTTTAAAGCCTTTTAACTTATTTGTATTATTTAGTCATAAATTTATGTTTTTCAAACATTAATATAATGCTTAGTTTATTGAAGAAATTTTTAAAGTGTAAAATATACAAATAATAAAAATAAATCATATTTTATTAACTGTATTTTTTGCTAAAACCTTTTTTCTATTTTAATAAGCTAAGAATCAAATATATGAGTTGCATGGGAGAGTAATAGCAGCCCCAAAGCTATAATTGCTATTACCCTATCTTTGGCTCATATAATTAATTTCTTAGTTATTTTTAGAAAAAACAGTTGTTGAATTTAAAAGACTATTTACCCTATGTGAAATATAAGTTTTTGTAATGTCTCCAACTTCATGAACATGTCCTACTAATCCTTTAGTAGTATCAGCTCTCTTTGTTTCTCTATCATCTGTGCAGAACTTTGAACAATATTTTATTTTGGAGTACTCCTTAACATCCTCAAATGTCAAAGGTGAAACATACAGCTCACCATCTTTCATTAAATATGAAAAGTTAACATAAAAAGCTTTGACTTCAAGCCAGCTTTTTTAGGCCTAGATTTTCTATCATAAATGTAAAAAAGATTTTTTGGGAAACATCTGAATTATTTACAAGTGTCTCATATAGACCCTTTCTTTCTTCCTCTCTCTCAAAAACCATTTTGAGATCATTTATATTTTTTATATACATCTCATTTTCCTTTTGTTTAAATATTTTAGATAATACACCAAAATGACCATCAACAATACTTTTGCCATGACACTCAACAAATCTATTAAACTTAATTGTTCCTTTTATAATTCTAGGTACCTCTTTAAAAAGATAGTATAAGAAGTCATGAGATCTGAAATGATTACCATTATCAGTCCAAACTTTTATATTTTTAATATTCTTAAATTTATCTTTTTAAGCAGACTTATCAAACACTGACCTGAAAACAAAGAGTCATGAGATAAAATTTCAGATGAAAAGTCATGATACTCATATTTAAATTTCTCATTTTCTTTAAAAGAAATTGCAAATCCTAATAAAGAAATAGATGTTTTCTCATAAAAATGATTATTTGTCTCTATAGGACCCCCACCCATGTTGTAACTGTGCTGTTTCAGCAGAGTTACAAGGGGAAAAGTATTAGAAAACTAGATAAAATTCTTTATTGAGAGATAATGATTGTATAGTTAGTGTGAGTCATGGATAACAGGAACATGATAGTGTTGATCACACGGTGGGATGGTGAAGGGGATGGCCTGATCCTGGTAATGAGTCAAGCGCCAAAACAAGGTATCCACCATAAGGGATCATACTTTGTTCATGTTGTTGGATTTGGAAATTTGGGTTGACTTCCTAGTTTGGCTTCAAGTGGCCAGGTAATCGGATTGTGGGTCACAAACCCGCTTGTTTGAAACCTTGCTGGCAGGTTGAGTCTGCTGTTTTGACACCCCCCCCAACTGAAGGCCAGCCTCCTCTGGGGGCAGTTTGTCAGGAGCCCAGGTGTCATATTGCACCAGCTGTTGTTTGGTGGCAGGTAGAACAGTCTTGTGTTGTTTTTGTCTCACTTTGCAGGGCCTTAGGCGGTTGTGGTGGAGGACTTTATCTTGCTTGCGCTTTCCAAGCCCTTGTAAAGGTAAGTGTTGTTTTCATTTACCTTTGGGACAATGGCAGGGCCCATCTTTTCTGGCTATAATTTACTCTTATTGGTATTCATTACCCAGACTTTGTCACCAACCTCGTATCTGTCTTGGATGGGGACAAAGGTATTCTGTAGGCATTTTTCTTCTCTTTCCAGTTGGTTGATGTTGGCCTGTGTGACTTGAGGTTCCAAGCAGGGTGGAACTTCACTGGCATTTCCAGCTTAGGTCTGATAGCTCTTGAATAATATTGGGTTGTGTGCCATAAACTAACTCAAAGGGGCTTTTTCCGGTGAATCTGTTCATGCCGGTCCAGCATACAAGCAATGAAGTTGGTAGCTGCTTATACCATTCCTCTGGTCTCCCAGTGGTGAGCTTGGCCAGGGCCTGCACTAGGCTGTCATTTAGCTGCTCCACACATCCATTGGCCTGAAGGTAGTAGGTGTCGTCACTGTGTGCTGGACCCCATGTTTGGTGAGGTAGACATTAGTATCTTCAGAGGTCAATTCTTTGCCTCCATCAGTTATTAGGAGTTCTGGCTTTCCAAACTTGCTGATGATTTCTTTTCCTATGGGTTGCTGCATGTCATTTCCTGTGTGAGATTTACTGCTTGTGCCACTGGTCAGAGGTGGCAAAGTTGATAGCAGTGATGATATATTTCTTTTTGTTGTGCTTTCCTGGCATGGGTCCTACAATCTCTAGGGCCCACACTTTCTAAAACAGTTGTGAACAAATAGGCAGTACAGATTTAGGAGGGGTGTTGCTTTTTGAAAATTTTTCACATACTTTGCATTGCTCTAGAACTTCCTAGACATCCCAGTATAGGATCAATCACCATGCTTTGTGTTTCAGGAATTTGTAGAGATTGTGGCTTTTGGTATATCCTAGGTCTCTGTGGTATTGTGGGTGGTGTCTACTTGCTGATGTGTAGGGATGTAGGGGATGGTGGTTCTGTCAGTCATTTTATAGTGTAAGGTCCCATACACGTTGGCAAATAGATGCTTGTTGTTGGTGACTGCCTCCTTTGTAATGTCAGTTGTGCCAGGGGGAATCCCTCGTCCTTTGTTTGGAGTACCAGGAGAGGCCAATCTGGATTAAGCTCATTCTTGCCTCTTGCAGTTCAACGTGCAGACTGAAAGTGCATCTACCATGGTAAGTTCTGTTACAGTTTGTATAAATGATCATGTTGAACCTTTCCAGGAGTTCCATCTGTTGTGCTTTGGCAGGAGAGGTTTGCCTGAGGTTTAAAATATATGAGTGATTTGTGGTTGGTCAGGGCTGTAAATTTCTCCTGTTGTTCTAAGTAACAACACCACATTTGACCAAACAATGTACAATGGCCAGCAATTCTTTGTCATGTATAGGGTATTGGCACTCACTGTCTGTAAGTTTGTGTGATTTGTAAGCTATGAGCAGGAAGTTGCCATTGCTGTTCTTGATTTGTAGTACTCCTCCAATGGATGCTTCAGAAGCGTCTGTTTCCATTTTGATATTCCCCATCATATTTGGGGTATTGCAAGATAGGCACATTGGTGAGTTTTTCCTTAAGGCGTCTGAAGCAAAGGTCACACTGTGGGGTCCATACAAATTTGGGTTTGGCGCCAGTTATGGCAGACAGAGGTGCAGTCAGGATGCCACAGTTGGGGATAGGAACTGTTGCACATTGACAGCCATTCCCAGGAATGTGCATAGTTCTGACTTGTCTTTTAGAGGTGGAATTTTACAGATAGCTTGAATTTCCTGGTTATTTGGATTAATGTTATTCTTTGGGACTACATTTCCTAGGAAGGGGGAGCTGTTTGCGGGGAAGAATTGGCATTGAGAGGGCTTAGCTAGAAGTTTTATGTTGTGCCAGAGGTAGCAAAAACTGCTTCAGGTCCTTGTGATGCTGTTCTACCAAAGAGCTGTAGACAATGATATTTTCCAGGTATACTGAAGCATGTTTGCCAATATGGGGGAGTAAACACCTCATTCATGAAAGTCGCAAAGGGTCAAAGGCGCATTTGTCATTCCAAAATTGAGCACCACACACTCGTACAATCTGTACTTAGTGTGGAGAGCTGTTTGGGTATATCTTTCATCTTGATGCAGATTTGGTTATAATCTGCAGTTGGGTCAATTTTGGAGAATATGGTGGCACCGCTGAAGGCGTCAAAGAGGTTGTCTATGAGTGAGAGTGGGTATGAATTCTTGATGGTGACTTCATTAAGGGCTCAGTAATCTGTGACCAATTGAAGGGTACTGTCTTTCTTTGCCACAAAGAATACAGCAGCGCCGAAGGGAGACTGTGAGGGGCAGATAAGTCTTTTTCTCAAGTGCCTCCTTGAGGTGGGCACATAGGGCGTTGTCTTTGTTTGGGAATAAGTTAGTAGATGGGTTGTGCCTTAGGTACTCCTTTGAGTTGGATGAGTGTTGTATGTGCTTCTCAAGCGGAGGGACCCAGTCTTGGGCGGCTGGCCTGCCGTTTCTGGGGGTAACTTGGGCTGGGGTTTTTGCGGGCAGGGCCCACCACAATAGAGGAGCTAGTTTTAGAAGGTAGGAAGCAGACTTCCCCACCCAAGACCACGGGCCAGCAGCTGGTACAATGGTGTTCACCACCCCTGTGAGGGTGATGTACACTATTCCAAAAAGCTTGCTGATATGGTTGGTTGAAAGGTCAGGTGAAGAGGCTGTCATTGGTTTGGGTGTTACAGGCAGTTCCATATAGATATTGTAGGCCAGGAGATAATTGAATTTTTCTCTAAATAGTTTTGGGGTGGAGAATATCCATGGGCCTTGGCAGTTGTATCTAATAGCGGATTGGATGCAGGCTAGCGGGTCAAGTTCAAGGATTTTCTCTGGTGTATAATTTTTATACTCGGGCTTCAAGGGATAATCAGTGAAGTGAACGGGCCTAAAGGGTGCACCAGATGGACAGAAAACTGCGGGCAGTGGGGCAGGAGGGCCAGGAGATCTCAAACTGAATTGATAGACGGCAAATACAAAATATGGCAATAGCTGTAAGAGCCAAAGTAACATAACCTTTATTTAAAAAGGGCAATAAGGTTCAAGCACAGAATCTATAGGCATATATAGCATTCTGCCTCCAAACTTAGTATTTTGCATCAGGGCTTTATCAAAATATCAGGAAAAATGCGGGCAGGCAGCCAGAGGGCCCGGGTGTGGGAGCAGCAAAATGGCTCCTTAGCTGGGTGTTCTCTCATTGGTCAGAACGTCAAATTTGGTCACTTGATTTTCTTGATTCTTTGCTGTGGTCACGGGGTTGGACCCAAAGCCCGGGTTTATCTTTGGCAGTAGGGTTTGATTGGTCACTTGAGAGGACTTCAAACTCATGAAATTCACAGAGTTGCCATCTCTGCTTCCATTAGACAATTCAAGAGGCTCCTCTTTGGGCGCCACCATGGTTGAGCTGGTACAGGTATTCTGGCTTTAGGACTTAGTGGGAGCTTCAGCTTGCAGGGGCTTGATCCCAAAAAAACGCGGGCAGGCAGGCCCTTAATCCATGGGCCCAGCGGCCTGCAGGAATGTAGGTTCAGGGTTCAAATCTCACCTTTGGGCTCGGGTTCCCTGGGGTAATGAATTGTCAATCCTGACACCAATGGCTGATAGGAGATATCAAAAACGCAGGGGCAGGAAGTAGCAACTCTTGGGTCAAGAGTGTGGGGCCGGGTGACAACTGGGTATACAGTGGAGATGTAAGTAACCTCAGTGTTGCAAGTGACCCTGGTGTAGGAGACTTTTGTGTCAGGCCTTGAAAGTGGCTTCTGTCTGGGATTCAGGCTGGCTGATTGGGCTTGGGATGCGGGAGGTGGTTGGCTGGCGCTGTCACCTTGGGAGGCCTGTGTATTGGCATGACTCCCCTCAAGTTGGGTTCTGGGTCTGTTCTTGAACCCTCTGGAACGCCCTTGTAGGCAGGCTGCCCTGCCAGCTGGTGCAGGAGCTGGTTGGGAATGCAATTGACAGTCCATAAAAATAAAAAAAATATTTTAGATTAAATATGTATTTATTTGGATTTATTGGTTTAGTTGTGGGTAGTTATTTTCTCTTGAGTTAGCCTTGAATAGTAACAGAATTTCTATATCCGTAATTTGAAGTATATAATATTGTATACTTTCCAGTTTTGGATGATTTTAAAGTTTAATCACTTTTTTGTCTAAACATGGTTATTGAGATTGAATTTTTAGTATGATTTTAGTTGTGGTGGAGCTTCTTGATTTGGGTTAGTGTTTCCTAGTGTGCTTATTGTACCTTCAATTTGGATTCCAGTTCCTGCAATTAATATCTGAGTTTACTAGTGGCCTTCAAAAGTGATTTGAAATTTGGTTCTTGGATTTGACAATCCTGCAATTTCAAAAACATAGTAAACTTAATGAAAATGGTTGATGGATTTGAATACTTCAAAATTGATTCCAGTTAATTCATTTTGTCCATTGAAAATATGCAGTTCAACTTGAACTTTCCAAAGTTTCTATGAGTTCCCACATTTTCAAATATTCAAATAAAAATACAAATAATTCAATTTAATTAAAAAGGCCATCCTGCAAAAGTGATTCAAAATTTGGACCAAGGATTTGACAATCCCGCATTTTTACGTTCAGGTTCTGAATTTACAGTATTTAAAAAATAACACAGGCAAGTTTTATCAATCTAGAGTAAAATTTTGTTACCATGAAAATGGTAGCTCAGAAAACTGCTGCTTTATTTACAAATCTTTTAAATTTAAAAGAAAATTTGTATAGAGTGATGACGTATTATTCTCATGGAGATTTTCCCAATATTGACATACCACTTGTAACCACTCAAAATTTGATGAACACTCTGTATTATATTATAATTTTGGGATTTTTACAAACTTTGTCTCCACATTTCACAAATTATAAACTTTTGGCAATTTCTCTAAGTTTTACTGTAAACTGTAACTACATTTTTATATCTTTTAAATTTAAATCCAATAGCTCTGTACGCCTTTATTTATAATCTTGTTCTTTTTTAGACAAAGCCTTACATTTGGCCTCAAAAACAATTTCCAATGCCACATAATTTTTGGTCAATTCTGGAGGTCTAGTGACAAAAATTGACCCCTGCCATGTTAGCATTATTCCCAAACCCAATGTCATCTGAAAATTTACTAAAAACTATTGCAATAGCTCAATAAACACCTTAACTTAACACTAGTTTTCCAGTTTCAAGTCAGACATATTTTCCAGAATATGGATCTTCTCCCTGTGTACATGCCTGTAAGATACCTCACAGGCAGTAGTGGCAATTTTGCGGTGGCTGCAGCCTTCACAATTTTCTTTGACACCCCCAATCTTAAAATTGAGGAAATTGTCAAACCTATTTTCAAGATTCTCTACTTTCAAAATCCAGTGAAAATTTCTCAATCTCTTATTTTCTTGCTGTCTGTTTTAGTTTTCTTAGGCTGCATTTTACCATGCCCTTTCTTGGAGATTTTTTTGGCACATTTCAACTTTACACTTTTAACTCAATCTCAACTCCTTGAGCATTTGGTATTTTATACCTCATTTTGTGAACACCTCTGAATTTTGCAGTGACTCCATTGTTACAGAGAAAGTCTGTGACCAGCCTCAAGAACTATGTCTCTTGGCCAAGAAAAATACTGCAGCCCCATATCAAAATGAAGCAGCAAGTGTGAAGCCCTTGTTAAAGGAATATACAAGGTGTTTCTAGAGTGTCTCATCCTTCCTGGGGGTAAGAGATAAAGATAGCAGGCTTTGAGAAGAGATACTTGGAGCTTTACTATATGCTGCCCATTGCAGGCAGAAAAAGTATTTCCAGAGTCCCACTGGACACGTCCTTTAAGTTTTGGTTCTACCCCAAATGGAGTTATTGAGTAGGCTTCACTTGACAGCATGTATCCCAAGGACTCACACCTTGACACACACCCTTACTGTGTGAAGCCGGTTTCCACCCAAACAGCTCAACACTGCCATAGTGGAGTTGCCGCAAAATTTGGAAGTGTTCACAAAACAAGGTATACAATACCAAATGCTCAAAAAATTGAGAAGGAGTAAAAGTTGTAAAGTTGAGATGTGCGGGAAATAATATCCAAGAAAAGGCATGGTAAATGCAGCCTAAGAAACCTAAAACTGACAACGACAAAATCAGAGATCAGGAAACATTAACTGAATTTTACAGGTAGAGAACCCCGCAAATTGGTTCAACAACTTCCTCAACTTTGAGATCAGAAGCGTTGAAGGTCAGAGCAGAGGCTGCAGACACCGCAAATTGACACTACAGCCAGCAAGATGTCTCACAGGCATGTACACAAGGAGAAGATCCATATTCTAGAAAATCTGTAAAACTTAAACCTGTAAAACTAGTGGTAAGTTATGATGTTTATTGAACTACTGCAGTAGTTCTGGTAAATTTTCAAGTGATATTAGGGTTTGGAATAATGCTGATGTGGCAGGGAGAAGTTTGTCACCAGGTCTCCAGGATTGACCAAATATTATGTGATGTCATAAATCAATTTTTGGGCCAAAAGTACTAAATTACCTGACTTTTGAGGGTTGAACCCTTAAACAGCTGCTCTTTGGGTCCCATTCAAAGGTGCACTTGCTTGGCCACCATCCACTTCCTATCAATTGCTTAGTTCAGGTCAGTGTAAGTCTTCATTGGTGTTTTCTGACTGATAGCTCCTTTTTGTTGGGGTTTCTTAGGCAAGTGATGCCAACCAAGATGTCTTTATTCATGGCAGACACATCCTTGAACTTATTGAGAACTGCCTTTAGTACTGGGATACATGCAAGGGTGAAGGATCTCATATTACTGGGGCAGATAACCTTAAAGAATATCCATATAAGTTGATGAGGAGCAACTTTTGGGGAAGCTTCAAATATGGAATTAAGAAGAAGAGAAGTATATTTTATTGGATAATACTTTAGACTTATATAGCTTGCACTGTGGAGGGGATATAAGTTGGATCAAAGATAAAGATGGTAATGTGCAGACTGGGGTTGAGTTGCTGGATATCTGGACAAGTCATGTGATATTGATTTGTTGCCATTTCTGGTATTTTGAACTGATATCAGATTGGCACCAAACTGGGCAATGAATGGATTTTAACTGTGTTGGCAACAACCAGAGTATCAGTAAATCCAGATCCTTAAATCCCCTTTAAGGGTTTACTCTGGTACATCAGGAGGAGGCTTTATATTGACAGCTGCCACCTGATTTTCCTGGAGTTATTTTCTAGTAGGTACTATCCAAGTTGAGTGTTTCCCTTTGCTGAGGCAAAGGCAAGATCTGTGATACTTTTTGATGATGGGGTCTTTAGCGCCTTGGAACTTGACCAGGTAGGTGTTTCTGTCTGGTCTGTATTTGATGACTCTTCCTGGTCCCCTGTGTACTGAATCCAGCTTCTTCCTGCTTCCAGCCAGGATCCAGATGGGAGAGTTGATTGGGAGTGGTTCCTCTGCAGAGGTTACCTTTTATGCTTTGAGTCTCTTTATTTCAGCCAGTTTGGCTTTGAGGCGTATGTGTTGTAGAGCTGGTGCTTTTTCTACTGTGGGAGGGTTTCCTGGGGGATCTTCACATACAGTTGATTATTGCAGGTGGCTATTTCTGGCTTGTACCTGTATTTTAGTTCAAACAGTGAGTAGCCTGTCCCTTGATTGGTACAAACCCGGGATACTAGTAATGCATGTTTCACATAGAGTGGCCATGTGTCTTTGGCTTTGCCATCCATTATTTTCTCCTGGGTTCTGATAAGGCTTCCGCTCAGGCGTTCAACTCTGCCGTTGGCCTGTGGCCTGTAGGGCGAGGTTGTGGAGTGTTTGATGTTCTTTGTTTTTAAATTTTTGTTTACTACGTGACCTGATAGTTCTGTAGCTCCATCTGTTATGATGTAGTCAGAAGTTCTGTAGTTGGCTATTATTGCCTTGTTGATGAAGCAATTTATTGTTTCTGCTCTGTGGTTCTGTGTTGCCCAGCAGATGGGCCAGCGTATAGCAAAGTCAATGGCTATAATTAGGAAGCATTGTTTGGCTTTAGCTTCTGGGAAGGGTCCCACCACGTCCAGCCCCCAACCTTAAATAGTTCAGGGTCCAGTACTGGATTAACTGTTGGCTGAGGAGCCTTGGTGCTGGCGTATTTTTCATATACTGTACACTTTTTCAAAATGTCAACTATGTCTTGTTTAAGATTGGGCCACCATACTATCTCTTTTAAAGTGAGGTATAGATTGTTAGCCTTTGTATGCCCTAGTAGGCGGTTATGTCTTAGTATAGTGTTGACTCTTTGTGCAAGTGGGATGTAGGGAACATGATTATCTTTAATGATGGGGTATACTGTGCCATTTGATATATGGAAATGTTTTTCATTCCTTACTAATATATCATGGGTTAGTTGATGTGTGGAGGGGTCTTTCCCTTTTGTCTTGTACTTAGTATTATATAGGTTTGACCAGTCAGAGTCAGGTAGTCAGGATGATTCTCTCTTGGCTAAAATAGCATAGAGAGAGCATCTGTAATACCCAAGTATTGAGGGTAAAACTTTAGTAACATAAGATGGCAGGCTAGGCGGCTCAAAGCTGTTCAAGGTGTAGACAATTGGATAGAAGTTGACTGCCTGACGGAAGGCTTTGTCAAGAATGTTGCATTATCTAAGGCTGACAGCAAGGTACAGTAGCGTAGCTGTGGGGATCAAATAAGTAGCCAAGGTGGGAGTTGGGCGAGATGATGCCAGGGGTGTCCACAGGTTAAAAACCATTGATTTGAGATGAGTTGACTCATTGTACGATATCTCTTTTGGTCCCTGTGGTTCAGGACCAAACTGAGCATTGGTTGGCTGGTGGCCCCCTATCCCAAGGTAAGCTGTCAAGACAGCTGTGAAGATGATGTAGTTCATCTTCTGACTTGGGGAGGGGTAATGGGTTTAGTAAGATTACTTGCTTAGCCTGGGTAAAGTATTGATTAATGTGATAATATTGAGGAGGATATTCACTCAATGATAGCACAAACTATCAGTGAGGGGTTTTTATTTATTTATACTAGTGGACCTGCAAGGCATAATTATTGGAAGGCGTAACTTTGGGGAACCAAGAGTCTGAGTTGCATCTGTTATTCCCTTTTCTGGTTTGGCTTGGGTGGCTGGCAATTGAGAAGGTTTGGCTGGATCCAAGTTTGCATTGGCAAGTGCAATTTTGGTGTTCTTCATGCATCCAAATTCATTTACTAAATTTGGTTCATGATTTCCATTGTTGGATAGCCTGTCAGTCCATTCCCCATTTGGTAGGCTCTCAAATTGGGCAGTAGTTCCTCCCAAGTTTGGCTTTGGGAAAATTACTTTCCTGGTTTCCTGATCTGGCTATTTCCCAAAGGAGTGGATGGGGACTGGCCTGCTGGCATGAGAGGGCAAAGGCTGGCAGGTGGCAGGCTAACCCATGGGTGCCTGGTTTGAGGGCTTGCTTGCAGGTGGGGCTGGCAAGAGTGGTGGGCGCCTGTGCAGTGGTGGTAGGCATCTGCTTAATGGCAGCAAGCGTCTGCATGTTGGAAGCGGGCAACAGCTTGGTGGTGGCAGGCTTCTGTGTGGAGGCGGTGAACATCTGCTTGGTGGCAGCAGGCGACAGTTTGTTGTGATAGGCTTTTGCGTGTGGACGGCGTGGGCCCACACAGTGGAGGTGGACGTCTTCTTGGTGGCAGCAGGTGCCTGCATGCTGACAGCAGGTGACTGCTTGATTGTGGCGGGCTTCTGCATGGTGGCAGTGTGTATCTGCTTTATGGCAGCAGATGTCTGTACGTTGGTGGCAGACGTCTGCTTGGTGGCGGCGGGCGCCTTCACGTTGGCAGCGGGTGCCAGTTTATTGATTAAACAACTGTAAGTGTCAGGAATATTCCTGGCAGCATCAGCTGCAACCAGCTCTGCCCCCCTTTTATAATGGATGTCCAGATTGAGCTGCTCCAGTAGGGACATCCATTTGGCTTGTTGCCATGCAAGTGCATTCTGAGTTTTGAAATAGATTAAGGATTTATGGTCAGTTAGTACTCAAACGTTTAAATGTCCTTCTAGATAACATCTCCATTTCTTGCATGCGTGATATATTGCTAGCAATTCCTTATTGTGTATTGGGTACCTCTGCTCAGTGTTAGTTAGTTTTCTACTTTAATAACATACTGGCCAGAAGTTATGCTGCCCTGGCTAGAAGATGCGTAGTACTGCGCCAATAGCAGTGTCACTGGCATCTGGCTTGAGCTTGTAGCACCTGTTGTTATTAGGGTATTGCAAGATTGGTGCTTTGATTAGAGCTTGTTTAATTAGTTAGAAATTCTTATTGCATTCTGGTGTCCAGATAAATTTCTTTTTAGCATTACCTTTGGTTAGGTCATTGATTGATGCAGTTAGTTTCCCCTCAGTTTTTGATGTATTTCCTTAGGTAAGCTACCATTCCAAGAAAGCATCTAACTTTTTTTAACAGAGGTGGGGCGTTACATGTTATTTATGGTTTATATTTTCTCTGGATCTGCTTTGATTCCACCGTCAGAGACAGTGTGGCCCAAGAACAGTAGTTCCTTTTCCATAAATTGGCACTTACTTGGTTTTGCATAAAGTTTGTGCTTTGCAAGTCAATTAAGTGTCTTGCGGACATGCATGAGGTGTTTCTCTTTTGTTTTTGAGAATATACTGTTATTGTTGAGGTAGCATAATGTATTTAAGAGACCGTTTAGTGCTTGGCTCATCATGGTGACAAATGTCGCAGGAGCCTTGGTCATCCCAAAGTTCATTACTCTATATTCAAAGGATCCAAATTGTGTACAGAACTCAGTTTTTGGTATGTCCTTTTCCTTTACTTCAACTTGGTTGTAACATGAGGTGAGGTCAATTTTGGAGAAAAATTTGGTTCCTGGGAGTCTTGCAAACAGATCCTCTATGAGTGGAAGGGGTTATTTATTCTTTACTGTGCTTGAATTTAGTGCTCTATAGTCAGTTACTAGACGCAGAGTGCCTTCCTTTTTCTTTACAAAAAACACTGCTGCCCCCATGGGGATTCAGACGGGCAAATGAATCTCTTGGCTAGGTTGTATTCAATGTGGGTTTTGAGGGTTTGGGTCTCCATGGGGGAGAGTCTGTATAGAGGTGCTGGTTTAGGCATGGCTTTGCATAGGTCAATGCCATGCTTGACCTCCTGCTCAGGGGGTAACTCTGTGAGTTCTTTCTTGAATACATGAGCATATTCATTTATGAGTGCCGCGAGTTCTGGGAATTGGATCTTATGTGTTTATATATTATTAAATTTGGAGTACCTCATTATGTGGAGGGTACTGTCTTTGGTTAGACTTTCTGAGTTGTCTTAGTTTATGACTTGGCAAATACTGTGTCTCTACAGATGAGATTGTTAAGTTCTCTGAGGAGGTTGAAACTGACTCCATTGTGTTTTATGGTTGTGATATTTGTTTCCCAACATACGCTGGGATTCACTTGGGTGAAACATTCCATGCCTGCTACAATGTTGTAGTTTATGTTGTTAACAAAAAGTCATTTGATGGACGTTTGGATGCCTTGGAGGTCAATTCTGAAGGGAGTTGTTTTGCCTTTAAGTAGAACCTTTGATTTGTCTGCCATTCTGGCGTATTTGAAGTTGGATTTGGCAACTGGTATTTTGTACTTGGTTGCAAAAGGTTTGCTAACCATAGTGTGTTGTGCACCAGAGTTAAATAAAATTTTATGTGTATGTGATTTGTAAGTGCATGGGTAGACAAGAAGTTGTCAGTGATCTTTATTTTCTACATTCATAAGAATGCAAGATTGCAGGACACCCGGGAGGCCAGCAGCAAAGTTTGTGCCTTGGTACAATTTCTTGTCAGTTTGGGGGGAGACAGGGGCACTTGGGCCTGTTCTTCTTCCTCTTTTCCCTGTTCCTCTGTTTCAAGACCTTCAAGATCAGAGAATTTGGGGTCCAATTCATAGCAGGTTGCTGTTTCAGCATTGTTCACTTTGGTGGTGTCCTCTTTCTTGGGACAGGAGCAGTTTGCAATCTGGCTGCAATTGTCATTGTTTTGGTTGGAGCTGCCATTGCTATGGTTGGTGTTTTGGTGCTTGTTGCCATTAGAATTGTCTCTGCCATTGAAGTTTGAGGACGGGTTGCTGTTGCGTGCAGCATATTCCATGTTTGCACGTTTTTCTGCGCCCTTGGCTTCTGCAATGAGTGCGGGCATGGAGGTGTTGGCCTCTGGGCAGATAAGGGCAGCAACTGAGGGTTTCATTCTATTGATGAATGAGGCTCTGGTGTGTACGTTGTCAGCTTGTGCTGGGTTTTAGATCTTACAATGTATTTCCTCAAATTTGTTGGTGTAAGCTGCCATAGTGGTCTTCTGAGGAAGATCACTGAGCTGTATTGCAATGTCTTGGAGGGATATGGTGATGCAGAAATTGTGCTTGATGTCCGCTTTGAACTCTTCCCAGTTGTCAAGCTGTTTGTCAGTTTGTGAGCCAACCCAGGTGGCAAACCAGTTAGCTGCGGCCTTGTACAGGCGCTTGCTGGCTTCCTGGACCCATTTCTCATAGGGAATGCAGCTGGCACAGAGTTTGGCGTCTGTGTGGTCTAGCCAGTTGATGACATTTTCCTTATTTTTAACAAAGAAATTGTTGATACCAATGTACTTGGTGTTGGTAACTTTTCCTGTGATAGGCAGTTGTGTGTTTGTTTGTGGTTGAAGAGAGCAACTGTATTGAATTATTTTGGCGCATGCTTTGGGCATGACCAGTCCTTCAAATACGGTACATCCACCAGGTGTATCTTTGTCAATATTGTGGGTGCAAAAGTATGTCTTCCAGGTATCCTGAGATGTAGCCTGGTTGAGTACGTGAGCAAAGGTGGGCGGGTTCTGTTCAGTCATTCTGTCTTTCATGGGCATGGTCAAAAACTGTAGCTGCTACCAGTGATGAGGAACAAATTTTGGGGAAGCTTCAAATATGGAATTAAGAAAAAGAGAAGTATATTTTATTGGATAATACTTTAGACTTATATAGCTTGCCCTGTGGCAGGAATATAAGTTAGATCAAAGATAAGGATGGCCATGTGCAGAATGAGTTCAAGTCACTGAATACTTGGACAAGTCATGTGATATTAGTTTGTTGCCTTTCTTGGTATGTAGAACAGCATATTAGATTGGCACCAAATTGGGCAATGATTGGATGTTAAGTGTGCTGGTGGTGACCAGAATACCCATATATCCAGCTCCTCAACAAAATTAAGCCTTCACCTTGAGATTATATGGGCCCACCCTGGGTATTCAAAAACAAACAGTGCCATAAGAAAGCTTACACATCTCAACAAGGTAGCTATGGAGGCCTACATCATTGCAGCTGAGAGTTATGACTGAGAGGCCCCAATAGAAAATATGGTCAGCTAAGAAATACCCAACCTGGTCTGGGATTATGTTGGGGTTGGGGCCAGAGAGTCTGGCTTGGATGCTGCCCAGATTAACCCAGGGCCAAGCAGCTTATACAGGGTGGCGGCCCAAGAATACCTGATCAGCCACAGTGCATCCACGCCTGGGCTCACAAGACGCTCACCAGGGTTACTGCCAGAGTTAAAGAGACGCCCCACCAAGGGACTTTGCTTTGAGGCAGGCTGGTTGGTAGGACAGGGCTGTCCAAGTTTACCTGAGAGCGGTGTAGGGCACCCACCCCAAGACATGGCAGTTTCCAGGGCCCTTAGCATAAGGTGATCAGAAGCAAAAGTTTGATGGGAAGGAAAATCTCTCTCATCTACACCCCAAACCTTGTACCTGGGCCAAATAGAGCTTTTCCTTGCTAGGAATAGTATCGTAGGTTGCTTGATAGTGAGGCTGGCAGTTTTTAATCCGCGGCAGCTGCTGCCAGCCATCACTCAAGGTTAAGAGCTCCATTAATCAACTTTTTTTCACTGCACTCTATTACTTGACATAATACAGATCTCCAGCAAAGTTCTTAAGCACATAAGGCTTGAGGTTTCAGCTTTGAGCCTGCTGGATCAGAGTATGAGCAACAATCTATCCCCAGCAGATAGAAGACAGGCGCTGAAGATCCAATGTCAAAGCTGATGATCAAGGACAAACTATTTCAATGAGAAACAGGTATCCAAAGCTATACTAAAAGGCTCAACCCTGATAGCCTTAGGGAGGTGCTCCAGGTGGCAGAAGGCTGGTAGGGATCCCAAAGAGTCAGAGATCTGGGTCAACCTGTACTTTGGGGAAAAGACCCTGCAGGTCAAAAGCAAAGGCAGAGGTTTTTGCAGGGATCAACTCACCAGCCATCCTCCATCCAGCTGATTTGAACCCCAAATTAATTCAAGTTCATGAAGATATTGAAACATCTTGTGATAGCCTTGTAATTAGCCTTTATAACAACTTTACAGCACCTGTGGCACATTTTGGCTCATTCTATTGGGTTATCCAGCATAAGCCCAATATGTATAGTGGTTAGTTGCTGATCAGCAAAGCAATCAAGTGATTGCCCAGTTGGTTATTAGTGGGCAGTATATTGCTCAACATAGTTCATGGATATGGCAGTTACAATTTTTAATCAGTAAGCGGTGTGGGCTCCAGAACAGCTCCAGAATCACTACATATATTGCTTCTGTAATCTTGGGGCAACCTTTTTCACTATCACATAAGTTTTCCTTGACAGAAGCTGAAAGGGTTGGGTTGGATTCTTAAGCTACTGCTGGGATTTGTACCGCCAACTGCATCTCCCAGTTGGTGCCTGCTATGTCTCATACCCCCTGAAGTTCATGGCTGCTTGAATCTCTAGACAGCCATGCTCTATATATCTGACTGATCCTCAATTTTATGACTGTCTTCTACCCCTTGCCCCATCCTTCTGCTGGCACAGCCATCTGTACCTGTCAGTTGGCAGGTAAAGAGGCCAAAGTCTGGCAAGAAGGCTAACCATCAAAATTTGAACCCACATCAACTTCTCAATATATGTGTATCTTCTCATCAGAACTAACTTACAGATACAAAGGTCAAGTTATCAGCAATTAGGGTGAGAAGCATCACATCTCATCTGTCAATAGCTTTTAGATGCAAAGATGTGGGCTTGTGAATAGGCAGAGAGAGATTTCAAGACTCTTTCAGTATACCTGATCCGCATCTCCTTTCAAGGCAGCCTGCATTGCTCTGGCGGTGTGGCCCGCCCAGGCAGTAAACTAGGTTGGGGCAGCGGTAACTTACATGAGCTCTAGGGATGGGCAGATGTGGAGGCAGGTTTCTGTGAAGGGTAACCAACTTACCAGGACATTGCCATCTACACCATCAATAAATTGTTTGGTCTGAAGATCCAGCAGTTTTTGGAGAGGGCTGGTTGAGGGGGCAAGGTACAGACACCTTGCTCCCTGGGTAAGTTGGGTATAAATGCTGAGTAGTGGAGCCAATCCTGATAGATTATTTAGCCTTCTGGGATAGGGATAGTTCTTTGGTAGGGTTAGACATCCAGCCACTGACCCATAACTTATTTAGGTTTTATTAAGGGTGGGCTGCTAATCAACTCTACTTCTTCTACCAATGTTGCAACTGACCTGATGGTGGTTCAGTATGGGTGTTGAGAAAGATACTGGTTCAGAAAGAGGATGAAAAAAGGGTTAGAAATGTGATGGTCTTTATTGAAAGTTATGGGAATTCTTATACCAGGATATTAAGCCACTGTAGTACTAGGAAAAGGGTAGTATGGGTGGTGTGATATAGATAAGGTGTGAATCTGTGGTGAGTAAGTCATGTGAGGGACTGTTGGAGTAATTGGATTGATTCTTTGGGATGGTGGTGTAGCTTGAAAATAAAGGGGGAAGGTTTTGAGATATTGTGCAGCCAAGGGATGTCAGGTGGGCATTGGCTTAAGAATTTAAGCGTGTGGGGTTGATGTTATGGTGTGCTTGGGGATTTTGGTTTAGCGTCTATGAGGTTTCACTGATAGCTTTTGGGGTATATGAGTTCTTTAGTCAGTCTAATCAGGGATGAGGGTGAAGGGGGCTTTCAACCGCATTCTCCAGCGAATCAGGGACTTGGGTTATGGCTGGATCCAGGCGAAATGTCAGGTTGGAATTATTTCTGGAGATGTAGATCAGCGGATGGTTTGAAATGTCTATATTTCTAAAGTGGAAGGGCTCAAGGCTTAAAGTTTTCTTGAAACCCAGCCTCGAGCTATGGAAAAGTCAGCTCGGGATGTAAATGGGGCATTCATATAGTAGTTTCACTATGCTAAGGGTGATGGTGGGAGAGACATGGATCTTTTTTGTACTGGCAAAATCAAATCTAGGGTTGGGTTGGAAATTTTACGGGTTGCGAAGATCTTTACATCATTGGTTTTTGCTTGGCTCGAGTATCCCTGCTCATTGCTCTAGCGGGGAGATCATGTGTGGAGGGTGGATTTCGAAAAGCAGATCGGGTTTGAAATTTATATTTGGTGAGTTATAAAGCTTTATGTATTCATTTAAAGGGTGGAGATTGATTTAGGATTTATTAGAGTTTGGGGTTTCTTTCGGGTTGAGACAATTTAATGGACATTTGTTTTTATAGGACAGCGGCTTGAAAGCTAGTGAGGGTTGAACCGGAGGATGTAGCCGAAGTTGGTGGATGACGTAAGCAGCTTGGACTGTAAACGGATAAGAAGGGGTTTAGTTAAGTGAGGATGTAATGATAAGTCTTTGTTGGATTTAAGCGATCCTTGACCAAGCATTGCATAATCTCTAGCTCCCCGCTGATAAACAGACGTAGGAGGCAGAATAAAAGGCTTACAACTCGGTTTGACTTGGGGATGGATAACACGGAACTAGCCGAGCCAAACTTAATACAAAAGCTATTCCTTTCGCTTGTCCGCCAGGACGGCAAGGGTGACAGGGTAGTGTGCGAGGAGCCCTATGCAGTGATCCTGCTGCGGCTTGCGTCATGGGGCGTCCTCCTCCTGTTCCACGCCCTGACCGTGTGGCTCATGTTGTTCGCCAAAACAGACATGCACAAGATGGTCTTGGTCTGGTGCGGACTGGAGTGGATGTTCTATGCCGGATGCGTCCTCCGGACAAAGTTTGGACGCCCAGTGTCCCCGCCGGTCCAGATATCCGACGCAAGGCGCCGCCAGGTGATTGAGGAGATCCTGCATGAGGAGGGGATCTCCCATGCCATCCCAGGATGGTTTCTGCCCGCGGAGCGAGAGATGGTGACGGAGAAGCAGGCGCGCGAGTGGGCGGCATTCAGCTTCTACGGGGTGCGCGTTGACGAACTCGCCTCGAAGGAACGCGACTATATCGACTCGTGGTTGGCGAAGCTGCAGGAGAAGCACGAGTTCAAGTTCTGCACCAGAGATGTGGAAAGGCAATACATGGGACCAATGATCCCTGAAATCCAGCAACGGCATCTCCCCCTGGCTTGGTACTTCTGGTATGACAGCGTTAAGCTTATTTTTGGGGTTTTCCTTCTTCGGCTTGGCTTCCAGCGCCTGTACACCAAGCGCCACACATACTGGTATCTCGATGGCGATGACGAGAGAGACCCCGTCTTCTTCGTGCATGGCTCTGGCTCCGACACTTCGCCCTACTTCATCAAGTTCCTCCGCTTCAAGATGATGTATCCTGGGCGTCGTGCCATCCTCCTCGACCTGCCCTACGTTGCCTTGACCCCCACCCTGACTGTTCCCTCCATGGAAGATATATTGACGACAGTTGATTCCATCTTCAACCGCCATTCCCTGACCAAATGCTCCTTTGGCGGCCATTCCTACGGCTCGTTTGTAGTTTCAGAGATTGTCAAGAAGCGACCCCACATTGTAAGCCGCCTGCTGCTCATCGACCCCGTCTGCTTCGTAACCTGGGACCCCACGTTGATCCGCGCCTTCAGCTTCTTGCCGTATGGCAACGTCATCCAACGCTGCATGCACTACTTCATATGCCTCGACCCCTTTATGCACAACACCAACGTCTCCCATCCCCACTGGATCGAGAACATCCTGCTTCCCTCAGACATCCACTTCCCCACAACCGTCATGCTGTCCGAGTTCGACTTTCTCATCAACGTCCCCCTCATCCTGCAGTACCTCATAAACTGCAAGAAAAATAACAGCGACCTAGACCTGACTATTGTCCACAACAAGGACTTCACCCACAGCAGCTACCTTCTCAGCACCAATTCTTTGGACGATGCGCTTCGTGCCATGTGATCCACTTCGCATGTACTATACCACCCTGCTATCATTAAAGCCTCTTTATCTACACCTGCAAGGGTAATATAAATATCTACTCTAAAATACAGCAATTCCAAAGCCCATAGCCGGAATTAACCCCTGAAAAAGAAATTTAAAAACTTATATATTTACAAAACAAAAACCCAATCTATACTTTATTCCCTGCCCAACTATTAATTCATAACCTTCAAACCCCATCACAAACTATACCATTCAACAACTACCTTCCTATAAACACCTGCCAACATATAAAAACATAGTTTATAACCACCCAATCAAAAAACAATATCCATAACCACCCAATCAACCAAGCAAAATAATCAAGAACTCTTATACAGTAACTTTGATACTATTGCATTCGAAAAAACTCCCAGGGGCACTTACAGGGGCGGGTTAGAATAATCGCCTACTCCAGCCCCAATCCCCTCACGATTAGACAACCGTTCACCTTTACCCAATCCAACGACGATACCGTAACTACTCAGACCTACGGCTTCTCTATCAAACAATATCACACCCATCTTTAAGCCCCGCATTACCTAATACCTGACAACCAAGTGCCATACGGAACCCTCCCAACTTGCACATCCATCTGTCGTAACTGTGCTGTTTTAGCAGAGCTACAAGGGGAAAATATTTAGAAGCTAGATGATATTCTTTATTGAGAGATAAGTATTATATAGTCATTGTGAATCATGGATAATAGGAATATGGCTGTATTGATCACTCAGTTGGATGGTGAAGGGAGTGGCTTGATCCTAGTAATGAGTCAAGCGCCAAAACAAGGTATTCACCCCAAGGGGTCAGTTTTGGTCATGTTATTGGATTTGGAAATTTGAGTCAACTTCCTAGTTTGGCTTCAAGTGACTGGATAATTAGATTGCGGGTTGCAAACCCGCTTACTCGGAACCTTGCTGGCAGGTTGAGTCTGTTGTTTTGACACCCCCGGCTGAAGGTCGCCTCCTCTGAGGGCAGGTCATTAGGGAGATTGTCGGAAGCCCAGGCGCCATACTGGACTAACTGTTGTTCTGTGGTGGGTAGTACAGTCTTGCATTGTTTCTATCTTGCCTTGCAGGGTCTCAGGCAATCATGATGGAGGACCTTGTCCTGTTTCTGTTTCCTGAGTCCTTGCACAAGGTAAAGGTTATTCTTGTTTACCTTTAGGATAATAGCAGGGCCCACTTTCGCTGGCTGTAGTTTACTCTTGTTGGTATTCATCACCCAGACTTTGTCACCTACCTCATGTCTGTCTCGGATGGGGACAAAAGTATCCTGTAGGCGTTTTCCTTCTCCTTTTAGCTGATTGCTATTAGCCTGTATGACTTGAGGGTCCAAGTGGGGTGAAGCTTCACTGGGCATTTCTAGTTTGGGTCCTGATAGTGCTTGGATAATATTGGGCTGTGTACCATAAACTAGCTCTAAGGAGCCTTTCCTGGTGGATCTGTTCACCAAGCCCAGCATACAAGCAATGCAGTCAGTAGCTGCTTATACCAGCCCTCAAGCCTCCCAGCAGTGAGCTTGGCCAGGGCCTGCACTAGGCTGCCATTCTGCCGCTCCACACCTCCATTAGCCTGAGGATAGTAGGGTGTTGTTGCTGTGTGCTGTTCCCTTTCTTGATGAGGTTTATGTTGGTATTTTTGAGGTCAGTTCCTTGCAGCTGTCTGTTATCAGGAGTTCTGGCTTTCCAGACTTGCTAATAATCTCTTTGCCTATGAATTGTTGAACATTGTTGCCTGTATGAGTCTTTTCTGCTTGCAGTCGGAAATGCTGCTATCCAGGCTGGTTTGAATCTATCTTTGTTTGGTTATTTCAAAGACCGACTGCTCCCCTTTAGCTCTTGCCCTTTGAAATAGGTCTGTTTCTGAGCTGGGGATCCAGTTGTTTGGTTTTCTGATCCTGCGCAACCCACCTGCCCACTATGTAAAGACCCAGCAATTGGGGAAGTATTTCAGCTAAGTAGGGTACCAAGTCAGCCACTAGAAACCCAGTGGGCCCAGCACAATGAGATAGACCAGCATCATTGATCAAAAGCCCCTTGTGTGTACGTTATAACATCTGAAATTACCAGCAAAATAGGTGAGTACGTCATATACTAAGGTGTCAGGAAGTCAGGCATAGGCAGAGGCATTAGGTGACTCTGGACGGGGTACTGCCAGGCCAGTGGGTAATGCCCACCATAGGCTGGGTGCTAACTTGATAATATAATATACAGATTGCCCAAGCAAATACCAGGGCCTATAGTTGGGCACCATAGTGTCTATCATTTCTGTCAAAGTAATGTAGAGTACTCCAAACAGTTAAGTGGACGTGGTCTCGGCAGTGATGGGGGTCCATTGGGCAGTTGGGTTGCAGGGTTAAGGGCGGAGTCATGGGGACAAAGTATGCTGATAGATAATTGTACTTGTCTTTGAACAATACAGGTGGCACCTCAATCCTATTTCCTTTGTGTCTTATGTATTCAGTCACTCTAGTTCTGGCCAAGGGGTCAGCAATAAGAATGTTGTTGTGAATAACGGCATTCACCATGTTTTGATTTCGCTTTTGGTGGGCTATTTTGAAGACAAATCTCTTGCTTTTGCTTTCAACCCTCGAAATGAACTGGTTTCTGCATCAGGAAACATGATTGTTTGGTTTTCTGATTTTACGCAACTCACTTGCCCCACTCATGCTTGTGGCAAGTGATCCTACCATCCTGGTAGTGTTTTGTGGTATTCCTAACCACTATATATTCCATTTCTTATTCTACCAATAAAATTAAGTTCTATTCACATGTTTGTCTTTGTGTCTTCTGTACTTCTGCGCCTCTCTCTAGCCACAACGAGTAGAGATTATTCTTCCAGGGCCACAAGGTAAACACATTTGCCTTCCCTGTCATCTAAACAAGACTTAGTACAAATCCAATCCTAACATTAGGATTCCCTGTTGTGTATCTGTGCCGTGCCTCAGAACACAACATATGTTCTCCAAGTTGTACTATGAGTAGGCGGGGTTGGGAGGGTATTTGGTAAAATGAACAGGTCCAAAGGGGACTCCTGGGGGACAGTATAGTGCCTGGGGAGGGTTGGCAGGTTGGTCTCCAGAGGAAGAAGTTGCCTGATTGTCTACTAGGCTGGAGTTGAGATGAAAGATCACTAAGTCTAGATAAGGTAGGATTTGTTCAAACCAAAGGTTAATAAAACTTCAATATCAAAAATGACAATATGGTCATCACCATACCGCCAGGGCTTTTATACCATGAGTATTTGCTTCTTTGGCTTTTGCAGGGTTCAGGTTGACAGACAAGGCACTGGCAGGGCATGGATCTTGGCTTAGAGTCTTGAGGGCGGCAGATCCAGGTTATGCCTGCTCTGGTGAATAAAAGTGGCAAAGCTTTGTTCCGCTGCCACTGTTCACTATGTCACCTGAGTAGTTCAATTTTACTACTCATTCTGGATGAAAGGCTGGCAGTTGCTGGTGGTTATTGGCAGAGTTAATAATAGGTTTTGTTTTAACCTCCTTAAGGCAAGCTAAAACCTCTGCATAGGTCTGGATCTTTGGTGGCACGAGGTTGGTAGAAATCTGGTGACTATTTGGGGAATTGTCCTTGGGAGACTGGCAGGTCTCAGAGTAACTCAACAACTCAGGTTTGTGACTCAATGAGTTGGTGGTTTCCTGTCCATCCTGGGTGACTTGATTAGCCTTTGGAGGGTTGGGGTTCAATTCCAGGGTTTCCAGTGTTGATATTGAACTTCTGGTCTCAACACTTGTCAGGCTGGCAGGGTTCAGTTTCTCCTGGTTGGGGTAAGGCATTTCTGGCAGGCCAGGGTTTGACCCAACTGGCAGTTGGGAGGACTCCGGTCTACTCTGGCAACATAAGGTTTTCCCTGAGGCCCAGGGTTTGATTCCTGGGTTTTCAGTACAATTATTGAAATTTCATTCATGACATAAGGTTTATAAAGCTACAGACTGCGTGGAGTGGGGCAAAACCAGTGTGAGCCAGGAGTACTTATTGGAGGAGTTGAGCTGTACCGGCTCCTTGCAAAAGTACTTACCAGTTGGATCATTGAATGGCCCATGTGGTTGATAGTGTTTGTGGCCCCAATCCCAAGGCAGGCTGTAAGGACAGCTGAGAAGATAAAGTGATTCATCCTCTAGTCCTGGAGAATGTCATGGTAAGTTCCATAATGCCAGGAATTATTTGGCCAAGTAGGAAAGCTCAGAAATCCAGAAACCCTTTAACAAAACTGACTGATTTAATGGATTTGAATCAAACAGTTGATCAAAAATGGGTTACAGCTTCTCCAGTTTGCCAGTTGAATCCAATTCCCCCCTGTAAGTTGACGTTGATAAATCAATGTAATTTAAGGGTCACCAGATATGAACTTGTTAATCAGCATGGTCATCAGAACTTGGCCACTCAAGGGTTCTTTGCAACCTGGACTAGATACTCACTTGACAATGGGGAAGGAATAGAAGCCCAGGATCCAGGCGGTATTGCTTAGTCAATTTTTAATATATATTGAATAATTTTCACTGTTTCAACTCTTAAGAGTTGAGTCCTCCTAAAATTTACTCAATAAAAATCACATATTCCCTGGTCTAACCTTAATGTTAAAATGCATCCTGTAGTTGGTTTGTTACGCTACATCCCCTACAATTTAATCCTTAGCTAGATTATTAAGGGAAGATGGGGGCCTGCTGTTGGTACTTTTTTGTTGTTGCTGCCAAATGTTAATTCAATACCTGTCAATCTAGGAGTTGTTCCACCTACATTCAAAACTGAAACTTTGGTTCTATCTCAATGTCCTGAATTTTATGATGAAAATACTTTGATTCTCTCACAGGCTATTTATCTTGGGCTTTTTTGGTTAGGGTTAATCATTTTTCTTAACCCAAGCATCTGATTTGGAAATTTCACAAAACAGTATTTGAAGCTGCGTTGGTGGTCAAGCATTAACTCCATGTGGATTTGGTGAGTGATTCCTCACCACATGGAGACAGCTTCTTATTATCCAGTGATTTCTGTCACAGGTAAGGGCAGACAAAGCTTAGTGTCTTTAACTTTCTGAAGGGTAAAAGTCTTGGTTGATTTATGTGATAACTATTGAGGGGTAAATTGTTCAATGATAGCACAAAATATCATCAAGTGATTTTGCTTTATTATATACTATCATCCTTATGGGGAATGAATAGTGAAAAAATTGAACATGGAACCCCAAAAACTTGGTGATGTCTGGAATTACCTTTTGGGATTGGGATTGGAGGGGTTTGGTAAGCAATGAATTGTTAATATCTGACTTGCATTGATTTGGTGCTTCTTCAGGCACTTTCATGCACCCAAATTCCACTTCTGCAATTACTGCATTGGTTGATTTGCAGGGCAGCCTGTCAGCCCTATCTGAATTTGGTAGATTCCAAATTTGGGCAGCACTTTTCCCTAAATTTTAGTTTGGGGAAATTATCTTTTCCAGGTTCCCAATTTAGCAGTTTCCCCATCTGGCAGGGGTAGACAGTCCCGCTGTGGGGTGTGTGCTGCCTCCTGCCAGCTGGCTGTGCATTCTGTGGACAGCTGTTGGCTGTCAGCTAGGGTATAAAATCCCAATTTTGAAATTTATAAATTTTCAAAATCTTTTTTAAAACATTTTTGTTTTGCAGCAGTTTCCCCAATTAGGGAGAACTGCTGCCATTTTTTGTCTTGACCTGTAGAACCCATTGTGACCAAAAAAATTCTTGTAAAAGGTTGTAGTCAGAAATATTCCTGTCAGGAATCAATTCCTGACATCATCAATTATCCTTAAGGGATTTTTGAATTGTCTTCAATTATGATTTGGATTTCCAAAAAGACATCTCAACAAATTCCCTGATTATTCAATCCCTCCAATGATTGCTTCACCTCCAGGGTATTGTGAAACTCTATATTGCTTATCACTAAAATCCAACTGCAAGGTTTCATGCTTGTGATCAACTCTGAGCTCAATCATTTGCCCCTGATACGTAACAGTGGTGTTTGAGATCTCCTGATGTTGGACCTTATGGTTATTTAAGTGGATAATTCCCTTCTTTAATTCTTGTTTAATAAAACATTTATCCTGTTCCCAATTCCCAGATTTACTGTGTGCTACAATAGTTTGAAATAGGAAACCTAGCTAGTACCTAGAATGCTTACTACTAATATTGGTGGTGGCTTGTAAGAATTAGCTTTGCTACTATGTATGACTCTCTTTTGGATCTCCTAAAACACTGACTTTGTCCTCTTGGTTGTGATTTCTGCTATGAAGAATGCAAGCACTACTTCTGGGTTGATGAAAATAGCCACCTTGCCTAAAATTAATATGAAATAATGGATGGAGTACAGAGACCTGATCCCTGTGAAGTGGGTCCCTGACATAACCCTGACACACTCATGATTGTGGAAAGTTATTCTACTGTCCTGGTATTATTTTGTGGTTTTGCCAACCACTATATATTTCATTTCATTTTTACTAATAAAAATTAAGTTTTATTCACATTTTTTCTTTGTGTCTCCAAGTACTTTGGCGCCTCTCTCTAGCCACAAATGTCAGGATTCTCCTTTTTTATTGCTGCTAGCATTCTTCAAGGACACCAAATTATTCTATCCCTACTTAGGTTACTATTCACATCAATTTTTATTCCAAATATTCTCCCCTCTTTCACTCACTTAACCAGCCAACTTTATCTATGCTTAACATTTAGTTTCAACGTTTCAAAGCTTACCTTATCTCCTGAGACAATTCTCAAACCACAGAACTATGCACTTAGTTAATTTTAACAAGTCAGAAGTCAATTACCTTTTGCTTTTTGTTCTTGCTCTCATTTTGCTTTTGTTTTGCTTCTGTTTGCTTACGCCAGCACTTTGAACCAGATTTTTCCTGCTCTTAAGCTATCTTTGCTCTTTCTTTTGCTTGGCAAAACAATAAACACCACTCCCCTGTCTTTCCCTTTACCTTCATATAAACTTTTTTAAGTTAAGAAGGTCCATACCAAATGTGCTTGTCTCCTGCTTCCAGCTAAGAAATCTAACGACTCTTGGTTAAACATTTTCCCTACCTTTACACCACAAATTCTGATTTTAAATAAAAAGCCTGAGTTTTGTCCAATCTCAACTTAAGTTGATATTGTTTGAATTGCACCCCAAAAAGGTACTTGTTAGGTTTTTTGGCTTGTGTTTCTCTTTCAAATTTTATTCTTACTCCATTTTAGCTTTCATGATTTCTTTTGATTTAGTTCTACACCAGTTGGGTAACTTTTATATTGGTGCTTATAATTTAGTTGTTGATAGCTTCAACCCTCCTGTTAGTGCAGACCATTTCCCAGACTTAGAAATTGAATTTTTAACTAAATTGTCAGTCATTAAGACTGGTCTCTATTTGATTTTCTTAGGGTTAATAAATTGCCTTAGTCCTTATTTCACTTTTTATAAGCTCTTAGGAGCCTTAGTGCAGTTGCTATTGCAAACCTTGCCTACCTTTTTATATTTAACAAATATAAACATCCTTGGTTTAAAGTCTTTAGTTTACAACCACCTACCCCAAGCCTTCAGACCTTACAGCAGCTAGCAGAGATTAATCATTTCAGGGCCACAAGGTAATCCAATAACCTTCCCTGCCACTAACTAAGACTTAGTAAAAATCTAATCCTAAGGTTAGGATTCCTTGTTATGTATCTGTGCCGCGCCTCAAAACACAACACTTGCACCACTGGCCAGCAAGTGGCAAAGTTGGTAGCAGTGATGATGTACTTCTAAATTGTTGTGTTTTCCTGGCATAGGTCCCGCAATGTCAAGGGCCCATACCTTGAAGGGCAGTTGTGAGCAAATAGGCAACACAGAATTAGGTGAGGTGTTGCTTTTTGCAAGCATTTCACACACTTCACATTGGTTGATAACTTCTTGGACGTCATGATATAGACTTGGCCACCATGCCTTATGTTTTTAAAAAATTTAAAGGTTGCAACTCTTGCTGTGTCCTAGATCTTTGTGATAGTGTAGAATGGTATTAACTTGTTGGTGTGTAGGGATATATGGGACAGTAGTCCCATCAGTCATTTTGTGGTGTAATTTCATATATACATCTGCAAAGAGTGTTCATTTTTGATGCCTGTTTCTTTTGTGATGTCATTAGTGCCAGGAGGAAAGCCTTTGTATTTAGTTTGGAGTACCAAGAGGGGCCAGTCTGGATCAAGCCCATTCTCACATCTTGTGGCCCTAATGTATAAGCGCAAAAGTGCATCTGACATGGCAAGTTTGGGTCCTGGTTTGCATTAGATGATCATGTTGAATCTTTCTAGGAGTTCCATCTAATGTTCCTGACGGCAGGAAAGGTTGGCTTGCGTTTTGAAGTATATGAGGGGTTTATGGTCCATTAACATGGTGAATTCTTCCTGTTGTTCCAGGTTGTAAGATTTAAATGGCGTTCTGCACTATTCAGGGGAAGATGATGAGGATAAAACAAACAAATCACTAATTGCTTGAGCAGCACTAAACCAAATTGGGTGAAGGGACTCATTAATTTTGCACCTCAGGTGGTATAGCAAAAAACAGCAACCAAGATTGAAATGAGATAGAGCATTTACAAGGAAAAGTCAGATGTCAAAGGTGCAGAGGCAGGATACACTGTAGGCCAGGGCATGGCCATGGAATCAATTGCAACCTTGAAGATGATGAACACCAATCTGTCAAAGACAGGGGCAAACAGCCCCAGATGATCCCACATTTTTTAAACTTTCTTTTTTATTTGAGTGTAATTAAGCTATCTAGAAACAAGTTTCTAGAGGGAAATGAGAAAGTCTTAAGGGAGTTTAGGATGGGGAGGAGGGAATTCCAAGGCAACTTATAGGTTGGCAAGAATATTTTAAGCAGTTGGAATGTGAGAGAGGGGGCTAAACTAACTAATTTTGGCTCCCATCCTGGGGGAAAGATCTACCAGGACACCATCCAGTGCAATACTGATATGGTTGCTCAAAGGGGCTTCCACAAGGAGAACACAGCAGACAGACGGGGAAATTGGGAATCCACACCCATTGATATCATTCCACTGAGCAGCCAGGTGACGCGCTTGAGAGCTTACTCTTGGGTGCCCAAACCTTTCTCTTGGACCAGAACCACCAGGTCCCCAGAGGAGAGAGGCACAGGGAGGGCCGGGCCTGGGGGCGTTGAGGGGGCTGGTTCAAGGGCAGAGAACTCAAGATCATTTCAAGCAAGAATTCTCACAACGTTCTTGCTGGTGGCAAGGATTTCCTGAGTGCGCCTGGGAATGTTCTCCAACATATGCATAAATTGAGTGGGATTACTCTGTATGTGATTAAATTTGTAGGAGATACAACTCCAGAGATCTAGAGAAGTAGTCCATATCATAACCAGAGCAGGTACCAGGGTAAAAACCACAATTTTTTATTAGAGGAACTAACATTTTGGGCCTTAAGAATGGAGCCTGGTGAAATTATAGTGCCTTTCCTTTGTTGAGTCACAAACAAAAGACAAAAAAGGGGCACCAAAACCAATATAAAATCCTATAAAACACTGGAGGTATACAGGGAACTGCAACCACATACTAAGGACCTCAAAAGTGCATAGCAAAGCTTTACAGAACGTAAAGAAAGAGACAACAGAGACAAAAGCAAAAGAAGAATGAAATCAAACTTAAAATTGGTAAATATATGAATTTTATTACTAATTTTTAGGTTTTAGTTAATTGCTTTAAAGAAAAAGTGATAAGCCTTAACTATAATGTTGACAATGTCTCTAGGAGCTTTAAAAAGATGCTGGGTGACCTGGAAGCAAAGGAAAAAGGTTGGGAAAGATAAAAACTTTACTAAAAACTTTAGAGAATTTAAGGGCAAAATAAAAGACTCAATGAACCACTAAAATTTTAAGGTTGAAAGTTAAACTTCATTTGTAAGAATGAGCAATCAGGGGATTAAAAGTCCCCTGTCCTACTTTAAGGGACAGACTTCAAATTTTAAAGGTCACCTGACCCAGAAAATGAATCTAATTGGCCAGAAGAGAAAATTTGCAAAGGCTGATTCATTGAGTTAGAGGTATTTACACTAATTTCTGGCTTCAACTTAAATTGGCTGGCATCAATGGGGTGATTCAAATCAGTATTTAAGCCAGTTGGATTGGAATTGGATGATTTAGCAGAAGCACGACCTGATTGTTTGGACTTGATTAATTTTAAATGCAGACAAGACCAAGCCAAAAAATAGTCCAAATTAATCAGAGATTCCTCCCAAGTGGGAAAAGAGTTCAGAACATCAATATTTACTTCCTGGGAAGTGTATGCCAACACAAATATCTCATCAACCATGTGAGCTAAATCCTCAAGAGAATTAAGGGGCTTGGCTGGCTTCTGAGCAGATTTTTTGGTAAGATGTGGGAAGATTGTCCTATCCAAGGATAAAGGGGGAGTGACTTTACATGGAAGTCCTGTATTGTAATTCAAGTCAATGCTGTCATAATGTTGCAACTTAACCAATGAGGATTCAGTATTTGGAATTGGGGAAGACAACAGTCCAATAGAAAGGACAGAATAATAAGAATAAGGTATTGTTTGTTGTAGATTATTGTGATTAATATATCATATGGGGAACACCACAAAGCCACAAGGGGGTGACATAGTGGGAAGTTCCATGTAAGGTTCAAAGCCAAGGAATAACTCATGTGGGGCTCAGCAAGTCAAATTGGTAATGCTCCTAATTAGGATGAAGTACCCGCAATTCAATATTTGCCATCAGATTAATCCATGTTGTTAGATACATCAAGGGGCAACTCATTGAGTGCCCCCTGTGTATTGTAAGATACGTTAGCAGGCAAGTCTGGAAACTCAGTTACAACAATAATTCAAAAAAATCCAGTGACCAGCGGGTCAAGTGCTGCCATTATCAAATAACATATAAATTGTGTTTTTTTTGTCATGTTATTTGGGCAAAAATATGGCAAGTCCAGATTTTCCTGGGCTACTTAAGTGACCCCGGTTTTGACCCATTTTTTGTCAATGCAGCTTTTAAATTGTCTATTTCTATCAAGGATTTGGCGGTGGTTCTTCTCTGATTTCTGGTCTTGTAGGGACGCACTATTCCTTTCATTTGATTTTCTACTGTAACACATGTAGCAGCGCCACTTTGCAAAGCAGTTTGCAATTTCCAGTAGCTCTTTGTTGTGTATGGGGTAGCAACATTTGCCGTCTGTCAGTTTGAGAAACTCAAAGGCCACAGGTAGGAAGTTGCTGTCATTATTCTTGATTTTTAGTATTCCCCTAATGAACACATCAGAGGTGTCTGTCTCCATTTGATATTCTTCATCTTGCTTAGGGTATTGTAGGATGGGCATGGATGTGAGTTTCTCCTTAAGACGTCTGAAGCAAAGGTCTTGTTGGGGTTCCATACAGATTTGGATTTGGCGCCAGTTATGGTGGACAAAGAAGCTGTCAAAACACCATAGTCAGGTATGAAGCAACTTACATAGGCCAAAATCCCCAAGAAGGTGCGTAGTTCTGACTTATCCTTTAGTGGTGGCATTTTGCAAATGGCCTGGATTTTCTGGCTGTCAGGTTTGATGCCGTCCTTTGAAACTATGTGTCCCAGGAAGAATAACTGCTTGCAGAAGAATTGAAATTTTGGAGGGCTTGGTCAGCAGCTTATGTTATGCCAGGGTAGCAAAGACTGCCTCCAAATCCTTATGGTGTTGTCCTATCAGGGGGCTGTACACAATAATGTTGTCCAGATACACTAAGGAGTGCTTGGCATGTGGGGGGCAAACACTTTGTTCATAAAAGTCACGGAGGTTGATGGTGTGTTTGTCATTCCAAAATTGAGCCCCACACACTAGTATGACCTGTAATTAATTTGAAAGGCTGTTTTGGGTATATCTTTTTTCTTGATACGGATTTGGTAATAGCCTGCTGTTATGTCAATCTTGGAGAAGACTGTGGCACCGCCCAAGGCGTCAAAGAGATCATCAATCAGTGGGAAAAGGTAGCAATTCTTGATGGTGATCTTGTTTAGGGCTCATTAATCTGTAACTAGTCAAATAGTACCATCTTTCTTTGCCACAAAATGCAGCAGTGCCAAAAGGAGACTATGAGGGGCAGATAAGTCCTTTTTACAACGTCTCTTTGAGATAAGCACATATTTTGTTGTTCTTGTTTGGGGTGAGTTGATAGATGGGTTGCGCCTTAGGTACAGTTCCCTTGAGTTGGATGGAGTGCTGTATGTGTTTTTCCAGTCATAACCCTGATAGAGCTTCCTTGTCAGGAAGCCGGACATAGGTAGAGGCATTGGGTGGCTCAGGATGGGATTGGACTGAGCTGGCGGGTAAAGCCCACCATAGAATGGGTACTAACTTGATAATGTAAGACATGGATTTCCCAAGTAAGGACCAGGGTCCAGAGGTAGGGACCATGGAATCCACCATTCCTGTCAAGGTGATATTGAGTACTCCAAACATTTGGGTGGATGTAGTCTCTGAAGCAGTGGGGGTCTCAATTGGGCAGTCGGGTTGTGGGGGTAAGGGCAGAGTCATGGGAACAAAGTAGGCAGGCAGATAATTGTACTTGTCTTGAACAACCTTGGTGGCCTTTTGTACCACTTTCCTTCACGTCCTATGTATTCAGTTTCTCTAGTCCTGGCCAAGGGGTCAGCAATGAGGATGGTCTCCAAGTTGTACTCTGCGTAGGCCGGGTTGGGCGGGTATTCAGCAAAATGCAAAGGTCCAAAGGTGTCACAGTAAGTTCCATAATGTCGGGTATTGTTTGTCCAAGTAAGAAGGCATGGAAGGCCGGGAAACCTGTATCAAAATTGACCAAGTTAACAGATTTAAACCAATTGGTCAATCAAAAATGGGTCACAGCTGCTCCAGTATGCCAGCTGAAACCAGCTCCCCCTTGTAAACTGACGTTGATAAATTGACGTAATATGAGGGTCATCTGATATAAGCTCATTAATCAGTATGGTTGTCAGAAACTGGTCACACAAGGGTTCTTTGCAACCTGGACTAGATACTTACTTGAAGATGCCAAAGGAATAGGAGATCAAGACTCAGGTGGTATTGCTTAGTCAATTTTTCTGATATATATTGAATAATTTTCCCTTTTTCAACTCTAAGAGTCGAGTCCTTCTAAATTTACTCAATAAAAATCAATTATCCCAAGTTCTAATTTTAAATTTTAAAAATGCATCCTGTGCTTGGGTTGCTGCGGTATATCCCGTACAATCTGATTCTGAACAGAATCATTTCAGGAAGATAGGCCCAGCATCTGGAACTTTGTTGTTGGCGCCAAAAAATGTTAATTTCATGCCAGCCAATTTTGTAGCTCCTCCCCCCATTCCTGAAGATGAAAATTGGGTCACTTCTCAATGCCCAGAATTCTACGCTGAAGATGCATTGATGCTTTACCAGGTCATTTATCTTGGTTTACTCTGGTTAGGATTGATTGTTTTACTTAATCCTGGAGTTTCAATTGGAAATTTCACAAAAAGATATTTAAAGCCGTGTTGGTGGTTAATCATCAATTCTATGTGGATTTGGGTGGTAATTCCCCATCATTTTGAAACGGTTTATAATATCCTGTGATTTCTGTCACATTACTCAACTCTTCTACGTCTGAGTTTTTGGAAGCAGTTTGTCATGAATTTGTGTTTCTTTTCTCCTGCTCCGTTCAGATATCTGCGTTTACCATGTTTATTTACATCAGTTCATTTCTGAGTTTTCAGTTTGGACTTTTCTTTAATTTTTGATTTCCATCTCCGGTTGCAGTTGTAGAGACTGGATCCTCTGTTTCCTATTTCTGTTGTGTCATGTCATTTTGGCGCCCAGATTATTTTTCTGCTCCACCCACGGATGAAATTTCGCGTGAAGTTTTGTCAGCATTGTCATTTTATTCCCGCTCTATCCTTAGTCACAAATCCCAAGTTTACCATGTGATGACAAAGGTTTACAAAGATGCTTGAGAATGGTTTTTGTCTGCGGTGGAGTGCAATCACATGTTTTAACTGAGAGTGCATCTCTATACCCTTTGTTAAAAAATTTGTGTATATCTATTGAGGAGCTCAAAGTATATTATAAGCTGTACGCCTTCCATCAGGGTACAACTCTGCTATTGGTATTCCTTCCTCAGTTTCTTACCTACTGCTGTATAATCAATGTTCCTGAGGTGAACAAATTCTCAGCGTTGTGGTTAGCAGTTGACCAGACTGCCCAGGATTTGGCGGTTTGGGATTCCCTGTTAACCACAACTGAGGCCCTGGTAAGCCAAATTCTTTCTCTGGTCTCAAATCTGTCTACTTCCAAACAAGGTACATTGGTAATTGAGGATAAACCTGCTGCGCGCTCTTAGTTTTCTGGTCCTTGCTCCTCTGTAGTTTCTTCCAACCAAAGCCAAGATTGTTCTCCCCCTAGCTCGTCTCAACTACAATTGGCGGTGGTGAACAAACCCAGTGACGTAAAGGAGGCCCCCATAGTGTCTGTTCCTGATAGTTACTTGGAAATGCTTCAGCACGTCGTACCTGCAAAATCTTCTGTTATTACGTCTGAAGAGTTGCCCCTCGTTCCCATTGATTGTGATAACCCCGTTCTTCCAGCTGCTGTCCAAGAAATGATTGAGTGTTACTTCCAGGAGCATCCTGCTTCCTTAGCTGCTGTCTGTACTGCCAATGAAAACAAGACCCTGCTAAGAATGCTACCTTTGCTGCAAATAAATCCACTTCTGGTTACTTCTTGTTTCATGGTAGTATTGATAATGGTCAGACTATCTATCAGCCAGCCATCTTGTTAGATACAGGTGCTTCCAAAAATTTTATGAGCGTGGAGACTGCTGACTTGCTACAACTCAAGTACCATCTGGGAATGCTTGTTAGGGGTGGAAATTGTCAAATGTTTCCCTCTTTCCAGCTGAAGGCGCCAGTTACTTTTGTAGTAGCAGGCCAGTCTTTTAATGCAAGGTTTTCTGTTTGCCCTACCCTTATGTATCCTATCATTTGGGAGTAAGTTAGTGCAGAGATCATAATGTATCAACCTTACTGGAGAAAAATGAGCTACAGGTGGAACACTCCCCAGGTATAACTATTCGTATTCCGCTGTTGGATATGTCTGAAATTAGAGCAATCATCACAGACCATACAATTGTTTCCTGTCCCTCTCCTCGTAAGTTTGGATTTACCGGCATGTTTGCAACCCTGGTCTGCGGCATTTGACGCCACCAGAGGCGAGGTCCTTCCCAAGCACACTCAGTTCAACTGACTTTAAGGTCACTGTTGATCTGATCAGAATTGTGTCTCCTATTTACCCTTTAACCTTGAAGGAAGATGCATGTTTGGAAGAGTGGACTTGTGACATGTTGACAAAAGGCTACATTTTTAAGAAGGCTTTGCTGATCTGCTCTCTGTTATTGTTTGTTTAGAAGTCTGATGGGTCCCTTTGCCCTTTTGTCAACTACAGGAATTTGAATAACATTACAATTACAGATCCTTATCCTTTACCTCTCAAAGCACAGATCTCTAGATGTGTTGAGAAGGCCAAGGTATTCTCAAAACTTGATCTTTAGAATGCTTTCAACCAAATCAGGATTGCAGAAGGAATGGAATGGTTAACAGCATTCAGAACCAATAAGGGTATCTTCCAGTTCCGCGTAATGCCTTTTGGATTGAAGAATTCCCCAGCTTGCTTTCAGCGGTTGATTGATTCAGTCCTGGGAGTTCTCCTAGTTGTATGTGTCATCGCATATATGGATGACATCTTGGTGTTTTCTCCGGATGAGGAGTCCCATAAGGCCCAATTGTTGGCAGTTGTAGAGTGCATTCTCCAAGCAAACTTGATTATCAAAAGGAGTAAGTGTGAATTCTTTAAATGTAAGGTTACCTTTCTGGGTAATATTATCTTTGAGGATGGCCACACCATTGCCCCTGACAAGGAAGCTGCAGTTCAAGATTATGCTACACCTGTGACAGTATCCCAACTTTGTAGTTTCCTGGGTACATGTACGTTCTTGAAGAAATTCACTCCCCACTTATCTGAGGTGGCCGCCCCTTTATATTTGGCTAGTGGAAAGACAACTTTAGTCTGGACGCCTGAGTGTGCAAGTGCCTTCTCAGCAGTCAAGGCTCTTTTGTTGTCCTCCCCAGTGTTAAGACATGTGGATCCTGAGCTTCCTTTTGTTGTTTCCACCAATGCATCTAAATATTCTGTGGCTGGTGTGCTGTTGCAAACAGCTAGTGACAGGATTGAGAGCCCTGTAGGGTATTTCTCCCAGAAGATGGAGGCTCAAGAACACAACTACATGATTTACTACAAAGAATTGTTGGCTGTAGTGGAATTGTTAAAGCATTGGTACCACCATCTCATGTTGGGACGTCATCCATTTGTAGTAAGAACTGACCACAAAGCTCTTCTATATTATCAACAACCCAGGGTTTTGTTGGGTCACCAATCCAGATAGCATGGTGATCTGACAAGATACAAGTTCTGCTACAAGTTTATTAAGGGATCAGACAATCACTTGGCTGATGCTCTAAGCAGGAATCCCTCCCATCTCCCAGATTCTATTATGGACGTCAAGTTTAACACACATACTATGATTCCAGCAAGGCTGTGGTGCCTTTTTTATTGCCTCCACTGGCTACATTGGCCACCATGTCTTTAGCTGAGGGCACAGACCTGGACTTGTATTCCAAGGTTAAGTTTCTGCAACCTTTGTCCAAAGGTTATGATAGGCTATTGGAGCTAGCATGTGCAAACCCAGTAGGTCAGCCTCAGGGTTATCATAAGATTGGACCATTCCTATATCATCAAGGTTGCTTGTGGGTTTCTGAGGGCATTATTTGGGATGAAATCATGGAGGCTAATCATACCTTTCCAACGGCTGGTCATCCAGGGAAAAACAAAACAGTGGAACTTATCTGCCGCCAGTTTTCCTGGAAAGGTTTGACTGTGCAGGTAGCCGCTTTTGTTTGAGATTGCCTTGTATGTGTTTGATCTAAGCCAGTTGGAATAAGACTACTGGTTTACTGGTCCCACTTCAGCCTGCTGTGGGCCCTTGTACGTCTGTGTTGGTGGATTTCATTGGTGAGCTTCCCAATTCCAATGGGTTTAATGCAATCATGGTAGTAGTTGATTGTTTCACAAAGATGGCACACTTTGTACCTTTCTCAACCACAATTACTTCAGTGGAAACCGCTAGGTTATTTGTGAACAGAATCTTCTCTCTACATGGCATCCCAATGGAGATTGTAAGTGACCGTGGTCCTCAATTTATTGCTCAGTTCTGGGAAGCTTTTACTGGAATCCTTGGTATCAAATTGTGCCGCTCTACTGCTTTCCACCCCCAGTCCAATGGACAAACAAAGAGGTAAACCAAAGTTTGGAGGTCTACTTACATTGCTACACCAATGCGCAACAAGATGACTGGTGTGATAATCTACCCATGGCAGAGTTCACATATAATAACGCCCCGCACATGTCAACTCAAGTATTGCCATTTTATGCCAATGTGGGTTACAATCCCTCTTCCAACATGGGACCTTGTTTGGTTAGCAACGTGGAAGCTGCAACTGATCAAGCCGCTGAATTGAAGCAGGTCCATCAGGAGCTCCAAGTTACTCTCGCCGCCGCCGTGACAACTTACAAGGAATACGCAAATTGCAAGCGCCAGGAAGGTCCAACTTACAGGCCAGGTGATATAGTCATGGTAGATGCTTGCAATATGAAACTTAAAGTTCCATGTTGTAAATTGGGTCCCAAGCAAGTTGGCCCCTTCAAGGTGAAACATCAGATTGGTCCCTCTGCCTATTGGCTGGATTTACCTCCTGCTTTCAAGATTTTCCACACCTTTCATGAATGTTTCCTTACTCCCTTCAAAGGAACAGAGATCCCCTCTTCCCAACTCATTCTTGTGGAAGGAGAACCTGAGTACGAGTTAAATTGTATTCTATCTTCCCGCAAGAATTGTTAACGTTTGGAATATTTGGTATCTTGAAAAGGTTATCCTGTCTCTAAAAACTCCTGGGTTCCCCACTCTAATTGTTCAAATTCCTCTGATCTGATCTACAAGTTCTACAAGTTCAATCCCACTACTATTGGACACCCTGAACTTACCCTTGCTGCAATGAAACTCCCATCTGCCCATAAGAATTTCTCTTTATCCCATCTCCCAGATGGTGGTATTGTGCCCAAGGCTAAATAGGAGGGTAATGTCATGGTAAGTTCCATAATGCCGGGTATTGTCCGTCCAAGTAAGAAGGCACAGAAGGCCGGGAAACCTGTATCAAAATTGACCAAGTTAACGGATTTAAACCAATTGGTCAATCAAAAATGGGTCACAGCTGCTCCAGTATGCCAGCTGAAACCAGCTTCCCCTTGTAAACTGACGTTGATAAATTGACGTAATATGAGGGCACCCAATATAAGCTCATTAATCAGCATGGTTGTCAGAAACTGGTCACACAAGGGTTCTTTGCAACCTGGACTAGATACTTACTTGAAGATTCTGAAGGAATAGGAGATCAAGACTCAGGTGGTATTGCTTAGTCAATTTTTCTGATATATATTGAATAATTTTTCCTGTTTCAACTCTAAGAGTTGAGTCCTTCTAAATTTACTCAATAAAAATCAATTATCCCAAGTTCTAATTTTAAATTTTAAAAATACATCCTGTGGTTGGGTTGGTGCAGTATATCCCGTACAATCTGATTCTGAACAGAAACATTTCAGGAAGATGGGGCCCAGCATCTGGAACTTTGTTGTCAGTGCCGCAAAATGTTAATTTCATGCCAGCCAATTTTGTAGCTCCTCCCCCATTCTGGAAAATAAAAATTGTTTCACTTCTCAATGCCCAGAATTCTACGTAGACGATGCATTGATGCTTTCCCAGGTCATTTATCTTGGTTTATTCTGATTGGAATTGATTGTTCTACTTAATCCTGGAGTTTCAATTGGAAATTTCACAAAAAGATATTTAAAGTTGCGTTGGTGGTTAATCATCAATTCTATGTGGATTTGGGTGGTAATTCCCCTTCATTTAGAAACGGCTTCATATTATCCAGTGATTTCCGTCACAAAAGGGGGCCCCTGGGGGACAGTATAATGCCTGGGTAGGATCAGCAGGTTGGTCTCCAGAGGGGGTGATTGCCTGATGGTCTACTTGAGCAGAGTTAAGATGAAAGGTCACTAAGACTAGGTAAGGTAAGATTTGTTCAAACCAAAGGTTCATAAAACTTTATTATCAAAACTGACAATGTGGTCATCACCATACCACCAGGGTTTTTATACCATGGGATTTTGCTTCCTCAATTTTTGCAGGGTTCAGGTTTGCAGACAAGGCACTGGCAGGGCATGGTTCTTGGCTTAGAGTCTTGAGGGCGGCACATCCAGGTTATGCCTGCTCTGGTGAATAAAAGTGGCAAAGCTTTGTTCCTTTGCCACTGTTCACTATGTCACCTGAGTAGTTCAATTTTACTGCTCATTCTGGATGGAAGGCTGGCAGTTGCTGGTGGTTATTGGCAGAGTTAATAATAGGTTTTGTTTTAACCTCCTTAAGGCAAGCCACAACCTCTGCATAGGTCTGGATCTTTGGTGGCTCAAGGTTGGCATCAATCTTGTGACCATTTGGGGAATTGTCCTTGGGAGACTGGCGGGTCTTGGAGTAACTTGTCAACTCAGGCTTGCAATTTAACAAGTGGGTGGTTTCATATCCACTTTGTGTGACTCAATTAGTCTTTGGAGGGTTGGGGTTCAATTCCAGGGTTTCCAATGTTGATTTCAAAGCTCCAGTATTGGCGCTTGGCAGGTTGGCAGGTATAGTAGTAGGTCCTTCCCCAACCTCTGTTAGCCAGACTACATATCCTTTGTAGGTATAAGTCTTCATTGGCACCAGTTCAGCGGCAGTCTGGAAACCATTCAGGGAATCCTCTGTAGTAGGCCAGCGGATTGTGGAGTAATTTAACAAATTGAGCTGTGACTTAACAGATTGGTGGGTCCTGGACTGTCCTGGAGGGTTTGATCCGCCTTCAGGGAACTGGGGTTCAACTCTTGGGTTTTCAATACAAGTAATGAAGTTTCATTCATGACACTCCTTGAAGATTTTTGGATGGCAAGCTACAATTTTGCAAACCTGGGGAGTGGTGGTATCCTGATGGTCCTTGAAGTGTATGATCTCTTATTTTCAGGAGTCCCAGTCAATTGCCTTGAGGTTCTCCTTTTCATTGAGGGCTTCTGTAATGTGCACAAAGATGTGATTGCGCAGGAGCTGGTTCACTGAGTCAGAATAGATCTGATGATTGACGCCTTCACACTTGATCAATACTGAGGTTGCCCAGTCTAGATGAGGGTTGTTCCGTTGTAACCAGTACAGTCCCAGAACAATGTCAAACTTAGGGAAGTCAATGATGGGACTCTGGATGGTGGAGTGCAAGTTCTCTAGCATGACAGAGAAGGGGGAAGTTTTCTGTGTCACTGCAATGTGATGTTCATCATCTAAAACCATGTTCTTAATCTGCAAAGGATTAGTGAGTAGCTTGAACTTATCTACAAAGCTACTGTTGACTAGGGTTTGGTCTGCGTCCAAGTCCAGGAGCACTGAGCCTGTGTAACTGTGAAAGCCAAAAAGATAGGACATCAGTTTATTGGGATTTCTGGTAATGGTGTAGAGTACTGGGTCCTCTGAGGTCACTTGGATCATTGGACACTGGTCCACGTCCTCATGTTGTTATTTATTGTTGGGCAAGTCAGGAGTTGTGCGGGGAGAGCTTGGCTTTCATAGTGCTCTCCCTGAGCTTTTTCCTCATCTTGGTTGTTTTGTGTGGCAGTGATATGATTATGGGTGCGGTTTGACTGGCTGTTGTTCCTGTCTCTGTGACCATTTGAACATTTGGGTTTATGGTTTGAGTTGTTGTTGTTGTTCCCAGGAAGCTGGCGGCTGAAACTCAATCTGGGTGTGAGTCCTTGGGCCGCTCTCTTTTCCCAGTCTGTGCTTTATGGAAGGCATTGGACGTTTGCTCTGCTTTCTCTGCCTTGCAATACAGGCTCTTTAAGTTGGTCACCTGGTCCAGGTTAATGTGTCTCATTACATGCAACTTGAGGGTGTTGTAGTGATAAGGAGCGCCTTTTGGGGAAGCTTTAGATATAAAAGTAGGAGGAGAAGAAGCATATTTTATTGGATGATACTTTAGACTTATAAAGATTTAGCTGTGGCAGGGATATTAGTTAGACCAAACCCAGGGGCTGGTCATGTGCTGGATGGGTTCAAGTTGTTGGATACCTGGACAGTCATGTGATATTGGTTTATTGCCATTTCCAGTATGTAAAATGGTATTTTGGAAAGCACCAAATTGGGCAATGACTAGATGTTAGGTGTGATAGTGATAGTCAGAATACTTGTACATCCAGACCCTTGACAGTAGTACATGAAATGAGTAGCTGGGATGTCAAAAGCTATATCTGAGGGGACAAATAGTCAGAGTTCCTTATATTCTCAAGTGATCTCCTTTACTGTGCCTGTTTAGGTGAGATTCTTCACTTGGGGTATGATCATGAGTTCAGTGTCCTACAGCACAAACCTTGACAGGAAGTCCTGCTTAAAAGTATCACAGTCCTTTTTGATGTGTTCTTTGTGCCATCTGTTGCACCAGGTGCCAGCATCATGAGTCAGTTGGATGGAGATCTCTGCAATACAGAACTGTTGTGGGCATTTCATTTGAGCCAACTTTCTCTGGGCAGATTTAATCCATGCTGTGGCCTTGTTGTTGTTGGCTCTAAAAAAGGTTCCAAAGCGGCGCTTTGAAGTCTTTGGGCTACATAAGCTGGCATAATGCTTTCATCAGTTGCTTGAGGGGTAGCGGCAGGTGCTTGCAAGAACCCCTGTGCCAACAAGACATTGAAGGCAGAGAGAGGAATTACCATGTTCTGGTATAGCACAAAGCTGTCAAGTATTTTGGCACCAGGTGTGTATGGTGTCCAGCCTACTGGGAGGCCAAACATGATTCTATCAAGGATTTGTTGGTTGCGGCAAGTACAGTTAACAGGAAAAATTTTGAGGAATAAATTAGGATGGAAAACCTACTTCTGCTATCAATGTTGTAACTGTGCTGTTTTAGGTTAGTTACAAGGGGGAAATGTTTAGAAACTAGATAATATTCTTTATTGAGAGATAAGTATTATATAGTCATTGTGAATCATGGATAACAGAAACATGGTTTTATTGATCACTCAGTTGGATGGCAAAGGGGGTGGCTTGATCCTGATAATGAGTCAAGCGCCAAAACAAGGTATTCACCCCAAGGAGTCAGTTTTTGTTCATGTTGTTGGATTTGGAAATTCAAGTTGACTTCCTAGTTTGGCTTCAAGTAACTGAATAATTGGGTTGCAGGTCACAAACCTGGCTACTTGGAACCTTACTGGCGGGTCTAGCCTGCTGTTTTGACACATCCTCAATCCCAACCCAATCTAAGTCCAAGCTCAACAATCCTGACCAAATCAATAAACTTACCATTACCCTTACCCTAACTCTTTCCTGGCCCAGGTTCCTCATACTAAAAATCTCTTGGTTTGGCCAACCTTCCCTGATTAAGTTCAGAAACCTGCAAGATCAAAGTTCTACCTGAAGCTCATTAGGATACCCACTGTCAGGGCCCAAGGGCTTCCAACTCTGATCCATTTAAACTATAGTCTAAGAGAAGTCATTTATTTATTATTCAGACCAAGAATGACTACAATAGGGAAAGGGGAACTAGGTTATTTTTTACCATTTACATTGGTCTTTGAGATTCTTCCAGATTATTCCTGAAGGCCCTTGTCTCTCTATCTGGAGGGTCATGCTAAAAGTTTGAAACATCAGCTGACTAATTCTAGTCATATTCTTTTGGCCAGATTTGAACTTCGCGGTTTGCCTCAGTTTGTCATCTAAAAATACTTTGGATGGATTTCACTCATCTAAGGCTTTCATTTGAGCGTAAGAACATCCAAAACTGATCACTGGAAGCTGAGATATGGTTGGATTTGCCCGCTTACTAATTGTTGCTTGTCTTGATTTGAAATCAAATCTTGCAACCATTTTGGGACATGCTGACAGGGTTTTTGAACTCGGCTCTTTAAATTGCCATAACTTTTGATCTAGGGTACCTAGGGAGATCATAAAGGTAGCTTTCTGATGACAAGAAGTAGCTTTATCAATCCAAGCTTTTAAAACGCAACTTTTTAAAGCTACTATATTATGGCGGGCCATGACACCCACCATTAGACGGGAGCTGAATAACCCCAAAAATAAATTCCTCCCAGGAAGGGGAAATCAGCCATTGGCAACTGTGGTAAGTTTTACTCCCTGGTGACTGACTCCCTGGTACTCAACACTTTGTCAAGTACCAGGGAGTTGAGTGCTGCATATGTGAATCTATTAGTATTTTTGGCTTAACTGATTTTAAGCTAATTTTTACTAGTAATTAAGGGGTTCAAACCAAAAACCAAGGTTAAATTTACTCAAACTCAACTCTGTTTAAAAATTTGGTTAGCTAAAATACCAATTTAAGGGGCAATTCATAAGTAAATTTACTGATAGAAATGATAAAACTTGTGTTTGACACTCTAAACCAAAAAGTGACCAGTTTGACACTTTTTAAGCCAAATTTTAATTTTATATATAAAATACATATGTGCTTATATAAAAAGTTGTTATTTACTATTATATTTTTATTATTAGTATCTGTAGTTATCAATTAGGCTCCCAAGCACCACTATACTGGATTTAGTGGTATAGACATTAATCAAATATACAACTTGTTTTACATTATGTCATTCCCGGGTTTGTGGATTAAGTGGTGCCACATAAATCAAGCCCAATTTAATAAGAGATTTCATATGTACTTTATAAAAAACGGAAACTTGACACCTTCTTTGTTTGACTCCATCCACTTGCCACCCAATCAGTTTTGGATTTAACTAATCAAAGGCTTGGAATTAAGGCTAAATTAATATGTGACGCACTATGAGCGCCACTTGACACTTTAACTTGGGGGATTAGTATAGAGAGCTTCCTAACGTTTTAACCAACACTATGGTAAATAAATCACTCCAAGCTCCTCACAGCATAATATTATGACTAATAAACACCTTCCTACCCATTTGCTTTTTTAACTTATGTTGTATTTTTTATTTTTGAGCATATGAAACTGCCTTGCTTTTGGGTTATTTTTTGAGCCTGTTTTAAATTTAAGCAAGTTTTATATGTAAAAAACATAGTAAATTTGATTTTTCTGCTCAACTCTGGCATACTTGACAGTGAGAATTCAGCTTTTCCCAGCTGATTGACAGTGCCAAACTCAACACTTTACTATCTTTTGAATTTTCAACTCCCAATAAGAAAATTCCACATAATAATTTTTTTGCAATTATAATCTACTACTTTTCCTGCTACTCTACATATAATTTATATATTTTTTATTTTTAATTATACTTTTACATTGATTTAGCACTAAGATGTTATGATGAACCTAAAATCTTTGATGCTTCATCATAAATTCACTTATTTTTTATGTTTTAACCTTTATATCTATACTTTGAGTTTCTATTTTGCTTCTATTTACTTTATGTTTTTTTTATGATAAAAAACTTTATTTGCATACTTTTCATTTAACTTTTACTTTTCTTTACCTCTGTGTTTCATATCTTTCACATTGTTTTATTTACAAAGCTAAACTTTTCTTTAGTCAAGATCAAACAAGAACAGCCAACAGCCCAAGCTCCAAGCTTCCAAGGGCTCCAAAGAAACTTCCTCTACTCCCAAGCGTGCCAAGAAGACTGAAAAGGCAAAGTTTTGACCCCATCTTCTCCTACTCCTCCCCTGCTCCACCCTCATCTTTCACATCCCCTTCACCTTCCCCAAAAATTCCTCCCCCAATAAATCTGATGGTGATCTTACTGACCACTCCTTTTACCACTCAGAGAAAAACTCCAAGCCCACCAAGGAGCAACTTACCAAGAGGTCAAAGGCTGCCAAGGAGTCCACCTCTTCTTCTGATAAGAAAACAGAGGCTCCTAAGCAGGCCTCAAAGAACCCTTCCCCTCCTCCCCCTGATGGCTCTTCCCCCATCCTCATCTGACCCCCAGGATGAGCCTGAGGAATATTCCAAGAAGTTCAAAGCTTCTGGTCACGTGGTTTGGGATCCACTGGCCATCCTCAATATCTGCAATGTGGACAGAGAGTTCAAAGTCCCCAAGTGCTTTCCCTGTTTTTCCCCATCATGTCAGTAAAGGGCAGCCCTGGCTACGTTGCTAACAATTACATCTTTAACTGTAATAATCAAAAGTGCGCTACCAAGGTCAAGCACTTTGTATGTGAGGATAAGACTTGTGGGGCCCAGTTGAACACTGAAGGCTGGGAGCAAGTAACTGCCAAGAAGGGGGAGCACTCTTGTGAGCCCCCCAATAATCTTATAGCCCAGATGTTAAAATGGCACCTTGTCTAGGTGATCACAACATCCTCTCACCTCTGGGCATCTGATCTGGCCATAAAGCCCCTGCAACATCTCAAACCCAACAATCTTAAGTTGGTACCAACCCAGGAACAGTTGGTTAAGTTCATAAGCATTAATTGTATTGCCACTAATCTCCCTCCCCTCAAGGCCTCAGACGTCCTCTTGGAGATTATGCTCACTCACAAGCTCAAGCAGCTTCTGAGTGGGGAGCGCTTTCTCCTCCATGACAACGGGCCCGGCAGCAATATCTGCATAATCTGCTATGCCACCCAGAAGAACCTGCTAGAGTTAAAAAGGGCTTTAACCTGGCTATTTGATGGTACCTTTGCCACTTGCCCCCAAATGTTCAAGCAGCTCTGTATGATCCATGCCCAGATTGTAAATCCACTGTCACCCTTGGCCTTGGATTGAACTGTTTTTCCCTGAAGCACCAAAAAAGGGCCAAAAACATCAGCCAAGCCACTAAATTCTCTAGAAGATTTAGCCCATAATGTTGATGAGATTTTTTTCTGGCCTACCTATAGATCCCCCTGCTTTGGTTGTCCTGGCCTGCAAAGAAACACTGATCAATTTGGATTTTTTGTTATCATGGTGTTGTCCTCTCTTAAAAATTATCAGAAATATCTAATCAAATGATGCCACATCAATAACCAGAAAATCAAGTGAATCCCAAATGCCTGAAATAGACTCTAGCCAATCAGGTGGAGCCACAAAAATTGACTTGAAATCTTCCAGTGCCCCTGGTCTTGTCCAGCAAAATTTCTCTTCCTGCTAATCAGATGCAAGCCAAAGTGGTCATGTGGCCATTTCTTATCAATCCCCTTTTAACAATGTCAGGGGACTTTGTGTCCCCTGCTTGTCAATTCTCAAATTATTAAAACCCAAGAATTTGTTGCTAAAACTTTGCCATTAGATTTTTAAGTTGTTGACTCTATTTGAGTCTCCCTTGATTTTAAACAAAGTGTTAGTCATTTTTGTGTTAAACCTTACCTTTGTACTATCTTGCTTGAACCTGGTCATCTTTTTGAAGTCCTTTTGCTCAGGCTTATCACTTAATTGTTATGCCTTCAGTTTACGCTTTTGAAACTACTGTTCAAACTCTAAATTTTATTTAAAAATTCTTATAAATCTTACTCTAAGTTTAAGTTTTTTACTTGATTTTATTGAATTTGAACCCGCTCTGCATCTTTACGCCCGCCCAAGCTACCTGAAACCCTTGCCAAGGCCTCTAAGTGTTGTTTGCCACCTCCCTTTCAATTTTCTCTTGTGGCTGCCCCACTCTCTTATTTTTTATAAATTGAGATCTAAAAATTGCACCCAAAAATTCCAAATTTTGCGGGCTTCTCAATTACAATTCTCTCTGTTGTAAAATTTTTAGTGTTCACTTTGGCTCCTTTTATAATTCTACTCTGGAAAATTGCCCCCAATATATGGTCACAATTCTCTGCTTCTGCTTGCATTGTGGGAGACAATCCCTCTAGTCTCTTGCGCCTCCCAGGTGAGCTTCTTGTCTTGGGCAATACAATTGTCAAGAGCCTAACTTGTGATGACTTAGAACTCTCCGCTGCAGATTACGCCGCGCCAGCCCCTACATTGGAGGCTGTGCCGGCGTCTACTACTCTTAGCTTGGACAAAGACACCCCAGTACCCCTCCTAGCTCCTGTGGGGTTGCCTCCTGCTCCCACCCACACACCCTGGTTACTCACTGGGTTAGTGTTGATGGGGTTGAATGCATACTTTCCTCAGCTGTCCCCTGTGTCCTCTCTTTGGTCCCCCCTCCAAGAGGCCATCCCATTACTCCATTGGGTGGTATCCTGGTGGTTCACCTTGCCGGGATGGGAGCCAAACTTAGTTAGTTTAGCCCCCCTCTCTCACACAGATTGACATCCAGGTGATTCTACTTGTGTTCTTTCTTCTTCCTGGGGCCACCAAGGCCATCTACACCCATGCTTTTACCATCCTCTGCCAAGCACTTTCCCTCCTTCCTGACAATAATGATGCCAAGAAGACTCCCCCTACACCTATGCTAACCCTCCTGCTGTTGACAAGACCAGGCCACCCTGGACTTGGAGGAAAAGGTAAGGCTGAGAGCTCTGGGCCCTCACATTTGCATTATGGACTTTGAGCCTGCTCATTTCAATGCATTTGAGCTGCTGTTTAGCAGGAAGGTGAAGGGTTGCCACTTCCACTACCGCCAAGAAGTTTCTTGGAATGTGCAGGCCCATGCTGAGCTAAGTAGGTTGAGCCGGAGGGACACTTTGGACACCTGCAAATTTGTGCTTGCACTTTTAGTGCCTTGGCTTTTTCAAAGCCATAGCACACTGCGCAGGGGTTTGAGGTTCTCTCAAAGGATCCTTAAGTAGTAAATCACTTGGAGTTCAAGCCTTTCCTTGAGTACTTTGAGCCCCAGTGGATTGGGAAGGTTGTCACTCAGAGGCAAGGCAAGGCCAGTTGGAACGTTTACCAGGCGGCCATCAATGGGGAGCTCTAGACCACCTTGGCGCTAGAGGCTTATTACAAACACCTCAAGGCCAACTTTGGGCTCCACCCAAAATTCAATAAGTTCTTTTCCCTCCTGCAGCACAAGCAGGAGAAAACCATCTCCAAGCTGTGTGACTTGGCAAACTGTGTCCCCCCACCAAGCCCACAACCTGCTCCACCCTATTCACAAAGGCCATTCAAAATGTGGCCAAGCATAAATACAAGGCCTTGTAGATCAATCAGCAGTTTGAGCTCATTCTACTGCCCTCCTGGAAGGGGCTAAAATGAAGAAGGGGAAGAAGGGTGAAGAATAAACTTGCTTGCTTGCTTATATGATTTTTACTTTTAACTTTTTAGCTTTAATTTTTACTTTTTAGTTTTGATCTATTAATTTTTACTATAATTTTTCTATTTTTTGATTTAATTAGATAGCACTGATTATTTTGTGTATACATGGTAAGTTTGAAATGAATAGTTATAGTTGAAAGTGAATGAAATATCTTAACTTTTGTTAATTTCCTAATAAAACAAAAGATATTCACATTTATACTTATATGAACTATATCAAATAAATTTTAATATTTCTTCATATTTTGCATAACTTTTATTTTTGTGTTTTTGTCTATTTTTGTCTCATTGTAATTTTATTTTTATGGAAATCAAAAATATTTTTATAATGAAGAGTGTAAATTACATAGTAAAATGAGAAATAGGTGATTATTTATCCTTCTTTTTATTATTTAAGATACACTTTTTATTGCATTTATGAGTTTTCTGGGATTACTTTAGTATACCAAATCTGTAAAGTTTAATTTTTTATATTAAAAGTTTTCTGTACATCAAGATCTATTAATTAAAAAAGTGTCAATTTCCAGTTGTCAATCAGGGAAAAAGCTGAATTCTCACTTTACTATAGTGTTAATCACCAGGGAGTCAAACTTAACACAGTTGCCAGCCATCAGGTGTAATGACAGCAGTGCAACCTATTAGGTACCACATCTCTAGAGTATATATTGCAGGATGGATCTTTCTGTATCTACATAATAGAGTAAACATACCTGGATCCAGGTATATACCATGCACCAGAAGCCGGGAACAATGTAAGTGTGAATCCCATAAACAATCAGGAACTTGGATGCCAGAAGCTTGGGAACCTGAGCAAGGGGGAAATTGGTGAGGTGCAAGGTGACTGGCCACTCAATCCTGATAAACCTCACAAAACTGATTGCTGGTTAAACTTTAAAATATAGCCATCCATATACCCAAGTAATTATTAAACACCAGAGAAGGAGAGCTGGATAATGATCAAGTATAGGGTTGAGCTAGGGTCCTAAAATAAAGGCAAACTCATGTTGAAGTGAGGGGAGAAACACCATATCCTAGGTCATGATCAGATGTAAGAGAATCAGGTTGATAATTATGATCTCCCAAAAGAGATGGCAAAATTTCAGATACACAAATCTACTCATCTCTGCTGAATGGATCTAATTTAACTATAACTTTAAGCAACAATATGTGGTTTATTTTTAGCAATAGCCTAAGGTTATCTTCAAAACAACCCTTTACTTTATACCAACTGTTTTAAAGCATTTGATTAGAGAATTTCAATTAAATTTTTGGCTTGAATTTAATCTGTATGAAAGAATGGGGCCAGGTGATAGTTATAAAGTTACTCCCCCTTTGGCCTTAGATAGGATAATATTCCTCCAACATACAAAGAAAACTGCTCAAACCCCAGCTAAACTGCTCAACTCTTTTGAGAATTTAGCCCATACCCTAGATGAAATATTTTTAATGGCATACCCCATAGCCTCTCTTGTTGTCACGGTAAGTTCCATAATGCCAGGTATTGTCCGTCCAAGTAAGAAAGCACAGAAGGCCGGGAAACCTGTATTGAAATTGACCAAGTTAACGGATTTAAACCAAACAGTTGATCAAAAATGGGTCACAGCTGCTCCAGTATGCCAACTGAAACATGCTCCCCCTTGTAAACTGACGTTGATAAATCAACGTAATATGAGGGTCGCCCAATATAAGCTCACTAATCAGCATGGTTGTCAGAAACTGGTCATACAAGGGTTCTTTGCAACCTGGACTAGATACTTACTGGAAGATGCCAAAGGAATAGGAGATCAAGACTCAGGTGGTATTGCTTAGTCAATTTTTCTGATGTATATTGAATAATTTTCCCTGTTTCAACTCTAAGAGTTGAGCCCTCCTAAATTTTCAATAAAAATCAATTATCCCAAGTTATAATTTTAAATTTTAAAATGCATCCTGTGCTTGGGTTGCTGCGGTATATCCTGTACAATCTGATTCTGAACAGAATCATTTCAGGAAGATAGGGCCCAGCATCAGGAACTTTGTTGTTGGCGCCGTGAAATGTTAATTTCATGCCAGCCAATTTTGTAGCTCCTCCCTCCATTCCTGAAGATAAAAATTGGGTCACTTCTCAGTGCCCAGAATTCTATGCTGAAGATGCATTGATGCTTTCCCAGGTCATTTATCTTGGTTTACTCTGGTTAGGATTAATTGTTCTACTTAATCCTGGAGTTACAATTGGAAAATTCACAAAAAAATATCTGAAGCCGCGTTGGTGGTTAATCATCAATTCTATGTGGATTTGGGTAGTTATTCCCCATCATTTAGAAACGGCATCATGTTATCCAGTTATTTCTGTCACACTTGTCTTCACTTCCCTGCCCTGGGAGAAAACACTTATTAATTTGGATTACTTATTGGCATGATATCAACCATTGTTAAAGATCATTAGAGCCGGCCAATCAGAAAAACCCTTGTTGCAGCCCCCAATTACAAATTGACCTCCTGAATCCCAAACTTACTCCAGCCAATAAAATAGAGTTTCAGAAATTAGTTCAAAGATTTCAGTCCCTCTGTCTTTGCTCACAAAATTTCTTCCCCAACCAATCAGTTCAAATCAGATGATCAGGTGATCATTCAAACTTCAACACATTCCCTTAAGTCAAGCAAGGGGACTTTTAGTCCCCTGCTTGTTTGTTCTCTTATTGAATAAAACTTTAGAGTTTTTTAAACAAAATTCAAATTTTATTGACCCTTTAGAACTCTTGTTTGATTCCTTTAGATCATTAAAAGTGTTGGTACAAAGTCTAGGTTTCCTTGCCTTTCCTTTTGTGAGAATTGTGGAGCAGGATATAAAGAACAAAATCTAGCTCTAAACCACAATAAAATTGTGGTTTCAGCAATAAACAAAAGGTTGCCACTAATAATTCCTGGGGGACAAAAGGGGGGAGGAATTATCTGAGCACTAAAAGCAACAGGAAAACCCAAAAGGCCAAATTAAACTATCAAATTTCAAACTTTATTAGAGTAGAGAATGATGAACCAAGCTCTTTTACAACTCTTGCATTCATTTAAGGGATGTGATGGGATTGGGGTGGTAGATTAAATGTCACAAACCCAATCAACCAATGTAATGAGCAAATATGAGTAAATTTCTTAAGGAAGGAAGATCTTGACAAATTTTTAATAGACATAATCAAAAGGAAAACCAAACCAACTAAAATCAGGAATATGCTTTGGGTGCAATTATCACTGCTCCTGGCTGCTCTTGCACATGATATTCAACCATGGGTGTCTCTTGGGTGGGTTAGGTGGGGGCATCTTCAGAATAATTCCAAAATATTAAATTGATGGCTTTTCTTGGGCTTTTAAGTAATATTTTGGATAAATATTCAAATATAATTTGGTTGAAATTCCCAAGCATTTGGTAGGAATTGAATTAGAGGCCTAAGAGGGAGGTGCAACTTTACACCTTTGGCTTGTTCAAACCTGGCAGTCCTTTCTAAACCTCTAGGAGAAGCATTAGTGTATAGTGATTACTCTGAGTACTTACGCTCTTAAAACAGCAACCTCCAGAATTAACTCATTCAGTAAGTCAACATTATTTTAGTATTTATCCGCCGGAATTGGACATTTCCAAAACTAAGCTAATTTTTCATAGTGAATTATTAAGTCAGAATTGCAAAATTAAAAAGGAACAGGCATAATGTTGACACCATTTAAACAAAGGCTTAATTTTAAGCCAAAAAACCAATATAATTTACTATGAAAATGTAAGTTTCTTTGTACTTTTACATTAAGGTTGACTCCAGTAAGTAATATCTGGATGTTGACACCAAATAAGAATCCATAAATTTCTTAATAAAATACACAATATTTTAAAAATAACTATTTTTTATATTTTATACTACTGTTTTTATTAAATATATATTAAGATAAGCATTAAATAAAGACATATGCTAACTTTCATAGTGTTATTTGTATTATTTAGATATTTACTGTTATTTTAAACTCACTGGATAAACTATAGCTTATTTCCGGAAGTCCACTTAAGCCAAAACACATATGTTAAAACTAGAAATTATATATGTATTTATAATGTCAACTTTGTGTCAAATTGACACGCCACCTAAATTGCAACAAAGGGGTTTGGCTAAGCAAACAAAGTGACATAATTTAAGCAAGATTTAATAGGTGAGTTACTATAAAAGAACACTGACTGCCTGAATGTTGACACCTTCACTGGTTTATTAGTAAAACACTGCTGCTTAACAAAAAGCACACATATAATGGTATGGTAATTCAGGCAAAAGTACCCAGGGCTGTACTTTAGACTTCCCTCTACAATCCCTATTATTTAGTTTTCATAAGTTACATATGCAAATCTTTGATTTTTTAAATTTAAAAATAATCAATTTTGGCCTTAAAAAACCAACTCCAGAAAATATTAACCAAGCTTTATAAGTGATTTACATAGTTTTTTTCTATTTAATGCTGACTGTCAGTATGTTGATGTCAAAATTAAAGCATTTTTTTATGCTGACAAACTAAATTAAATATTTTTGACTATTGTGACTACCAGAATGTCAACTTTTTATTTAAACATGGGTTTTTTCTATTCTTTACTAATAAACTAGCTCTAAAATTACTTTTCATACTTCTATAAACTATTTACTTAATAATAAAAATAAAACAAGTGATTTTTATTTAATTTTGTTCATATTTCACATGATTATTCTTACTTTATAAACTATACTCTAATTATTGTAGGACAAATCTTCCAAGAAGCCACAAAAGAACCCCAAGTCAACCAAGAAAGTACCCAAAGCCTCTGGAAAGGCCCAAAGTCCCTACCCCAACAAAAAACTAGTCAAAGAGCCCTCAAATAAAGAGAAGACAAAGGAGAAGACCCCAGACCCTGAAATCAAAGAGCCTCCCCCTGCCCCCTCCTTTTCTCCAAGCTGGTACCAATCAGAAGGAGATGAGGTTCCACTAAACACGCAATGAAGAAAGAAGATACCCAAGAGTCCAGAACCACAGTCAAGCCCAGATAAATCAAGCTCAAAGGAATCAAGCCCCAGAGAATCAAGCTCATCCCAATCCAAGAAGCGCAAGAATCCAACTCCAGATAATTCCCCTCCACCGCCCAACAAATCTGCACCTCCATCTTCCTCATCAAGTATCAATAAAGAAGATCCTGATGATTACCTTTCTGACTATCATCAAGCACCAATTGGCCCATGGGATCCCCTAAAGGTTACAATATATGTAATGTCAAAGGAGAGTTTAAGCTCCCAAAGAAGTTCCCTTGGTTTTTACCTCTAACGTCTGTCAAATGAGGTGCAATTTTAGTCTGTGATGACTATGTTTTTAATTGCAACAATCAAAAGAGAGCAGGAAGAAGCAAGCATTATGTGTGTGAAGATAGAAGCTGCGCTGCCAGGATCAACACAGAAGGATGGGATAAGGTCACTAGTGAAAAAGGAGAGCACACATGCAATGCTCCAATCAATCTTATTGAAAAGCTTCTAAAGTGGTACCTCTACCAAATAGTCCCAGTCTCCAAAGACGTCAAGGCTTATGATCTGGCAGTTTAAGCCACCACTCACCTAATTAATAAGATTCTGAAGCTCATCCCTGACTGCAACCAGTTAGTGAAGTATATATGTGACAAAACTGTGATCTATTCCCCCATAAGAAATCTTCCATGGTCTAAGGAGAGTTAGTATTGACAGAGGAGTTAAATATGTTCAATGGTGATGAGGTATTCCTTTTATATGATGATGGGCCTACAGTAGAGACAAGAATTATATGCTATGCTATACAACAGAACCTGGAGCAGTTAAGAGATTCAGATCTTGGTTATGTGATGGTACCTTTGCAGTATGCCCCTGCCTTTTTACCAACTATGGGTTGTACATTCCCTTATTGAAGGCAGGGTGCTCCCACTTGCCTACTTTCTGTTTCCTGGGGCAACAGAAGAGATCTACACAAAGGCCTTTAAAATCCTTCAGGAGGGCATCAATGCCCTACCCAATAATAAAAAGAGTCCCCCTGGCCATAACACTAGAGCCAATTCAGATGATAATGAAAAGGATGAAGCCACCCTTGCTGCAGAACAAGAAGCTCATGATAAAGCACTTAGACTCTCAACTATAATAATGGACTATTAAACTGCCCAGTATAACACTTTTGTAAACACCTTTGATGGAGAGGTACAGGGTTTTTTTCATTATTGACAGGCTGTCAACAGGCAACTAAAGGGTCTACCTGGGCTCAGCAAGCTCCACCGTCTAGATACATCAGGAAAGTGTATTTCTTAATTCAGCAGTTTGTAGCACTAGCCTTTGTAAAGCCAGAGCGTGCTAGACAAGCCTTTGAGCTCCTATGCCAGGATTTATATACCAAGAAACATGATGGTGCCTTCTACCCTTTCATTGATTATTATGAACCACATTGGATTGGACGTAAGGTCACTAAGCGCCTGTCAGGGATTCTTTCCCTGACTACATTATTCTTATTGGGAATCAGGGCCTTAAAATCATTCACAAACAACACCACAACAATTTTGGGAAATCCAGGGTATTGACACAAAAGGAGATTCACCGGAATTGAACTCAGAACCCTAAAGAAGGGTTTTGCGTTAATAATGAATCAACCATACAACTTAGTTTACCTAATTATGTTGAATTCATTCATTCAACTTTTGCTCTGGCTTTTGAATTGAATTTTGAAAAGGCTATTAATATAATTGACCACGTCACTTACCGCTCGCAATCTGGTTGGCTGCAGCTGTCATCCTTGCCGCTCTGGAATCAATTCAACCTATATGTGATCCAGGCTCCGTACTTACTTTTAAGCGCTTAGATCATCACAAACCGCTTAATTATCTTCATTGGTATGACCATTGCTGGTTTCTCTTTCTTAAGTTATAACACATCCATATTATTAAGTCATAATTTTATTTATATTGAGAAAAAGCATTAAGTTGATCTCAGATCAATGAAAATCCCCTTTATTCTCAAAAAAGCCACTCAAATATGTCAGCCTTCATTGTGAGGGTATTTAAGTGAGCTATTCTTATCATTTCTCTTTTTCCAACAATAAAGACTATTATATTTCTCATAATTCTACATTTCTGACAAGACTCCATTTTCTGAAGCCATGAAAGGGATTATATTCCTATCCTGGTTTCAAGTGTATTTTCTGCCAGTGGTTTTGGCTTTGGAAATTCCAACTCCAACAACTGACTGGTACAACTCTCCTCCTTTGAACCAACCCTTGTTAGTCATTATTATTCCTCTTACCTCTTAGTGTATTTGGTGGGTTACTATCTACTTGGTCAATTCAGCCCCATGTTCAGACTATTTGCCTACCTAGGACATCTAGGATATCTTGCAATAGTCACAATCCTTATCGGCTTGGAAATTACAGGTTTGAATGCAGGGGCCTTGGCCCATCAGCTAGGGAGCTTATTCCCTGTCAAGTGGGTCCCTGACAGCGCTGGAGCAAGCCCAGAGCCAAAGCCAACTGGAACTGCTATCAGGCAGTTCTTAAGGATGAGATGAAAACAACTTCTTCCTTGGAGGGCTGGCATAAGCATATCAAGTCCTCCTTTTGAATCAAGCCCAGATGCAACACCTTCTACAAGCACCTCAAAGTCCAACAGGGGAAGACTGCTGCATCCATCAGAGATATTGAGAACCGCCCATCTAAAAAGAAGAGAACCACCAAAGAGAAACAATATCAAGAGAAGATAAAGGACGTTGTCAAGGCCAAATATAATCTTTCAGAGATTGGGGAATACATCAAGAAGATTGCCACAGTTCTTAATGGCAACCAGGTGATCACAGTCTAGCTTTCAATTAAATTTATTGAGTATTGCCTAATTTTGTATATAGTTCTTATATGTTAAGTATAATATTTTTAAGTAAATAGTTATTCTAAATAACTCATTAATAATTTATAATACTTTTTTTATAAAATCATTGATTTTATGTTGATAGTTTGATGCTTTAGACTGTATTACATGGCCTATATTGGTATTTTACTAGGAAATTATATGTTTTTTGTAGTTTTCAATATAGAAAAAACTTTATATTACTGTTTCTGATTATTATATTTTCCTATAATACATGAAATTTTTATGTAGTACCTTTTTATATATTGGATTTATTTTATCTTTATAAATGGGAAAAAATATTTTATAGTAAAGATAGCTAATTTCATAGTGAATTATTTTTGAAGTGTATTTTTATGAATTTTTTAATTGTCATGTATAATTTTTTATAATTTTTTTTGAATCTATGTTGTCACATTACCCTAAAAAGTATTTTTAAGCTTAATTTTCATTAAGCAAAATGTTCAGGAAACAGGTTTCTGCTTATTAAAAAAGTGTCAACATTTAGTAGTCTGCATGAGTCAAAACTTAATTCTGACTTTTCAATGCTGTCAAAATTAAAGCTTTTTTTAATTCTGATTGTCAACATTTAGTAAGTCAACTTGCAAAATGAGTTAATTCTGGCGGTTGCCCTTAAAACTACAGTTTGAACTTGAAATTTAAGTTAATAGTTGATATAAAAACTTACTTTATATTAAAATTTCCATTTTCTTGCTTATTTTCAAACCTGCTTTTGTTCTACTTGTTGCCCAAGTCTTCCAAGACTATCCCTAAGCCCCCTTGAGCTTCCTGCTCTAATTTTGCTTGAGTTTCTGATGGCTACATCAGCCAAATTAGTTTATATAACTTTAAGGCTAAGAAATGGCACTTCCATACTCCAAATTTCTTGAAGATTGCAAAGATGATACTCCCTGCTCTTAAATTTGTTGTGTTTTCCTTGGCTCCATTTTTGCTGCTTATTTGATCCACTTCCCCAGACCTTTGGGTCCAGATTTTCTAGTATTGTGCGCCTTGTGAGGATGGCCCTTCTAGGCTTTTGTACCTGCCAAATAATCTCCTCTCTTCAGTGGATGTTCTTGTCAATAGTCTGACTTGTGACAATCTGGACTTGTTGTCAGGAATATTCCTGACATTAAAATTTTTTATTAGGGTGCTTATGTGGGGCAAAAAGGGAATTCTAGTCCAAAAGATTCACAATATGATTTGGAGTTTCCCCTTTTAAATGGGGAAAATAAAGATAAAAATAATAATAATAAAAATAAATTTAAAACAGGGTTTGGTAAATCCTGGAACAATTTATCATCCAGGCAGGCACCTGCCAGCCTTCCACCCACCTGCTTGCTCCCTGGCTCCCAGCCTGCTGCCACCCAGGGCCCAGTCCTAACTCCCCAGCCAATCAAAAGGCACAATCAACTGTGGCCAATAAAAAAATCCCTGATCACAGGGTTAAAATTAGAAAATAATCCCTGCTTCCTGAAATAAGGGAAAATTAAGGCTACAGATTTGAATGCCAAATCTGACACCAACTAATGGGATCCCGGGGCCCAGGCCACATGGTTGGGCCCAAACTCCAGCCAAACCATGCCCTCCAGTAAAAAATAGATTTTGAGAGTTTCTTGAGTTCTTTCCACCACATGATCCAAAGCCGACAAGAAGCTTTTGGCTCCAGTCAAGAATTTCCAAACCAGCAACAGATTACAAGAGAACAAGAATTTATCCCTCTTCTCAAAACCCAATTCCAACATTCACCATCCAAACTTTTGGGATCTCCTATCCCATGTTTTTTACTCCCACTTGAAAAACTTTGCACAGTAGGAGCAGCTATAAATAAAAGATCCCCTCTCAATGATGGCTTGTGCTATTATTGAGAGCAATACCCTCTTCAATAAAGCTAATCTAAATATTAACCCTTAACGTCAACTCTTAGTTAATTTTAACCTTCACCTTCAATCCCCAAACCAGGGGAGATGAACCATCTCATCTTCACAGCTGTGCCTACAGCTTGCCTTGGGATTAGAGATACTAACAGGAACCAGAAACCTGTAACCTTTGGGCCTTTTCCAGATAGGTTAGGCCAAGGCTACTACTATGACCCCAGCCAACTCAACTCTTTGTGTGTTGGTTCTTGGCCTCCTCTTGTGTTGCCGCACTCCACCTTTTCCATTGCAGTGTACACCTTCATTTGCTATATATTGACATACCTTGCTGGAAGCTTTGGCAGGTATAATGTCCACGCTAAGGTATTCTGATGGCTAATGACCATCTATCCTATTGTCACTGCCTTAACAGGATTCCAACTTGCCAACCTCCAATCATACCTCTTGCAAGTAGTGCCAACAATGTCTGGGTATTACACTTGTACTCCCCTGACTTCAACCCATACTCTTCTCCTGTTGAGGAAGGGATTTTGTCCCCCCTCATCTGGAATAAGAGATCACTGTGTCCCAGCAGGCATCTGAGGCTCTGAACTGTGCCCCCACATGCACTCCATGGTTGCTCATGGGCCTGATGTTGATGGAAATGAATGTCTACTTCCTTCAACTATTTCCTGTGTTCTCTTTTTGGTCCTCTTTTTTATTGGATGTCCCAGTGATTCACTGGGCAGAATCTTGGTGGTTTAACTCACCAGGATGTGAGCCAAACTTAGGTAGTTTAGCCCCCCTCTCTCAAAGTAGTAGGCTCTTTATTGGGTGATTTCAGTTCATGAGTGGCATGGTTTAGTACTTTTAGATCAAATTATATCTGGTCTAGAAATGGGCCTTAATCCAGGTGCTTTGACTGCATTGTGTCTAGAGTAGTTCAGTATTCTTCTGGTCAGCTTCAAGTTTTTTTGGTTTATTTCCTTTGGTATTCAATAGCTTTTCCCTAATCATTGTTTGATTGAGAGTTTTGCATGCTGTCTATGTGTTCCAGATCATCTTGGCTACTTACAGTGTTTCAAACAAGATTAGCAATCTCAACTATCAACATATTGCACACCATGCAGGGAGCAATCACTGCACTATCCATGACATATCTAGCAACATGAATCCTCTCACCTCCAATGTTGAGATACAGGCAATGTCCCCAAGTTAAGAGCAAAGCCAACTTCAGATGTCAGCCCTAAAATAATCTTTCTGTAGCTCAAATCATACTTAAATCATGCCACAATACATCTTTTTCAGATCTACTTTCCCCTTTACAGTATAATAGTGTTGAGCTTCCAATAATATGCCCTCATATTTTTAATACATGACCTTTCCTTCCAGACGGCTGATGTTTCCAATAAAAACACCCAGCAGCAAAAGGTTAAGCTGCAACAGCAGCGTCCATGGAGCTTGTTTTATAGTTTGGGTGGGGGTTGACATCTTTTCTTGCCTAGGTTCAAGCTTGGGCACCCAGTTGCTGTCCTTAGATCCCAACTGGGCAATTTCATGGATGACATTTTGCCTCTGATAATAACCAGGAGCAAAAGCAAGAATTGAACCCTGATCCCCAGGAAAGGCAGCCTTCTAGCCCAGAAGGCTGAGAGCCCAGCTGCCCGTGTTTGTTTGGTCTTGAGTCCAAAGGTTTTCTGATACCTATCTGTCAAGTTGAGGAGATTTTCTGGATAAAAAATGGACTGCTGTCAAGGGCACGCCATCAAAGGCTCAGGCCTATTTGTAATACCCCAACATGGTAGGTACTACTTGGGCAAGATATGGTAGGAGGTTGGCAAGTTGGAAGCCAGTCAATGCGGTAACAATTGGGTAGACATTCATCAACCACCAGAAGACCTTGGCATGGATATTGTGTCTCGCAAAGCTCCTTGTAAAGTAGATAAGCACGTAGTACATGGAGGTATACACCACTATGGACAGGGTAGAGTGCAGGGATACCAGGGGAGTCCGGGAACCAGTGTGGGAAGAGTTTAGCTGTCCCAGATCATGGGAGTAGTCTTGCCCCAATCCTTTGGGTGAAGGTCCAAAGAACTCTGATCCCTGTTGATATCTTCCAATCCCAAGGCAAGCTGTGAGTACAGCTGTGAAAATGAGGTGATTTATCTTCCTTGGATTGGGGGTGGTTGGCTGGGGAAAACTGATTAAAGTAGACTTAAGGTGTTAAGTAAAATTAGCTTTATTGAGGGTATTAAACTCAATAATAGCACAAGCTATTACTGAGGAGGAATCCTTTATTTATAGTGCTTCTCACTGTGCAAAGATTTGCAAATGGGAGTAGAAAGCAGGAGATGGGGGATCCCAAAAGCTTAGAATATAGGAATGACAATTGGTTTTTGGAAAGATGGCCAAGCTCTTGTTTGTCTGTTATCTGTTGGGGGTTTGGCCATTCTTGATTGGGGCCAATGATCTTTCCTGGAAATGGGGTCATGCGGTGGTGGCAATTCATGAGATTTTTAAGATCTATTTTTGTCTTGGGGTACATGGTTTGGTTGGAGTCTAGACTCAACCTTGTGACCTGGGGATCAGAAACCCATTGGTCATGAGAGGAATTATTGCTCACATGTAAAACTTGGGCTTGGCTTTCTTCTGTTGGGCAGGAATAGTTTTTGAAATCTGAGACCTTATTTCCCTCTTCTTCTGGAGGGCAGGCATTCTTCAGGAATATTTTTCCTGCAACCAGGGACTTTTCTGATTGGCTGCAATTTATGGGGGTTTCTGATTGTCTGTGGAGTGGGGCCTGGGGCCTGGGTGGGTGGCTGGTAGCTGACTGGGACCCAGAGGGCAAGCAGGTGGGCTGGTGGGAGACGGGTGGGCAGGGGGCTGGCAGCGGGCCGCTGGTGCCAGGCTGGGCAAGCAGGTGGCTGGCCGGGGCCTGGCTAGCAGGTGGGAGGCTGGTGGGGGCTGGCAGAGGGTGCTGGCAGGCGTGGCAGGCGCCTGCCTGGATGATAAATTGTTCTGGTGTTTTATTGAGCTCCGTTTTTTCCTCTGTTTGATTTTTATTTTCCCCAATTAAAGGGGGGAAATGCTCATTGAATTGAGCATTTTTAACAGAAAATCCCTCTATTCTTTCCCAACATTTTCCTTCAGTAAAAATCTGGTTTATGTCAGGAATATTCCTGACATACGCAAAGCAGCTGCCTGCCTAAAAGAGTTGAGTGAACCCCTGAATAAAAATCTCTTAATCAGTGTCAGTCTACACCAGCTCCTGACATCCAAATTACAATACAGTTGGCTGGGCTGTGTGATTTTGAGAATAAAAGGGGTGGAATAGAGCCTCATCACTTCTATTCACTAATTCCAGCTAACCCAGGATTAGCTTCCCTTTAAACCCCTTCAAAATTCTCATCTTCCAGTGGAAAAATTCCTGCAGACCTGAAGCCCAAGAATTCTGAAGACGTGGAAGCCAATGATAAAAAGCCTGACTATGCTGAGAATGATGGTATTATCATTATGACAATAAAATTTTAATGAACCTTTGGTTCAAGAAAATTCTATCCTATCTTTTTATAGTAATATACCCCTTCTTCTCCAGTCTAGTAGGCTCAAAGGTCTCCACCAATCCTACCAATGAGCCTGTGGCCCCTTCACCTGTGTTATTCTGTCTAGTTGGATCACTTTTTGGACCGTACTTTTTACCAAGTACTCCAAAACCCTGCTTACTTTGAGTTTAACTTGGAAAATATACCTATTGCTTACTGCTTGGCAAGAACCAGAACCTTAGAAACATTTAATCACAAAGAAAAGTGATACACAGTGGAGCTAGACTATTCTGTGATCAGTACAGTTATCTCCTGGCCTAACTTGTACCTTTGACCCTTCCTCTGACCCCGCAGCCCAACTTCTTACAAGAAACTGTTGCCTCCACTAATGCCACCTTCACCCAACTGTTTGAAGTATTATATATCACTTTGAAAATCTTGGTGGGCTCTATAATATCAAGTTCTGGCACTTGGTACTTGCTTGGTTGATCCATATCCTCCATTATCAAGTTGGCTCACATCCTCAGGTGGGCCTTACATTCTGGCCTGACAGTCCCACATCAAATAGAACTCCCACCAACGCTTGATATATTGGAATACAAGAGGGATTTTCCTGTGATAAATCTCCTTTATCAAGCCCATAACACTAAAGTGGTGGTGTACCCAGAAATCAGTTAGGATGTAATAATTGAGAGATCAATCTAATACCATTAATTCATATTATGAGACTAGGTGTCTCTAAACCAATTAATTAACTGGTAAGTTAATTGATACTGTAAGGACCAGAATTATGGCGCCCAAAACTGGGATCAAACCCCCACACCCAGCTGCCAAGCAAAAGTGTGGTCATCCACAAAAACCCGCTGGGGGATTTGAACCCCCAACCACCCACCAGGGTGGGCGTGGGGAAGTTTGAACTGCCTTGACCTATTTAGGATTTTTTAACTTCTCATCAGATGGAGTCTGGCCTGGGGCCAGTATTAAAACTGGTCTGGGGGAGCTTGTGGCTCCCACCAACATTGGGGCACCCAGTCCCAATTCTATAATTGGGCTGGGTGCGCCCAATGCCGCTCTGGATAGGATCTGCTGGGTTTTGCAGCAGATCTGTTATCAAGCAGATCTGCTGCAGAATTCAACCAGCAGATCTGCATCAACAATGTTCCTGTTCCTTCTGCTCCTAGCCCCACCAATTGCACTGATGTACTAGTTAATAAGCTTTCAGCCACTGAGGTTGCTGGTAATGCAGCTAATAAATTTGCTGTGCACAGCACCTCATTTAAGCTACAGGATTCAAAATTAATTTCAAGTTGTGATCAATTTAAAATTAGTCACCAATCAACAGGAAATAATTTTAACCTGAAGAATTAATAGGCACTGCCTGAGTCTCATGCCCTAACCAAATTAAATCTCAGAATAATAAAGCCAGCCAATTACCTGCCAGCTAACAACAGAATTCCCCTGCTCAGACCAAGCCACCCAGATCCTAATCCTCACTTCCCAAACTACATTCCACTACTTCCCATAAGCCAGTACCCAAGAGTTGTGACACCAAAAGCTCAAAAGGAGTAGGAAGTAGTATGTTTTAAGGTAGATCAGGTGAAAGGTATAAAACCCACTTTTTCACACTTAAATCAAATGCAGACAATGTCAATTAAACTGAATGAATATATCAGTTTTGTTTGCTTTATTAGGGTTCTAATTTATACACCACTTAAGCAAAAGTCAGACCAGAAGACTAGAGTACCACCCTAGAACTACACCCATGGAATACCACACAGGTCCAGATCCTGGAATATATAGCATTCTCTATGACTCCTCTGCTCCATTCCTTCCACAGCCCTACAACCATAGTATATCTGGGATGGTCATTCTGACTATCCTCAGTCTGGCTGAAGTTGTTGTTCTCAACCTTGGTGCTTACCGCCCCTTAGCTGCAGATTTGCTTTGCCTAATCTGTTTTGCGCCTTTCCTCTATTAGGCTCTTGTGACACAATATCCAGATGGCTTTATTTCCCCTTTAGCACCTTGGTACATGACAGCTGCCAGCAATTACAGATACCCTTTAAATATGATTAATAGGAAGTTGATCATAGGAACAAAAGTTTCTTGGTAATTTCAAGGCAAAGGTTTATTTTAATCAACAAATCCTCATAAATATAATTGAAACATTGTTAACCATAGTTTTTTTTAAAACCTCAAATAAAAGGTATAACACAGTCACAGAAGACAAGGAACTAGTAAATGAACTGCGGCCAAACTCTTAACCATGTTGTCTGATTTAAATGTAGTTTTTGATAAAAAAATGTGTTAAAGCTGGAGTTGCTCAGATAGCCCCCAAAAAATCTGACCTACCCTGTTTTTGCATCAATTAATTATGATAAGAAAATTCTGCAGTATACATTGTTAAAAGAGGGTAGCGCTCAATCTGCTAGTTGACAGAATTTTTCAAAATATGATACCATTGAATAAAATTCTAATGCAGTTCTTTCACAGCCCATACCAGTGTCTGGTTGGACTCCCACAGAAGAGGAACGCCAGGCCTAGAAGGCCATGCATACAATGGGGGCTGTGATGATCACCATGTGAGCAATTTTGCAGGGGGGGGCTAATTTTGACCAAGAAAGGAACAGTCACTTGAGACAGGTAAATGTTGGTTGTGTATTAATATATCTAGCATGGGCAAATAAGAGTCAGTGGTGTTAACAGAGGAAGGTTAGTAGATTGGGTCTTGGTAAATACTGTAAGATGGTGGGTAATTGGTGATAATTGAGGAGAGTAAGCATGAAGGTGTTCAACTTTACCTAGGATGGAGGGATAAAGTTTCTCCCTGTGATTTTTAAGTAGCTTTGAGGAGGTCTTGAAGTTATTAGGCAATATTACATGTGCCCAGAACTATCATTTAGGTGGCTGTCCGGAGAAACAGCTGCAGAACTTGGCTATTTGGAGGTTTCTGAAAGTAAAGTTGGTTATTTTCTAACTGAAAGCCCAAACTAACCACTTGAATGGGTACAAACAGTGGTAAAACATGAGGAGTGTCTGTTGCTGATAGCCTAAAGTGTATGTCACTGATGGTGGTCCAGTCTAATTTGATTCACTTGTGGAGACTTATTGCCGGAGTCTGATGTGTTGGCTGATGGGAAATAGCAGGGTAAATGGAAAACAATTGTGTAAAGCAGCAGCAAGAAGGAGCACAAGGACTAGGTAAAGGCTATCAAAAGAGGATAGAAACATAGATAAATAAGTAGAAAAGATGTAAAAGGATAAGCAGAAAAAGATAAGAATTAGAAAGAAGTGATAAAAGAATTAAATAATTAAAAAGAAATAAAAGAAAAAATAGGGGAAGTAAAAACAGTTGAAATAAAAGAGATAATTTATTAAAGATTGATTGATTAAGTGGAAACAGAAGAAGATGGCAGTAGCACAGAGAAACTTTGAAAACAGAGCTAGACATTTTTCTGGGCAATTAAGAAGAGCATAGAGCAAGCAAGAGGAAGGTTTGAGTTCTGCCAAGAATGGGGAACAACAGGAAAACATGGAGAAATGCTGAAGAAATGAAGGTACAAAAATTAATTAAGTAAAACATAGGCAAAACGTTTGAATGGGCCCAGCAAAACATGACAGGAATTACAGGGAAACCGTTAAAGACGCAGAGCCATGTTTTTTCCAGAGCAAGAGGACAACAGGTTTGAACCAGGGTCAGGAGCAGGTTAACCAAGGAAACATTTTTTCAAAGCAGTCTAATACAGACGCCTAATTGGCTGCAAGCCAAAGCATGTTTGATCAGTGTTTTTTATTGGTTAAACTGAAGGGGTGAAGCCTAAAAAATAAGGGAGTTGAAAGGAAAAGACCTCTCTGATTGGCTGAGGTAAATCATAAAGTATAATTTATGATAGAGAGAGAAAAACCAAATAATTTAATCTTGGAAAAGAAGAGGTTCAGAAGGGAAAATAGGCTGAAACAAGGGGCTATTTAAGGAGAAACATACAGAAACAAGGAGGGAGGACAGTCTAGATCAAAGCTAGAAGCCAGGCAAGGAATCCAAGACATAGGAAAGGGAGCTCAAGACATCAGAAAAGAAGTACATAACCAGGAGCAAGACAGTGCAAGGCAGGAAAAACAGGAAAGTAGAGTGCAGAGGTGCATACAAGGAGCCCAATACATGATTCAAGGAGACCAAGACCAATTACAAAGATCCCAAGACTTGGAAAACCAAAATGTTCTTCCAAAACAGGCTATAAGCTAGAAGCTTTCTAAGGGGATCTTTCTTCTGATGCAAATAAAAACCAATCTTGACCCCTATTCCCCCTTTTTGTGACATAGAACTTCCCTTGTGATAATGATTATGAAGCTGTTTAAGAGGATCAGAAGAGGCAGAGCTGTAGTCTGTTCACTCATGAAAAATGATTGGCTGGGAAATAAGTAATGTAGTGCCTATAACCTTGAGATCTGGAATATTTTTGTACTTAAGATTATCATTCTAAACGGCCCCTAGATAATGGAGCTGATTTGGTAGCACATACATTGCTGTAAAATACGTTTTCCTCTAGTTATCAATTGCCAATAATGATTAGGGGACATGGTGATTCCCTTTTGGAGTGTTTAGATAATTCACTTTTGTCCTTTCCATAGAACAAGTATCTCTGAGGATGACAATCCCAACCCAGCTGGTCCCTGGCTTTGACCCAGGGCACGTTTTTGGTGACCTCCTAGAAGAATGAGCACCACATGGCAATCATGACAAGATAATTGGATGCAGTGTCCCAGGGACGCCAACTTCCAGTGTGGGGCACAACCTTCTTGACTAGCCCCAACACTGTAATATAGACAAACCCTAGCTTGCTGAAATCATGGGCAGGAAGGGCATCTGACAGGGGAGGAGTGGAGGGGATCTTCTTCATGATAGTCAGAATTGGACCTCTAGAATGGCCAGGAGAAGATCCAGGTGGTGAGGTTATAAGAACTCCAAGTCAATGACGCAAGGTGGTGTAACCAGGTGGACAGGAGAAGATCCAGGAGGGAACAGATAGGTGTGGTGTATTGTGTAGTAGATTCACATATAAATACTAGTAGAATGCTTATATTGGAGAAAAAATAGAAAACTCCTGCAATTAAATAATGACTCCTCGGCATAAAACGTTTATTTGGACAATTTCAACAATGAAGAAGGCTTCTCTCCCTCATTACTTATACCTACTGAGAAATTTTAGTCATTAGTGCCACCAGATGTCTGGTGGCATTGTCTTCAGTTAAATTGGCAATTTGTTTGAAAACCTGTGTGTTGAGTCATAGGGAGGGCTGTGTATTGGTTACTTCTACATTATGGTATGTTTGGCTGCTGCCTGTCAAAGTGCCACAACTATTTATAGGACCTGTGAGAAAACAATTCCTGAATTTATGATCAATCAATTGTTTTTATGATCTACCTTTTCCTGATATAATTGGGAACCAATATTACATATGACATTGATATTTGGGTTTTTTTGCATGTGGGCCTCACAGCCCTCTGGCCATTTGAGGTCATTAGGGGGGTTTTCTTCTGGGGGTGCAATAGGCAGTTGTTTCTATACATTTTTATTATTGTAGCAATTTATGCTAACTAATTGTCATGTGCATCCTGGGCCCTGAAAGGCCCTCCAACTGCTGAAAATATTTATGCCAGCCAATCAGATGTTGTAGAATTCCCATTACTCCCATCCTAAACTCCCTTAAAACTTCCCCCCTTGCACTCTAGAAACTTTTTTCTAGATATCTTACTCAACCTGATCAATAAAAAAGTTTCCCTCAAAATGCTTGAATACTTGGGTATTTTGGCTCCTGTATTTGAGAGCCTTGCCAGTGCTGCCATGAAAGCAGCTGCTGACTTCTTTGCTGTACCTTGATATGTGCTCTACTTGGGTTCTACTTCCGGCTGTTCCACATTTTCCTTTGCAGATGACTTTAATGGCTTTGGTTTTAATCATCATCTTCTGCTCTATCTCTATAGGGTCCTGAATGTTAAAGCATTCCTCCCAATTTAGCCTGCTGTTGCTTAAGCAACTCACAGTTTGCTTACTTTACCCTCATTGTTTTTCCTTGAACAGTGAAGCTCACTGTTTAACTATAACATATATGTAAGAGAGGGGGATAGACTAACAAAGTCTGGCTCCCATCCTGGTGGGACCAACCACCAGGATGCCATCCAGTGCAGAGCTGGAATGGCCGCTCAAAGAGACCTCCCAAAAGAGGTTGGCCAAGAAAAGAGAGGAAAATAGGTGTCTATGGCCATAACCAAAGCACCAGTAAGCAACCACAAAGAACAATCCCAGGTGGGAGGGATATCTGGATCCACAGTGGAAACTTGATGTGGGGAGAGGGAGAGACTTGAGACTGTTGGAAGTTCAATGTTGTAAAAGTCCAAGGAAGGGGGTTCATCAGTCCCTGATTCTGGACAGGATGAAAGGTCCTCAGGATAAGGGCCTGACCAAGACAACTGGACAAGTGTAGTAAGGATGATGGGAGCCTGGGTTAAATGGCAGAAGGCATTGGAGAGCAGACCAGGGTTGGGAATAGGATTTTGGGCAACCAAGGAAAGTCTATTCCAAATACCTGGGGTTGTGGTCAAGAACAAAATGAAGATGGGTACCATAGTCACCATGAATACCTTATAAAAAGGAGACAAGATTGTTACAGACAAAGTTTTCACTAAAACTTCTGGGCAGACAGTCTGCAAGCACTAGGGCAATTCCAAGGGTTTTAATCAAGTTCATATCCTCTTAGATCAATTTTCAACAAGAAAAACATGGGAAGACGGGTAGCTGAGCTGGTGGGCAGCAGGGCAGGCAGACCAGAGGAAAGCAGGAGGAGAGACAACGGCAGAAGTCAGGACAATTCTTTGTTACTTAATAAAACTTTTAAAAGTAAAAATAAATTTTCAAAATCAGGAGTTTTATTTAGTAATTGGGATTGATAAGCAAGTGACCTGACAGTCCTTGCTTCCATTATATACATAGGGGATGATAGTGCTGAGAGTTTAAAAAAGGAGTTTTAGAAAGCAATCAAAAGGGGGTCCAGTTAAAAGTAAAAGCCTAATCTTCCCATGGTCTAGACCCAAGAAAATAGGAGCAGCAGACCCAGTGTATTGAACAGCCACCCGGTTGACTAGGTGCATTCCAGGAACTCAGGGTGAACATTACCCCTACTGCCTGCCTTTGATGTCACCACTTGGATGCTCTCAAAACTAATTACTTTGGGCCAAGGAACTCCCGGGCTGGAGGAATTGCTTGACCGGGATTCCGCTGATTGTGGAATTTTATACCCAATTTCCCCGGGCCGCGGGTTAGGCACACCTGGTGCCCTGTGGCCCACTGTCAGGAACCAATTCCTGACATCATCAATTATTTTAAGGAATCTAGTTTAGTCTTCACCTTTCCCTTAGCAGTTAAATTTTTGATCTACAGTTCCCAATATTGGTTTGAATTTCCTGAGACATGTCCACAATTACTCATCCACCCAATCCTCTCTTGGTTGTTTCACTTCTTGGGTATGATGAAACATCACATTTCTTGACCCAGATTATAACTAACGTTTCATGCTTGTGATCAACTTGGAGATTCACCTGTAGCCCCTGATAAGTAACAGATGTGTTTGAGATCTCCCAATGGTAGACCATATGATTATATAAGTGGATAATGCCCTTCCTTCATTTTTGTTTGTTTAATAAAACCTTTATCCTGTTCCCAATTCCCATATTTGCTGCTTGCTACTATTGTTGAGGGTCTGGATGTACAAGTATTCCGGCTATGGCCATCACACCTAACATCCAGTCATTGCCCAATTTGGTGCCTTTCCAATATACCATTTGACATACCAGAAATGGCAACAAACCAATATCACATGACTGTCCAGGTATCCAACAACTCAAACCATCCAGCACATGACCAGCCCCTGGGTTTGATCCAACTAATATCCCCGCCACAGCTAAATCTATATAAGTCTAAAGTATCATCCAATAAAATATACTTCTTCTCCTCCTACTTTTATATTCAAAGCTTCCACAAAAAGGGGCTCCTTATCACTGGTAGCACTACGGATTTCAACCACGCTGATGAAAGAGAAAATGACTGAACAGAACCCGCCCACCTTTGCCCATGTACTCAACCAGGCCACATCCCAGAATACCTTGAAAACGTACTTCTGGCCCACAATATTGACAAAGATATTCCTAGTGGATGCACCATATTCAAAGGCCTGGTCATGCCCAAAGCATGTGCCAAGATAATTCAATACAGTTGCTCTCTTCAACCACAAACAAACGCACAACCACCTATCACAGGTGAAGTGACCAACACCAAATACATTGGTATTGACAAGTTCTTTGGTAAAAACAAAGAAAACATCATCAACTGGCTAGACCACACAGCCGCTAAACTCCGCGCCAGCCGCATCCCTCATGGGAAATGGGTCCAGGAAGCCAGCAAGCGCCTATACAAGGCCGCAGCTAACTGGTTTGCCACCTGGGTTGGCTCAAAAACCAACGACCAGCTTGTTAACTGGAAAGAGTTCAAAGCCAACATCACCCACAATTTCCGCGTCACCAAATCTCTTCAGGATATTGCAATACAGCTCAGTGATCTTCCCCAAAAGACCACTATTGCAGCCTACGCCAACAAATTTGAAGAAATATGTTGCAAAATCCAAAACCCAGCACAAGCTGACAACATACACACCAGAGCATCATTCATCAACAGAATTAAACCCTCTGTTTCTGCCCTCATCCGCCCAGAAGCAAATACCTCCATGCCTGCACTCATTGCTGAAGCCAAGCACGCTGAAAAACGCGCCAACATGGAATATGCTGCACGCAACGGCAACCTCTCCTCAAACGGCAATGGCAGAGAAAATGCCAATGGCAATAAATGCCAAAATACCAACCATAACAACAACAACTCCAATCATAACAACGGCAATTGTAGCCAAAGCGCAAACGCTCCTGTCCCAAGAAAGAGGACACCGCTAAAGTTAACAACGCTAAAGTAGCAACCCGCTACAAATCTGACCCCACATTCTCTGACCTCAAAGGTCTCAAAACAGAGGAACAGGGAAAAGAGGAGGGGGGAAAGGCTTAAGTGCCCCTGTCTCCCCCCAACACAACAAGAAGAAGTACCAAGGCACGAACTTTGCTGCTTGCATCTCCCGTGTCCCACAATCCTCCATTTTCATGAACATAAAAATTAAAGATTGCTCACAACTTCTTGTCTATCCATGCACTTACCAAAATCACATACACATAAAATTTTATTCAACTCTGGTGCACAACACACTATGGTTAGCAAAACTTTTGTAACCAAGTACAAAATACCAGTTGTCAAATCCAACTTCAAATACGCCAAGATGGCAGACAAATCAAAAGTTCTACTTGAAGGCAAAACAACTCCCTTCAAAATTGACCTCCAAGGCATACAAAAGTTCATCCAAGGACTTGTCATTAACAACATAAACTACAACATTGTAGCAGGCATTGACTGGTTCACCCGAGTGAATCCCAGTGTATGTTGGAAAACAAAAACCTTGACAATAAAATGCAATGGAGTCAATTTCAACATTCTCAAAAAACCCACAAACCTAATTCTAAGAGATACAGTATTTGTCCAAAACATAAATCAAGATGACTCTGAACATTTAACCAAAGACATTACCCTCCACATAATCAGGTACTCCAAATTTAATAATATACAAACACAAAAGATCCAATGCCCAGAACTTGTGGCACTCCTAAATGAATATGCTCACGTATTCAAGGAAGAACTCACAGAGTTACCCCCCCCCCCAAATGAGAGGTCAAGCACGGCATTGACTTATGAAAAGCCATGCCCAAACTTGCACCCCTCTACAGACTCTCCCTCATGGAGACCCAAACACTTAAAGCCCAAATTGAGGACAACCTAGCCAAAGGATTCATTTGCCCATCTGAATCCCCGTGGGGGGCAGCAGTGTTTTTTGTAAAGAAAAGGAAGGCACTCTGTGTCTAGTAACTGACTACAGAGCACTAAATGCAAGCACAGTAAAGAATAAATACCCTCTTTCACTTATAGAGGATCTATTTGAAAGACTCTCAGGAGCCAAATTTTTCTCCAAAATTGACCTCACATCTGGTTATAACCAAGTTGAAGTCAAAGAGAAGGACATACCAAAGACTGTGTTCTGCACACAATTTGGATCCTTTGAGTGTAGGGTAATGAACTTTGGGATGACCAACACTCCTGCAACGTTTGTCACCATGATGAACCAAGCGCTAAACAGCCTCTCAAACACATTATGTTACCTTGACAACATCATCATATTTTTAAAAACAAAAGAGGAACACCTCACACATGTCCGCAAGACACTTGATTGACTTGCAAAGCACAAACTATACGCTAAGCCTAGTAAGTGTCAATTTATGGAAAAGGAACTCTTGTTCTTAGGCCACATTGTCTCCAATGGTGACATCAAAGCAGACCCAGATAAAATAAAAGCCATAAATAACATGCAACGCCCCACCTCCGTGAAACAAGTCAGATGCTTTCTTGGTATAGTAGCTTACCTAAGGAAATACATCAAAGACTGCGGAAAGCTCACCGCACCAATCAATGACCTAACCAAAGGTGATGCCAAAAAGAAATTCATCTGGACTCCAGAATGTGACAAGAATTTCTAACTATTGAAACAAGCTTTGATTGAAGCACCAATCTTGCAATACCCTAATAACAACAGGTGCTACAAGCTTGAGTCAGACGCTAGTGACACCGCCATTGGCGCAGTCCTACACATCCGCCAGCCAGGGCAGCAAGCTTTCCTGCCAGTATGTTACAAAAGCAGAAAACTAACAAACACTGAGCAGAGATAACCAATACACAATAAAGAATTGCTAGCAATATATCACACATGCAAGAAATGGAGATGTTACCTCAAAGGACACTTAAACGTCCAAGTGCTAACTGACCACAAATCCTTAATCTATTTCAAAACTCAGAACACACTTGCGCGGCGCCAAGCCAAATGGATGCTCTTGCTGGAACAGCTTAACCTGGACATCCAATACAAAAAGGGGGCAGAGCTGGTCACAGCCAATGCTCTCTCTAGGCTATGCCAGCCAAGAGAGGATCACCCTGACCACCTGGACCCTGACTGGCCCAACCTATACAACACTGAGTACAAGACAAAAGGAAAGGATCCCTCTACACATCAACTAACCCACAATACACTAGTAAGGAATGAAAAACATTTCCACATATCAAATAGCATGGTATACCAAATCATCAAAGATAAACACATTCCATACATCCCACTTGCACAAAGAGTTGACACTATACTAAGACACCATTGTCTGCTAGGACACACAAAGGCTAACAACCTATACCTCACACTGAAAGAGATAGTATGGTGGCCCAACCTGAAGAAAGACATAATTGATGTCCTAAAAAAGTGTACAGTATGTGAAAAATACGCCAGTGTTGTAACTGTGCTGTTTTAGAAGAGTTACAAGGGGAAAAAGATTTAGAGGATAGATAATAATCTTTATTGTGAGATAGTGATTATATAGCTATTGTGAATCAATGGATAGAAGGAACATGATTGGTGATCACATGGCTGGATGGAAGAGGGGGTGGCTTGATCCTGTTAATGAGTCAAGCACCAAATTGAGGTATCCACCGTGAGGGATCATCATTTGCTCGTGTTGACTGATTTGGTAATCTGAGTTGACTTCCGGGTTTGGCTTCAAGTGGCCGGGTAATTGGATTGCGGGTCACAAACCCGCTTGGTTGGAACCTTGCTGGCGGGTTGAGCCTGCAGTTTTGACACCAGCACCAAGGTGCCACAGCCAACAGTTAACCCAGTACCTGACCCTGAACCATTTAAGGTTTGGGGACTGGACGTAGTGGGACCCTTCCCAGAAACCAAAACAAATCAATGTTTCCTAATTGTAGCCATTAACTTTGCCACATGTTGGCCCATCTGCTGGGCAACAAAAGATCACAAGGCGGAAACAATAAATCAATTCATCAATAAAGCAATCATAGCAGACTACGGCACTCCAGACTACACCATAACAGATGGAGCAAAAGAGCTAACAGGCTACGTAGTAAACAACAATCTAAAAAAACATCAAACACTCCACAACCTAACCCTAAAGGCCACAGGCCAACAGCAGAGTTGAATGCCTTAACTGCAGCCTTATCAGAACCCTGGAGAAAATAATGGATGGCAAAGCCAAAGACACATGGCCGCTAAACGTGAAACATGCATTACTAGTATCCCAAGGTTTGTACCAATCAAGGGACAGGCTACTCACCGTTTGAACTAACATACGGGTACAAGCCAGAAATAACCACCTGCAATAACCAGCCATATGTAAATATCCCCCCAGGAAACCTCCCACAGTAGAGCAGAAATCAGCTCTACAACACATATGCCTCAAAGCCAAGCTGGCTGAAATAAAGAGACTAAAAACTCAAAAGGTAACCTCAACAGAGGACCCACTCCCCATTAACTCCCCCAGCTGGGTCCTAGCTGGGAACAGAAAGAAACTAGACTCAGTACACAGGGGACCAGGAAGAATCATCAGATACTGACCAGACAAGAACACTTACCTGGTTAAGTTCCAGGGTGCCAAAGAGCCCATCACAAAAAAGTACCACAGATCTTGCCTCCGCCCTAGCAAAGGAGAACACTTGACCCAGTTGGTGCCCACTAGTAAACAACTCCAGGAACATCAGGCAACAGCTGTCAAGACAAAGCCCCCTCCTGATGTACCCAAGTAACCCCTTAAGGGAGGGGGTGTGTTGAGGGTCTGGATGTACAAGTATTCCGGCTATGGCCATCACACCTAACATCCAGTCATTGCCTGATTTGGTGCCTTTCCAATATACCATTTGACATACCAGAAATGGCAACAAACCAATATCACATGACTGTCCAGGTATCCAACAACTCAAACCATCCAGCACATGACCAGCCCCTGGGTTTGGTCTAACTAATATCCCCACCACAGCTAAATCTATACTAAGTCTAAAGTATCATCCAATAAAACATACTTTTTCTCCTCCTACTTTTATATTCAAAGCTTCCCCAAAAAGGCGCTCCTTATCACTATAGTTTGATATAGAAAACTGAGCTAGTGCCTAGAATGCTTACTACTAATATTGGTGGTATCTTGGGTGTATTAGCTTTGCTACTATGTATGACTCTCTTCTTGATCTCCTACAACACTGACTTGGTCCTATTGGTTGTGATTCCTGCTATGAAGAATGTGTGCGCTACTGCTGGGTTGATGAAAATGGCCACCTTGCCTGAAATCAATATGGAATACTGGATGGAGTACAGAGACCTTATTCTGGTGAAGTGGGTCCCTGACACCTGTGGTTTTCTGTTAGCCTGCCAGTTGTCTATTACAGGGCAGCACCAGGAAAGCAAATAATCCAGCCAGATTAGGGTCTCCTCCACAGTTGGAGGGGACTCCAGAGAAGGGATTGGGGTTTCAACTGTGAAGGCCAACACAAAACGCTCATCCACAGTGTGGGCCAGGTCCTCCAGGTTTTGAAGAGGCTTTGCCTGCACACAGCCCGCCTTTTTTGATGGTCTGGGAAATATATCCCTGTCCAGAGCTAATAACAGGCTTTGTAACTTTACAATATAGGGCCAAAATGGGCTTGACTGTGCCAATTTAAGTTAAAGATGTCTTCACTGGAAATAAGCAGCTGGTTCCCAGTTGGAACCATTATAAGCTTGGATCAGGAATAGGAATGTCCCACAGGGTTTTGGTGTTGGAAGTCTGGAATACTTCAAGCCATGAAAGTGAATGTCCACTAAAATAATCATGTGGTTCTGGGATGTGCTTAGGTATGTTCTTATAGGTTAAGAACATGTAGATTGTTTTGATAAAGATCTTGATTTGATGACGCTGTTATGTCATAGATCATGTGATAGAAATCCAGGCGTAACTTTGATACTGGAAAAGTCTTCAGCCAATTATATCCTGAATGATATATAAATGGAAACTAATATAACAAATAAAATAATCTGGTTGGCAATTCTTGTTTCCCCTCAATCATTTTAAGTTTTATTTATTTGACTTTTAATTAAAAGAAGGCTATTGTGTAATGAGAGAGAATATTATGTAATTAAGACTATGGGAATTGAAAGGTATGGAAGCGATCACTAAATTGTGAGAGGATAAATGTCAGAATGACACACTTGGAATCTGAGCTTGTCAAAGCTCAACTTAAAGATTTCATGCTAGTTAAGAGTCAAGACCGGATGGAGAAAAAGATCAATGAATCCCTAGCCCATTCACAAGAACTCAGAAACCCCTCAAAGTAATGCATCACAAATAATTACACTTTACAAGGCAAGAAATGCACAATAAGACTCACAACTACCAGTATCTAAAACCAAACTGAATTAATACCAAGCCCAAATTACAGATAAACTTAAGAAAATGTATAGGGATCTGCTTTCCAATACCCTAGGGGTAGAAGATGTAGCATCTTTGATTACTCTCTCACAAGAATTATTTTCCTTAAAAGTAACTCAAATACTTGATTAGAAGGTGGCCCTGGGGCTTAATGCAGAATTTATACAAGATCAGCATGATTTTCTAGAGGGCTCCCACTCTTCCAAGACCATGATCTACATAGACAATATGTGGTATACAAATATCTATACAAAGCTGTTATTCTATTTCAATAAATATATCAGTCACTTTTAAACTCTTTCTCCTTTCTTGTATTATATATTTCCCAGAAGTATGTACTCATAGTTTTTTAGAGTAAACTTTAAATTTTGGCTTCTCCGGTGATTATGTATATGTGATATCCTTTTGAGTCTTGTAAATATAGATCAACCTGAGAACAAGTAGATTGAAGCAGGGGCTTTTGGGCAAATTTATTAATACATTTATACCATTAGGCCCTGTTTTATTATGGATAATTTAGATAGATTATTTTGGGCAACTTAAACTAATCTAAGGTAAAACGAATATTGTAGTTTTTGCTCAATATTTCATTTGCTCTTCGGCTGGCTCATTACACGACTAACAATGTTATGTGGTGTTTGTATGCTTGTTGATGATAATTCTTAATGTTGTAGGTTAATTTAAACTTTTGTGAATACATGAGCTCCTTAATGTTTGAAATAGCAGTGACTCAGCTTCAGGCAAATTTAATGCACTTCTGATTTCGCTATGGAAATTGAATCGCCATATGTCGCTTTCTCATTGGTATTCGTGGATAGTCATCAAACCCTTCAACCTTACACTCATTTAAACATGCAGCCTTGATACACCAATTAGAATGATACACCATTGCTATTGGCATTATTTCGTCTTAACAACCATATCCTCATCATTCATCATATATATTTTTATTTAAACCACGAGACTCCCAAAGGAACAAGGTAATAAGTATAAAGATACAAGGAGACATTCTGTTCAGGCTTCAACGATACACTAATAGCACATTTTGAAATACCTGAGTTATTGATTGTTAGTCATGTATAGTTTATCTTCTAGAGCTTCTCAGCTTTCCAGTTTCATCTCAACAGCAACTGGTTTCTTATTAGCTGCTATTGCGCTTTCTTGTTTTTATTTCACCAATGATGCTTCTGGCACCGCGCGCGTAGAAAAGATCGTTGTGTAAGCAGCTCGCTTTCAACTTTATTTACCCTTTTTAGTCATTCAAGAAATGGCAACATTCATCGCGATCATAACCATTTACCAGGACAATACCTTGGCTCTAAAATTAGTATTGAAGCAGGTAGTAATTTAACTTTATGGATTAGTAATTTTTAGATCTTTCTGGGCTTTTCCATTGGAACACCAAGCAGATTTTCGCTTTTGTCGTTGCCGAATATAGCAACGCCAACTACACCAGAAATGAGATCGTTATTTGGGATAAAATTATTCGCAAACCTAGAAATGCACGTATCCAGGTGAAAGAAAAAAACCTTAAGTACCCTATTACCGACATCACTCCAAAAATCGAGCAAAATCTCATCAACCTTACTCTTCACTGGGACACTATTCCCTGGGTTGGACTGTTCCGTCACGGAAAATCTCAGACCCAATTTGGTCCTCTTGATATCCCCGTCAAGAAACCCAAGGTTAGGGCTCCACGTAAACTGGTAGAAGAAAAAGTCGCATCTGGTGTTAAGAACTCCTATGCTCAAGAAATTTAATTGCGGTGCTTTTTTATAAAGTGAAAACGCAGCTCTCTAGTACATTGCCTTCCTGTTAATTTAGCTTGACGTTGATTTTTGTTTCTTTTTAATCTTGGAGTATCTGCTTTTTTATTCATCATACCTTCTATATCCCTAGATAAATAATTATTCTTCTAACATCCTGTAAGAGCTTTACTTCAACTCTTGGGGAAACCCAAACACCTCTCTTGTTTAATATTTTATGTCCTGTTTAGGTAAAATAATCACAGCATAATACCTTGGTCTTGATTCAGTGGTTTGAGCTTTTTAATAACTTGCTTGTAAGCAGTATCAAATTTCATTCATTTATACTTGCAGTAACATACCTTAATGTCTTTGTACCAAAGATGTCCCTTTGGCATAGAGCGGGAGCTTGATTTAGTCTATTCAATGGGGAGTTATAAGTCAAATTAAGGCAATGTCTATAATCAAAATGGAACATAGCCATCGCTCAGAAAATGGTACTCATTAAAAAGGAATATGGGCCAGTGTAGATGCAAATTACAATTGAGTCTAGTTGAAACAACGTTTGCTTAAGTGTTGCAGAATCAGCAGCTTGAAGTGATTTACATTTCAAGAGTCTGAAAAATGGTACGATGACCTCCAGAAGAAGCATTCTCTGATATCGAGAGAAGAGATTATAAAGCGGAGTCTAATATGCACAAACTTACTGGCCAAATGGGCAGTTATTTTTTAAATCGACTAAGTAATCATTTGAAAGTGGGTAAGCTTTATTGAGCCTCTAAGTACTAAGTTTAGTTGACACCATTTAAGCATGTTAAATTATCCAAGGTAGTATTTTAATGGGGTGGCCATCCTCAACCTGATATTTTTATCACCTTAGTGATATTTCCCTGGTTTAATAAAAGACTAGTCAACTTTGCTGCACGGTTTGGGCAGGCATACTCTCAAAGTGCTTGTGTATGCTGAGGAGGGCTTGTAAAGCTTCATCTCCTTGCTGCAACCAAACCTGCCTGGGTCCAGTAAATTGGTGAAGACAACAGAATAAATCTCCTAGAAGGTAGAAAATTTTAGGATAATATGTGATTATTGTCTGTACTAAACAAGATTATACAGTAGTTTTAAAAGCTATGGCGACAAGCGAAAATTCTTCAGATTTAAATGAAATCCAAGTCGCGCGAGATTCAGGATTCAATTAATTTAAATATTTTTGGTTAATAAATAAACTGTCAAACCAAAAACAAATTTTCACTAGCCCATCATACGAAATTATATCAAACATCAAGCGGTGTAGTTCAAACCACTAACAAAATGAACTGACACAACAACTGAAATGGATGGATGCTATTCTGGAGTATATTATAATCCAAGCAGGATTCATATGAGGCACCGACAGAAGGACTAAAGTGAAACAAAATTGGAGCAATCTAGAAGCGAGATTACACAAGCACAAAACAAAATGAACTCACACAAGGTGTGTAGTATGAGCATCTTAAAATAGAAAAATAACAGTTTAACAGCCAATCAACAGCTATCTGATTTAGGACCAGAGGCATTTTATCCATTTTCATGGCTCCAGATTTGTATGAAAAGGTTTTGAGAACCTTCCAAATATGGACTTGAAATTACAATAAAAATAATTCATTAAATTTTAAAATTTCTACTTTTAGTGATTTTATCCTAGGTTTTTTACAATGGTTTTTAATAACAACATCTTCAACGGCGCCAGCAGCTAAGCCAGCAGCAGCCAAGCCAGCTTCAATGGAGGTGAGGCTCAGAACGTAGAGGCACTCATTTACACCCAAGCCTTTGAGGCGGGTAACGAGGAAGCTGACCTGTACCTTACCACCGACTCCTATGGCTTTGACTTGTTTGAGAGTCACTTAGCGTCTAGATCTGCCCCTGCTTCCACACCCATCCCTGCACAAGCTGCCCGTCAACTAACCAATCAGGATGGCAACCCTGATTTGGAACATCTTTCTGCCATCAGCCAACCTGCTCCCCCCTCAGCCAATCAGGCTTCAGCTCCCCCGGCCCAGCACCCCAAGCAACAAATCATCACCACCCAAATTCTTCAGGAAATTGTGGCACTCAACCTGCAGGGTCTGTCCTGGGATCAGATTGCCACCCAGTTGCAATTTACCTGAGCCACCATAATGCGGGAGTTCAACAACCTAATGAATAAGGGGAATCTGATTGGGACAGCCAAGAAGCCAAAGAAGGCCACGGAGTCCCAGATAACTGAGGCCTACCCAATAATGCTTGACCTCCTCCAGCGGGACCCCAAGCTTTCCTTGAACCAGGTCTGGAAGCAGCTTGTGCACCATAACATATGGGTCTCCAAGTGTATGTGCTGCTCTGGATGTATGGGAAGGTAGCTTCCATATAGGTTCTTACCAATTTTGCCGGCGACCAATGGGATGGCGCTGAGGATTCCCCGTATGATCCCGCCATTGAATCCACCCTGGTCTAATGCCTGACTAGTCTGTCAGATGATGTCATGTCATCTCTTACTATAAGCTATCCATAGCTTTTGATGATTTTGGCACCCAAGAAAAAGCTGCCACCAAGAATGGAAGGAAGAAGGTCAAGAAGGGGACTTTCATTGGTGCGTTTCTGGCTGTTTCAGCCAAGGGTTTTGTCTATTATTAGACAAACCCAGATTTTACTGATGGCTACAAGTACAGCCACATTCTTGATGAATTGCTCAACTCCTGGGATGGCTCGAATTCCAAATACTGGGTTTTCTTGAGCCACCAGATGGAGGGAAGCTCCACTGCCCTCGAGGCCATCCAGGGACGCGGGCACCAGGCCTCAGTCTACCCTGCTGGTCATGCTGACGTCCATCTGGCTGATGTTGTCTTCTTTAACATTGGAGATACACTACAGGAGCACTGCCCTCAGTCTTTCAACAACCTCTATCTTGGGGTCTTTGACCACAATTTTCTCTTTAGCCGCCAGATGGTGGCTGACTTGTTCGTGCAAATGGTTTTTCATGTGAACATGGGCAACCAATCACACAAGAGTAAGCGCCTCCCACCCCGTGCCACAGCCACCTACCAGCCCATCCAGCCAATGACTGATGAGGAGTACAATGAGCGGTATATAGCGGCCATCACGCGCAATACTCCTGCCTCCACCCCCTCCACCAACACCCCCCACCCGCAAACCCAACCCATCCAATCCCAGACTCCCCAGGCCAGCACCGCCTCTACGTCCTCCTTCCCATACCATTCTGCCTACTAGGCATCACTCTTCCCTGCCCCAATAAACCCCTGTCACCAAATATTTTCTATTTTTATTATCTTTTTTTTGAATTTCAATTGTTCATGTTCTCTTTGTTTATAGTTGGTTTTATTCTTTATGTTCAGCTTATTTCTATAAAATCATATATTTACTAAGGTGTGTATCTAGATCCTGAACACTTATTTTTAGCGCTTGACATAGCCCCTTGTGAAAACATTAACAACAATTTGGTGATCAGCTAAATTTGAATTAGAAAATTATAGGTTAGCTTTTTTTAGATAAAGTTGTTACTGATCTGAATTCAAAACCTTAATGATAAACTTTAAGCCAATCAGGAGCCAAGTGATAAAGTGATTGTTGTGACATAAAGGGTTATTCAATAATTCTTTGATGCATGTGCACTAATTAATATGATTGGCTGGATGTTTTGCCATTGTAAGCCATTGCTGCTGTGACAAGTTGTTGATGGACTAGTGCCCAATAAGCTGCTGGGTTAGCACTAGTCCATCAACAACTTGCCACAGCGGCAATGGTGTACAATAGCAAAACATCCAGCCAATCATATTAATTAGCGCACATGCATCAAAGAATTATTGAATGATCCTTTATGTCACAACAATCACTTTATCACTTGGCTCCTGATTGGCTTAAAGTTTATCATTAAGGTTTTGAATTCAGATCAGTAACAACTTTATCTAAAAAAAGCTAACCTATAATTTTCTAATTCAAATTTAGCTGATCACCAAATTGTTGTTAATGTTTTCACAAGGGGCTATGTCAAGCGCCAAAAATAATATGGTAATCAAGGAAACAATGTCAACACAAAGCAAACAACACATATTGTCATGAATGACATTTCAATACTTGTATTGAAAACCCAAGAGTTAACCCCCGGTTCCCAGAAGGCGGATCCAACCCTCCAGACCAGTCCAGGACCCGCCAATCCGTTAAAAGACGGGCTCAAATCAGTAAATCACTCCACATTCCGCCGGCCTACTACAAAGGACCCTTCAAAAACAACTTGAGTCACACAAAGTGGACAGGGGACCGCCAACTTTCTAAATTGCGTACTTGAGTTAACGAGTTACTCTGAGACTCGCCAGTCTCCCAAGGACAATTCCCTGAATGTTCATCAGATTGATGCTAACCTGGAGCCACCAAAGACCCAAACCTATGCAGCGGTTGCAGCTTGCCTTAAGGAGGTTAAACCAAACCCTATTCTCAACTCTGCCAATGACCTGCCGGCATGCCGCCCAGAGAGGGTAGTACAATTGAACTACTCAGGTAACATGGTGAACAGTGGCGGCAGAATGAAGAATTGCCCCTTCTATTCACCAGAGCAAGTACTACCTGGACCTCCCACCCCAAAGACTCTAAGCCAAGATCCATGCCCTGCCAGTACCTTGTCTGCAAACCTGAACCCTGCAAAAATTGAAGGAGCAAAATCCCATGATATAAAAACCCTGGCGGTATGGTGAAGACCACATCATCATTTTTGATAATAAAGTTTTATGAACCTTTGGTTTGAACAAATCTTACCCTATCTAGTCTTAGTGATCTTCCATCTTAATTCCAGTCAAGTAGACTACCAGGCTGCCGCCCTCCCCCAAGACTAACCTGCCAAATTTCCCCAGGCATTATACCGTTCCCTGGGAGCCCCCTTTGGACCTGTGCATTTTACTGAATACCCCCCCAACCTGGCCTATTCAGAGTACAACTTGGAGACTATCCTCATTGCTGACCCCTTGGCCAGGACTAGAGAAACCAAATACATAGGACACAAAGGAAAGTGGTACAAAAGGCTGCCAAGATTGTTCAAAGACAAGTACAATTATCTGCCTGCCTACTTTGTTCCTATGACTCCTCCCTTAACCCCATGACCAGACCGCCCGCTGGAACCTGCAGCTGAGGCCACCTCTACCCAACTGTTTGGAGTACTCTACATTACTTTGACAGGTTTGGTAGATTCCGTGGTCCCCAACTCTGGACCCTGGTCCTTACTCGGGCGTTTTATATCTTATATTATCAAGTTAGCACCCATTCTATGGTGGGCCCTACCCGCTGGCTCAGCCGCACCTCACCCCAAGCCCAATGCCTCTACCTACAACTGGCTTCCTGACACATATTGAGATGAGCGTAAAACATATACACAATGGGTAAAAAGATGGGATAATGTAATAAACGGGAAAACAAAAAGGGATAAACAAAGAGGCAACAGTATCAAAATAATACATAATTTATTGGGGCAAAAGCTATAAAAACATATGGAAAGGTTAGTAAAAAAATAAAATGAGAGAACTCGAAAAGCTGCTAAAAGACCTTGGCTTGGCAATTGCCAAAATTAAAGAGATTGACTGCAAGGTCAAAGCAAGAGTTAAGTCTGCCGTCCTTGAAGGGGACAAAATTGAAAAGGTGTCCGCCAAAGCACTCATGGCCAAGATTCCAGACACCCCCAAAACAACAATTGAGCAACTTTTAAATGTCCAGAAGCACGTTGAGGAAGGCCTTCAATTCAAGTCCTTTGCTTTTCCGCGCCGTCTGTCTGGACAGATAGCCCAGAAATGTATGCCCACCTAAGACCCGCAAAACGTACCCAAACAGATGACACTGAGCAGCCAGCACAACTGGTTACACCAAGAATAGCAAAGCCTGCCAAGGCTGCAGGCAAGGAGGAGACTGCAGAAGGTAACCTAAAATAATAATTAATAAAAATTTCCAAATACTTACCTTTTTTTTAGAAGAAGTCAATGGTGAACTCCGCCGGGTCCTGGTCCCTTTTGTCCCTGCCACATTCTACACCAACTACGCCACTCATGTGGCAAAGCAGCTTTTCCTGTCTCCCCTGTCTTGCAGGAGCTTGAAGACCGTATCCACGGGTCTTTTCCAATGTTGCAGGAGGCATTGGCTGGGCTTACGCATGCCAAGGGGGCATCTGAGTGGGCAGTTACTGCCTACAAGGATGCCCAACTGGTCAGCTGTCCCTCATCAGTTTGGTAGAACTGGGGCTCCTTTTTATCCTCCTGATTGCCATCACTGACGTAGGGCTCATAGCTAGTATCAAGTACAGGCTTCACCTTCTCCAGCATGGCTGACGGGACCAACTCTTGCCGGTACACAACGTCAAACACATATGAAGTAAGTTCCACCTCCTTGTCTCTAACTTTCTTGGTGAAGGTGACCTTGGTTGGCTTCCGGGTCAGCTTTGGGACCCGATAGTTTATGCTCCGCACCCTAGCAGCTTGTGCTCCTTGAACCGGCTGTGCCAGTGCAGCATCACTATGGAGCTCTCCTCTCCCGCCTCCCTCCTGAGTAGGCACTTGTGTTGTACTAAGTCTATTCTTTGACCTGCGGGGGCGACCGCAACCGCGGCACACAACAGGTGCAATGGTAGTCTGTTGCTGTGTTCCTTCCATTTTGAGAATTTAATAAAATATTAAATAAAACTTAATTAAGTTACTCTCTAATTTTAATTTTTGTTTTTATCTGTTTATGAATATTCAATTATTATTTTTTTCCCACCCAATATCCTAATTATATATTTTTTATTTCTTAGTTAGTTGTTTTTGGTTTTACAATGCCCATTTTAGAATACTAAAAAAAATCCACTCATTTTCCTAGATTTTACTGCCAAATTCAAACACCCAACACAATATTTTTAAAATTTATGTTTCAGATCTTGTGTCTTATTTTAGATACCTTGGTATCATTAATGATTACAATCCATTGCACATATTGTGTGAGTGATTATGTTTACATTGTGAGTTGCTATTGTGTTTTGTTTTTGGATTGAGTTTTGACACACCTTGCTTGGGTGTATTTCATCACCAATTCACATAGTAAACATATGTACACCAAAAGTCAACTCACACCATTTCATTTGTGCATCAATGTATTTCGGATTATATTTTAAATGGTTTTGCTTTGTGTGTGAGCTTTTTGTTGCTGTGTTGACCCATTTTGCTAATTAACACCAATAAACCCTGTTAACAGGGTATATATTTTAACCTGAGACTTGGATTTTGTTTAAATCTAAAATCATTTTGTTTAAATATGAAGAATTTTTGCTTTTTGCCATAGCTTTTAAAACTACTGTAGTGTTATGGGTAGTCTCTAAGTTTCCAATAGGGGTAAAAATGCTGTTATTGGGATTGTAAAAATTTAGTTGACTGAAAATTAGATAATTGATATATTTCTTTATTTGGAAGATAGAAGCTATCAGTGGTAGCAAAATTTCTCATAAAATCCCATCATAGAGCAGCTCTTATAACATTTAGTTTGTCACAAATTAAAATAACAGCTGTAATGTGACTCTTGGTTGCAAAATAATAATATTAAAAGCGGCATGTTGCATTTGGCTTGTTATGGGTTGGCCATGTACATAAGATTTTACATTTCATATTGTATCACAATGTTACAATTGCTTTAGACATCTCATATATCAGTATATCTCACAACTCACAGTGGGTACTCATTAAGTCACCCCATTATGGATCTAACATTATGGTATCACTCAATCCCACCAGCATTACTGGGTCTTGTTTTTCATATAAGGTATGATGCTAATTTAAAATGCAGATTTCACACATTATACATTGAACATTTTCAATTGTTAACTTTATAAATGTTGCCTGTACCACCCTCTTGGTAGCTCAATGACTCTTCCACATGATATAATAATGCTTTTAATTTCTAATAAAGATCATCTTATTTTAAATTTATTTTCTGTCCCATGTAGAACTGATGTCTTTCACCCAACTCCAAGTACTAAACTATAAAGAGTTTATTTGAAACAAAAATATGTTTTTACAGTAATTTTCAAACCTGTTGAGATGAATAAAAGATCTCAGTCTAAAAACAAAAACAACTCAGTCTAAAAGTGAAATCAAAGTAGATCCAAATCTATTGTAATTTAATATGAATTCCTTGATTTTAAATCTTTGTCAAGGGTCTGGATGTACAAGAATTCTGGCTACCGCCAACCTACTTAACATCCAGCCATTGCCTGATTTAGTCCCCTTCCAATATACTGTTTGACATACCAAGAATGGTAACCAAGCAATATCACCTGACCGTCCAAGTATCCAGTGGCTCAAACCCATCTAGCACATGACCAACCCCTAGGTTTGATCCAACTAAATCCCCACCACAGTCAAGACTATATAAGCCTAAAGTATTATCCAATAAAACTTACTTCTCTTTTTCTTAATTTCCATATTTGAAGCTTCCCCAAAAGGCACTCCTTATCACTGATAGCAGCTACTGTTTTTTGATCACACCAATAAAAGATAAAATGACTGACCAAAACCCACCCACCTTCGCTCATATACTCAACCAGGCCACATCCCAGGAGACCTGGAAGACGTACCTCTGCGCTCACGACATCAATGAAGATATACCTAGTGGATGCACTGTATTTGAAGGTCTGGTCATGCCCAAAGCATGCACTAAGATAATTCAATACAGTCACTCTCTTTAACCACACACAAACGCAATACCACCTATCACAGGTGAAGTTACCAACACCAATTACATTGGTATTGACAAGTTCTTTGGTAAAAACAAAGAAAATGTTATCAACTGGCTAGACCACTCAGCTGCCAAACTCTGCGCCAGCCGCATCCCTCATGAGAAATGGGTCCAGGAAGCCAGTAAGCGCCTGTACAAGGCCACAGCTAACTGGTTTGCCAACTGGGTCTGTGACGGAAATCACTGGATAACATGAAGACATTTCTAAATGATGGGGAATTACCACCCAAATCCACATAGAATTGATGATTAACCACCAATGCGGCTTCAGATATTTTTTTGTGAAATTTCCAATTGTAACTCCAGGATTAAGTAGAACAATCAGACCTAACCAGAGTAAACCAAGATAAATGACCTGGGAAAGCATCAATGCATCTTCAGCGTAGAATTCTGGGCATTAAAAGAGACACAATTTTCAGTTTCAAGGATGGGGGGAGGAGCTACAAAATTGGCTGGCATGAAATTGACATTTGGCGGCGCTGACAGCAAAGTTCCAGATGCTGGGCCCCATCCTCCTGAAATAAGTCTGTTCAGAATCAGATTGTACGGGATATACCTCAACAACCCAATCACAGGATGCATTTTTAAAATTTAAAATTATAACTTGGGATAATTGATTTTTATTGAGTAAATTTAGGAGGACTCAACTCTTAGAGTTGAAACAGAGAAAATTATTCAATATATATCAGAAAAATTGATTAAGAAATACCACCTGAGTCTTGATCCCCTATTCCTTCTGCATCTTCAAGTAAGTATCTAGTCCAGGTTGCAAAGAAACCTTGCGTGACCAGTTTCTGACAACCATGCTGATTAATAAGCTTATATTGGGTGACCCTCATATTACATCAATTTATCAACATCAGTTTGCAAGGGGGAGCTGGTTTCAGCTGGCAGACTGGAACAGCCATGACCCATTTTTGATTGACTGTTTGGTTTAAATTGGTTAACTTGGTCAATTTTGATACAGGTTTCCCGGCCTTCTGAGCCTTCTAACTTGGACGGAAAATACCCAACATTATGGAACCTACTGTGACATTATCCTCTGCTTTAGCCCTGGGCACAATATCACCATCTGGGAGATGGGATAAAGAGAAATTCTTATGGGCAGGTGGGAGTTTCATTGCGGCTAGGGTAAGTTCAGGGTGACCCTTAGCAGTCGGATTGCGCTTTTAGAACTCATGGATCAGATCAGAGGAATTTGAACAATCATAGTGGGGAACCCAAGAGTTTTCAGAATCAGGATAATCTTTCCAAGATACCAAATATTCCAAACAGCGGCAATTCTTGCAGGAAACCAGAATACAATTTAACTCATACTCAGGTTCTCCTTCCACAAGAATGGGTTGGGAAGAGGGGGTCTCTGTTCCTTTGAAGGGAGTAAGAAGACACTCATGGAAGGTGTGGAAAATCTTGAAAGCAGGATGTAAATCCAGCCAATAAGCAGAGGGACCAATCTGACATTCTACCTTGAAGAGACCAACTTGCTTGGGACCTAATTTGCAACAGGGAACCTTAAGTTTCATATTGTGATCATCAACCATGACTAGCTCACCTGGCCTGTAAGTTGGACCTTCCTGGCGCTTGCAATCTGTGTATTCCTTTTAAGTTGTCACAGCAGCGGCAAGAGTAACTTGGAGCTCCTGATGGACCTGCTTCAATGCAGCGGCTTGATCAGTTGCAGCTTCCACGTTGCTAACCAAACAAGGACACATGTTGGAAGAAGGATTTTAACCCACCTTGGCATAAAATGACAATAATTAAGTTGATGTGTGCGGGGCATTATTATATGTGAACTCTGCCATGGGTAGATTATCACACCAGTCATCTTGTTGCGCATTGGTGTAGCAACGTAGGTAGACCTCCAAACTTTGGTTTACCCTCTCTGTTTGTACATTGGATTGGGAGTGGAAAGCAGTAGAGTGGCACAATTTGATACCAAGGATTCCAGTAAAGGCTTCCCAGAACTGAGCAATAAATTGAGGACCACGGTCACTTACAATCTCCATTGGGATGCCATGTAGAGAGAAGATTCTGTTCACAAATAACCTAGTGGTTTCCACTGAAGTAATTTTGGTTGAGCAAGGTACAAAGTGTGCAATCTTTGTAAAACAATCAACTACCACCATGATTGCGTTAAACCCATTGGAATTGGGAAGCTCACCAATGAAATCCACTGACACAGACGTACAAGGGCCCACAGCAGGCTGAAGTGGAACCAGTAAACCAGTAGTCTTATTCCAACTGGCCTTGGATCAAACACATACCAGGCAATCTTGAACAAAAGTGGCTACCTGCACAGTCAAACCTTTCCAGGAAAACTGGAGGCGGATAAGTTCCACTGTTTTGTTTTTCCCTGGATGACCAGCCGTTGGAAAGGTATGATTAGCCTCCATGGTTTCATCCCAAATAATGCCCTCAGGAACCCACAAGCAACCTTGATGATATAGGAATGGTCCAATATTATGATAACCCTGAGGCTGACCTACTGGGTTTGCACATGCTAGCTCCAATAGCCTATCATAACCTTTGGAAAAAGGTTGCAGAAACTTAACCTTGGAATACAAGTCCAGGTCTGCACCCTCAGCTAAAGACATGGTGGCCAACGTAGCCGGTGGAGACAATACAAAAGGCACCACAGCCTTGTCCAGAATCATAGTATGTGTGTTAAACTTGGCGTCCATACTAGCATCTGGGAGATGGGAAGGGTTTCTGCTTAGAGCATTGGCCAAGTGATTGTCAGATCCCTTAATAAACTTGTAGCAGAACTTGTATCTCGTCAGATCACCATTCCATCTGGATTGGCAACCCAAAAAAACCCTGGGTTGTTGATAATATAGAAGAGCTTTATGGTCAGTTCTTACTACAAATGGATGACATGCCAACATGAGATGGTGATGTCAATGCTTTAACAATTCCATAACAGCTAACAATTCCTTGTCGTAAATCATGTAGTTGTGTTCTTGAGCCTCCATCTTCTGGGAGAAATACCCTACAGGTCTCTCAATCCTGTCACTAGCTGTCTGCAACAGCACACCAGCCACAGTGTATTTAGATGCATTGGTAGAAACCACAAAAGGACGCTCAGGATCCACATGTCTTAACACTGGTGAGGACAACAAAAGAGCCTTGACTGCTGAGAAGGCACTTGCACACTCAGGCATCCAGACTAAAGTCTTCTTTCCACTAGCCAAATATAAAGGGGCGGCCACCTCAGATAAGTGGGGAGTGAATTTCTTCAAGAACGTACATGTACCCAGGAAACTACAAAGTTGGGATACTGTCACAGGCGTAGCATACTCTCAAACCGCAGCTTCCTTGTCAGGGGCAATGGTGTGGCCATCCTCAAAGATAATATTACCCAGAAAGGTAACCTTCTGCTTAAATAATTCACACTTACTCCTTTTGATGATCAAGTTTGCTTGGAGAATGCGCTCTACAACTGCCAACAAGTGGGCTTTATAGGAATCCTCATCTGGAGAAAACACCAAGATGTCATCCATATATGCGATGACACAAACACCTAGGAGATCTTCCAGGACTGAATCAATTAACCGCTGAAAGCAAGCCGGGGCATTCTTCAATCCAAAAGGCATTGTGCGGAACTGGAAGATACCCTTCTTAGTTCTGAATGCTGTTAATCATTCCATTCCTTCTGCAATCCTGATTTGATTGAAAGCATTCAACAGATCAAGTTTTGAGAATACCTTGGCCTTCTCAACACACCTAGAGATCTGTGCTTTGAGAGGTAAATGATAAGGATCCAGAATTGTAATGTTATTCAAATTCCTGTAATTGACACAAGGACAAAGTGACCCATCAGACTTCTGAACAAATAATAGCAGAGAGCAGATCAACAAAGCCTTCTTAAAAATGTAGCCTTTTGCCAACATGTTACAAGTCCACTCTTCCAAACATGCATCTTACTTCAAGGTTAAAGGGTAAATAGGAGACACAATTCTGATCAGATCAATAGTGACCTTAAAGTCAAAGTCAAACTGAGTGTGCTTGGGAAGGACCTCACCTCTGGTGGCGTCAAATGCCGCGGACCAGGGTTGCAAGCCTCTGCATAGGTCTGGGCCCTTGGTGATGCATCTTTAGGGGGATTCTATTCTGTAAAGTTTACTTCACCCTTTGGCCTCAGATAGGACAATCTTCTCTTGGTGCACAAAGAAAACTGCTCAGAATCCAGTTAAACCTCTTAATTTCCTTGAGGATTTAGCCCACACAATAGACAAGATATTTTTATTGGCATACCCCTCTCAGATGGTAACCACTGATGCTTAGATTTTTGGTACTATTTGGGAAGAATACCTGATTAATTTGGACTACTTGTTGGCTTGGTTCTGCCCCCATTTAAAACAGATGAAGTGTAACCAATCAGGGCAGGCTTCTTTCAAGCTGTCAAAATCCACTCAAGCTGAAGTTGATGGTCTCCTGAAGCATCATATAGGCATCAGCCAATCAGAATTCAAATCAGAAATCACTGGGAAAAATTCCAACCCACTTGAATCCCCCTTGTAAAATTTCTCCCTTGGCCAACCAGATCCATTGCCTGGGTTAGGTGACCTTCTAAATTCAAATCATATCCCTTAAAGCAAGAAGAGGACTTTGGGTCTCCTGCTTGCTCATTCTTATCAAAAAATTTAGCATACAAACTTAAAAATTTTAGTGTTTATTTTGGGTCCCTTTTGTTGACCCTTTGATTCTCTGAAGTGTTTAGTAAAGGTGTTAAAATTCCCTTACCCCTGTTGTTGTTCCCTGGGTCCTGACGTTGCTTTCAAAGCCTCTAGAGTTGATATTAGTATTAATGTTAAGGCTCACCCCTTTTTCTTTCAAAATACAAGTTTGATCTTAACAATTAGTACTAAAAATATATAGAATCTTACTTTAAGTTCAAATCTGCTTCTCTTTTGCTTTGCCTCAAACTCATATCTTATACGCTTAACAAGAAGACTACCCCTTAGCTTTTACTTATTAAAAGCAACACTTCTGGGTCTCCTCTTCTTGCCTCTGGTGCCAAAAGATGCCCTCTTTTCTGCAAGGACTCATCCTGCACCTGTTCTGCCTTGACAAGCCCAAATTTTTCTTGGTGCCTTTGAAAATGCTGATCCCTCTACTGAATTTTGTGGTCTTCACCCTAGCTCCAGTTCTGGCGATGATCTGGACCACCTTCCTGGATCTCTAGGGGAGAATGTTTTATTCTGCCCATTATGTGAGAGATAACCCCTTCCATCTCCTACAATTTTTTGAGGACCTTCCCAGGAAAGCTTAAGATCTGCTTGTCACTGGTGAGAACCTCATCAAGAGCCTTATCTGCAATGGCCTTGAGTTGCTCTCCCTCAACTCAGATCCCCTGACTCTCTTGAAAGTGGACCTCCTGGTGCCTCCTTCTCCCATGAAAGCTGAGCTCACAGCCTATGAGGAAGATTTAGGCTCCCAGGAGTACGCTCCCAGGTGGACTCACTGGCTTGAGCCAAAAAAATGTGGGTGGCTGGGATCCTGGCCATCTGGGCTGGCAGGCCACAGACTGCAAGGACCAGGGTTCAACCCTTCTTTCAAATTCTGATTATTATCAGAAAAAACATCATTTATGGCATATGCACCTGATTTCTCACATTTTCCAAATGCTTTCCTTAATCCTTAGGTATTGAATGGCATAGCCTACCACTGGATCACCAAATTTATAGAGTTTGTTTAAAACAATGAGCAATAAGAGGAAAATTACTTATTGAAGCTGTAAGAGAGGACTCAATATCATTAAAAAATTATCTATGGGAGATTTTTAAAACTGTTTTATATGTGTATGTGAACCCTCTAATTATCATTGAGGTAGTCAGTTTCAAGAGAGTTGTAATCAGTGCCAAGAGAAAATTTAGTCTAATCAGAGGTTTCTCAGCAAGAGAAAAGTTTGAAAAGGGAAGGAAGATTTTACATTCAAAGGGAAAGATAGGATAAAGTGCTTATCAATATTGTGAGCTAAGATATCCCAACTATTCAAGGATTGACCAAAATCTTCTAAGAATATTTTGTGTGATGAGGGTGAAGGATAGGGTCCAAAGCCAGGGTTAGGACCAGAAACTTTATATTGGTGAGCTAATAAGGTGCAGTAACTTTCAAACCTGTTGAGATTGTCAGGATTTCTGGATATTGACTAATTAATGGTTTCAACAAAATAACACAGGCCAGCAGTTAATTGCTCTTAGGAAGGGTTTCAACAAAATAATACAGGCCGCGGGTTGTGGGATCAGAGATCAAATAATATCCTGGCATCAACATACTCGTGCATTACAATTAATTAATGGTATATGCAATTACTGCTCATTAATTAATCCACCTCAAACCACCCGCAAACATGCTTCCCATAATAATTACTATTCTAAAACTTAAATGAATCCTAGAACAAGAGGGCCATCATATGAACTGTCATCTGCATTACATCTAGAAGAGTTCAACATGGACTGGGCCGTCAGGTCAACCACTCTAAGATAAAAGGCTTTGAGCCTATTGTATTAGAGTAGCTCTGATTAAGTGAAACAATCATCTCCGTGAACTAGTAGCCAGTCACTGGCTAGCTAGCCCTGGAAGTGGCCCAGGTAGACAGAAAGGATACCAATCTGTGGTAGATGTCAATTTAGCCTTCCGTTAAAACCACCCCAAAAAGGCCGGGCCTCCTGCCGTGTTGCCCTAATGCTACTTCAGTCTCCTTTAGCGTTGTGAGCTAACTCGGATAAAATGTGGGCAGGCGGGCCGCCTTAAAGCCAGTCTACTAGAATAAAAGACTGATGATTCCTTATTGACTTGATGATTGATCCAAGTCCTACTTCCTTAATGTGATCCTCTCTTAAGTTCTATTAGTGGAGAGCAAAAGATGATACTGTTGTCATACAGTATAATTATCTATAGTAAAATATAGAGATAACTATGAACCTATATCCAGAAGTAGGAAGACCTGTCCCAAATCCTTTGGGCCTTGGGCCCTGTCAGACTTGCTACTTCTGATGACAACAAAATATTCTGGGCCAAATGTTACGCCAAAGTCGCAGGTTCTCTGTACTTTCCTAATGTTAGAAGACTTAGGAGATTATCTGGTGGATGATAAAATACCACGGTCCGCAATTTTCTGACAGAGATAAACAAAAAATCTCATTCTAAAAACAAAAACCACTAAGTCTAAAAACAAGATGATAAGGAGGGTCTTTTGGGGAAGCTTCAAATATGGAATTAAGAAAGAAGAGAAGTATATTTTATTGGATAATACTTTAGACTTATATAGACTTGACTGTGGCAGGGATTTAGTTGGATTAAACCTAGGGGTTGGTCATGTGCTAGATGGGTTCAAGTCACTGGATACTTGGACAGTCAGGTGATATTGCTTGGTTATCATTCTTGGTATGTCAAACAGTATATTGGAAGGGGACTAAATTGGGCAATGGCTGGATGTTAAGTAGGTTGATGGTAGCCAGAATGCTTATACATCCAGACCCTTGACACCCCCTTAAGGGGTTACTCTGGTGCATCAGGAGAGGGCTTTGTTTTCACGGCTGCCGCCTGATGCTCCTGGAGCTGTTTACTAGTTGGAACCAGTCTGATTGAGTGCTCTCCTTTACTGAGGCAGAGACGGGTTCTGTAATATTTCTTGATAACTGGGTTCTTGGCACTTTGGAATTTTACTAGGTAAGTGTTATGCTCTGATATGTATTTGATGACTCTTCCTGGTCCCCTATGTACTGAGTCTAGTGTTACAACCAAGTTTCTAGACTTGCCCGCTAATGTATCTTACGATACATAGGGGGCGCTCAATGAGTTGCCCCTTGACGTATCTAACAACATGGATTAATCTGATGGCAGTATTGAATGGCAGGTACTTCATCCTAATTAGGAACGTTGCTAATTTGACCTGCTGATCCCCGCACAAGTTATTCCTTGGCTCTAAACCCTACATGGAACTCCCCACTATGCCACCCCCTTGTGGCCTTGTGGCTTTCCTCATATAGTATATTAATCATAATATTCTACAATAAACAATACCTTATTATTATTATTCTGTCCTTTCCTATTGGACTGTTGTCTTCCCCAATTCCAAATACTGAAATCTCATTGGTTCAGCTGCAACAGTGGTAGCAGAAGTAGGTTCACAACCTATTTTAAAAAAACAAAACTCCCCCAAGAAAGGACAGAGTACAGGCCTCATGGCTACTCCACAACAAGAGACATTCCTTCCAATCCCTGAGGGGGAATTTCTGAAGGGTATTTATCTATCAAGATCAGCTAGTTCTCACCAGTGTATACAATTGGCTCCGCCTCAGGCAGCGTGACGCTAGCGTCACCCCGCCACAGTCAGATCTGTCTCAACGTATGCTCAACCTCCAACTAGAGCCCTTCACTGGCGGTATCAAAGAAGCCGACATTGTCAGTTGGCTCCAGTCCACCAAAAAACGCCTTTGTATCTGTCAGGTCCCAGAGTCCATGTGGGTTGCCACTGCATCTGACCGCCTTACAGGGCCCGCTGCTGTGTGGTTCACCAACTGGGCCAGCCAGGAGCTTGATGTCACCTGGGCAACATTTTGAGACGATGCCAAGTCCCAATATAGTGAAACTTTCTCTCCCATTGTCTTGGGGACTCCCCTCTTAGCCATCAAGCAGACTGGTTCCGTCCCCAAGTATCTCGCTGCGTGGTAACAAGCCCTTGCTGCCGCCCCCAAGGCAGTGACCAATGGGAATGCCATGTTGCTCACCCTCATTGTTAATGGGTTAAACCCCCATATTTGCAAGTGGGTTCCTGTCGGTTGCTGCACCTCTATTGACAACTGCTATAAAGCCATTGTAGAGGCCAATAACCAGGCTTTGATGGGCTTCTGTCACACCAACAATGCTCCACCCCAACCACGTTCTGCACCTAACAATGGCCAAGTTCAAGTGGGCTGTTGCCAACCTCGTCAACAGGAAAATGCAACTAAACACCCCCACAAGGGGGAGCTCCATCTAGCGCTAATCAAGGACCAGGGAAAAGCCTGGGGGTTGTAGCAACAAGAGGCCTTACAACCCTGACCAACCCGTCCTCCCATCCCTTGCCTGCAAAGAACTCCCGCAACTACAATCTTTACGAGGTTGAAACTCTGGATGTCTTTCAGGTCCATAGCAATGTCCCCGTGTTGCAAGCCACCCACTCCTCAAATGAAGTAACACACTTGTCCTATCCCTTCTGTTTCTGTGGGAACACCCACAAGCTACTGGTAGATACCAGGGCCAATCACACCATGGTAGATCAAGTATTGCTGACTCCCAGCAATTAGATCAAGTACCCAGCAGATTCAAAGCAGTACATGTAGCAGATTCCCGCAGAATTGCCATCACCCACAAGACAATGCCCTTCTCCATAAGGATGGGAAACATCCAGGTTAAGCTCTCTGGGCCAATCATGGCAGGCCTCAGCCGCAACGTAATTGCCGGCCTCAATTGGCTCCAGCATAACTGTCCCTACATTGACTGGGATACCTCTGTCATCATCCTCAATAGAAACGGGGTGGGGTTCCAGATCTATCCCATGGAAATGAACAAGCTACTATATGACACTGTGTTTGTCAGAATGACAGAAACAGGCTCATACAATTTCAAGGGGGGATACTAGACTTTAACCAATGCTCAATCAAAGTTATCCGTGCAGAACCACCTGCAGTCCCTCCCTTGTCATCCTCACCACCACCACCAGCGCTAGCTGCGCTTCTAAAGGAGTACAAGGACGTATTCAGTGAAACACTTGAACAACTACCTCCGCCCTGGGAGATCCAGCATGCTGTACAACTTCAAGGATAGTTACCTAAAGCACGACCATTATACTGTCTTACACCAAAGGAAGATGAAACCCTCTGCCAGCACCTTGTGGACGCGCTTGATAAGGGCTTCATTTGCCCCTCGTTCTCTCCATATGGGGTGGTGGTCTTCTTTGTAGCCAAGAACGACAGGTCCTTTTGCCTGGTCACAGCCTATTGCGCCCAAAATGAGGTGACAGTTAAAAATAAATACCCCCTGCCGCTGATTGACAACCTGTTTGATACACTCGCAGGCACAAAGGTCTTTAGCAAGATTGATCTCACTGCGGGGTACAACCAGGCCTGCATTGCACCAGGGAATGAGGCAAAAACAGCCTTCTGCACACGCTATGGGTTGTTTGAGTGTTGTGTCATGAACTTCAGAATGACCAACGCTCCCTCCACCTTTGCCATGTTGATGAACAAAGCCTTTGAGGAATTGATTGGAAAGTGTGTGGTGGTGTACCTTGACAACATTATTGTCTTCAGTCAAGATCAAACCACACACCTCTAATACCTCTGCGCTGTCCTTGACACTCTTCAGAAAAACCAGCTAAAAGCTAAACCCTCCAAATGTGAGTTTCTCAAGTCAGAGTTGTTATTCCTTGGGCATACCATCTCTGCCCAAGGGATAAAGCCCAACCCTACCAAAATCAAGGCAATCACTAGCATGCTGTCCCCCACTGATGTGGGCCAGGTGTGGACATTCTTAGGTATGGTTGCCTATGTACACAAGTTCATCCCCACTTGCAAGGAACTAATTGCACCTCTCACTGAGCTCCTCAATACCAAACAGCGCTTCCATTGGACCCCCTCCAGAGATCAAGCCTTCAAGACAATGAAGCAAAGGCTCACAACAGCACCAGTACTGCAGTGTCCTAACCAAAACCAACAGTAAAAAATTGAGACTGACGCCTCTGACAGGGCCATAGGGGGTGTGCTAAGGGTAGAAACTGACAATGGCGTCTTCCTCCCCATAGCATATGAGTCCAGGAAGCTCACTGACTTGGAAAAACATTATCTCATCCATGATAAAGAGCTGGCAGCCATTGTATACTGAGTTGAGAAGTGGCGCTGCTACTTGGAAGGTGCAACCTTCCCACCCCGCGTTCTGACGGACCACAAGTCACTCCAATACTTCAACACGCAGTCTCATTTGACATGCCGCCAAGCAGGATGGGTTGAGCGCCTATCCCCCTATCAGTTACGCATCAAATATAAGCCTGGGAAGGAACTTGTCATAGCCGATGCTCTTTCACAACTCTACGTAGTGTCCATTGCTGGGGACGACAGTTTGGATCCAGATTGGCCCATGCTCTACCTGCGCCCTAGGTGACCCACTACGAGGGCCTTAACTTGGTCACCATCTCCAAGCTGAAGGACAACAAAAGTCAGTTCACCATTGATGCTGGTAACGTCTGCCGCCGGACAGAGACAGGTGAGAAGATGCCTTACATTCCCACAACATAACAAGGGGACACCATCTTGCACTACCACAAAACCTTGGGTCACATCATAGGGTGTAACCTCTTCAAGATTATGAAACAAAAGGTTTGGTGGCCGCGCATGCGTCAAGACATCTTGGACCTCCTTGAGACGTGTGTGTTGTGTGAAAAGAATACGTTCAAACCTGCACCTCCCAAGTCTGTCCTACCCATCAAGGCTATAGAACCTTTCAAACAGTGGGCCCTTGACATTGTGGGACTGCTTCCCAAAGACAGACTGGGTAAGAAGTATATTATCACCACTATCAACTACTTCACTTGTTGGCCAGTGGCCTGGGCAACAACCAACCACACCGCCACCACTGTTACCCGCTTTATTGGCAAAGAGAATGTGGCTTGCTTTGGGCAACCCAAGCGTCTCATCACAGATGGTGGGCCTGAACTTGTTGGACACATTGTGAAGGCATAATGCATCAAGAACGCGCTCCAGCATATAGTCATGACCCCCTATCATCCGCAAGCCAACAGACGTGTGTAACGGTTAAATGGCTCCCTGGTTCAAATGATTGCCAAACTCTCACAAGAGCACCCTAATACTGCGTGGACTGAACATCTTCCCACCGCCCTACTGATCCTGCAAGCAAGAATCAACAGAGGCACTGGGTTCAGCCCTAGCACCCTGGCCTTTAGAACACCTGACAGTCTGACAGGGGTTGAACGGGGGAAACTACGGTCCAAGGTTCACAACAAGCCCCCCTAGTGACAACTCCCTCCCTAGACCAATGGCATGCCAAAGCCCGGGAGATTGAGCACAAGTGGATTGCAGGAGGGACAAAACACCTCAAAGCTAGATACGCCATAGATGACCCCGTCTACACCCTAAATCCCAATTCTGCCAAATTAGAATCCAACCACCTAGGGCCCTTCAAGGTAGCTGCAGTCCATGACAACCACACCTACCAGCTTGAGGATGCCCAGGGAAACACCAAGAAACTCCATCACAATTGCTTGCGCCCCTTCTGTGCCATCCCCACACAAAGGTTGTTTGTGCAGACCTTCCCAGACCTTACGCAGACTCCAGTCCTGGTGTCTAACAACAAGCAGGGGGCAAGGGGGGTGTTGCAACCAAGTTTCTAGACTCACCTGCTAATGTATCTTACAATACACAGGGGGCGCTCAATGAGTTGCCCCTTGACGTATCTAATGTTATGGATTAATCTGATGGCAGTATCAAATGGCGGGTACTTCATCCTAATTAGGAGCGTTGCCAATTTGACCTGCTGATACCCGCACAAGTTATTCCTTGGCTTCAAGCCCTACATGGAACTCCCCACTATGCCACCCCCTTGTGGCCTTGTGGCTTCCCCATATAGTATATTAATCACAATATTCTACAATAAACAACACCTTATTCTTATTATTCTGTCCTTTCCTATTGGACTGTTGTCTTCCCCAATTCTAAGTACTGAACTCTCATTGGTTTAGTTGCAACACTAGTTTCTTTCTGTTTCCCGCTAGAATCCAGACAGGGGAGTTGATGAGAAGTGGTTCCTCTGTGGAGGTTACCTTTTGTGTCTTGAGCCTCTTCATTTCAGCTATTTTAGCTTTGAGGCGGACATGTTGTAGGTTTGGTGCTTGCTCTACTGTGGGAGGTTTCCCCGGGGGGATATTTATGTAGGGCTGTTTGTTGTGGGTGATTACTTCCTGTTTGTACCCATAGGTTAGCTCAAACAGTGAATATCCTGTCCCTTGGTTGGTGCAGACTTGGGATACTAGTAATGCATGTTTCACGTATGGTGGCCATGTGTCTTTGGCTTTGCCATCCATTATTTTCTCTAGGTTCCTGATAAGGTTGGCGTTTAGGCGTTCCACTCTACCGTTGGCCTGTGGCCTGTAGGGAGAGGCCGTGGAGTGTTTAATGTTTTTGGATTTTAAGTTGTCATTTACTATGTGACCTGATAACTCTGTTGCTCCATCAGTTATGATGTATTCTGGAGTGCTGTAGTTGGCTATGATTGCTTTGTTAATGAAACAGATTATGGTTTCTGCTTTGTGGTCCTTTTTTTGCCCAGCAGATGGGCCATTATGTGGCAAAGTCAATAGCTAAAATTAAGAAACATTGATTTGTTTTTGTTTCTGGGAAGGGGCCCACTACATCTAGCCCCCAAACCTTAAATGGTTCAGGGTCTGGTACTGAGTTGACTGTTGGCTGAGGAGCCTTTGTACTGTTGTATTTCTTGCACACTGTGCACTTTTTCAGAACATCAACCGTATCCTGCTTGAAGTTGGGCCACCATACTATCTCTTTTAATGTGAGGTATAGGGTGTTAGCCTTTGTATGGCCTAGTAGGCGGTGATGTCTTAATATGGTGACAACTCTTTGTGCAAGTGGGATGTATGGGATATGTTTGTCATTAATAATTTAGTATACTGTGCCATTTGATACATGGAAATACTTTTCATTTCTTACTAATGTATTGTGGGTCAGTTGATGTATTGAGGGGTCTTTCCCTTTGGTTTTATATTCAGTGTTGTACAGGTTTGGCCAGTCAGGGTCCAGGTGGCCAGGGTGATCCTCTCTTGGCTGGCATAACCTAGAGAGAGCATTTGCCGTGACCAGCTCTGTCCCCTTTTTGTACTGTATTTCCAGGTTAAGCTGTTCCAGCAAGGACATCCATTTGGCTTGCCGCTGTGCAAGTGCATTCAGAGTTTTGAAATAGATTAAGGATTTATGGTCAGTTAGTACTCAGATGTTTAAATGTCCTTCCAGATAACATCTCAATTTCTTGCATGCGTGATATATTGCTAGCAATTCCTTATTGTAAATTGGGTATCTCTGCTCAGTATTAGTTAGTTTTCTGCTTTTGTAACATACTGGCAGGAAGTCTTGCTGCACTGGCTGGCAGATGTGCAGGACTGCGTCAATGGAGGTGTTGCTGGCATCTGACTTGAGCTTGTAGCACCTGTTATTGTTAGGGTATTGCAAGATTGGCGCTTTGATCAAAGCTTGTTTTAATAAATGGAAATTCTTGTCACATTATGGAGTCCAGATGAATTTCTTTTTGGCATTACCCTTGGTTAAGTCATTGATTGGTGCGGTTAGTTTTTTGCAGTCTTTGATGTATTTTCTTAGGTAAGCTACCATACCAAGAAAGCATCTAACTTATTTAACAGAGGTGGGGTGTTGCATGTTATTTATGGCTTTTATTTTGTCTGTATCTGCTTTGATACCACCGTCAGAGGCAATGTGGCCCAAGAACAGGAGTTCCTTTTCCATAAATTGGCACTTACTTGGTTTTTTGTAAAGTTTGTGCTTTGCAAGTCAATTGAGTGTCTTGCGGACATGCGTGAGGTGTTCCTCTTTGGCTTTTGAGAATATGATGATATTTTCAAGGTAGCACAATGTATTTGAGAGACCGTTTAGTGCTTGGTTCATCATGGTGACAAACATTGCAGGAGCGTTGGTCATCCCAAAGTTCCTTACTTTACATTCAAAGGATCCAAATTGCATATGAAACACAGTTTTTGGTATGTCCTTTTCTTTTACTTCAACTTGGTTGTACCCTGAAGTGAGGTCAATTTTGGAGAAAAATTTGGCTCCTGAGAGTCTTGCAAATAGATCCTCTATAAGTGAAAGAGGGTATTTATTCTTTACTGTGCTTGCATTTAGTGCTATGTAGTCAGTTACTAAACGCAGAGTGCCTTCCTTTTTCTTTACAAAAAACACTGCTGCCCCCATGGGGATTCTGATGGGCGGATGAAGCCTTTAGCTAAGTTGTCCTCAATATGGGTTTTGAGGGTTTGGGTCTCCTTGGGGGAGAGTCTGTAGAGGGGTGCTGGTTTAGGCATGGCTTTACATAGGTCAATGTCATGTTTGACCTCTTGTCTGGGGGTAACTCTGTGAGTTCTTCCTTGAATACATGAGCGTATTCATTTAGGAGTGCCGCAAGTTCTGGGCATTGGATCTTTTATGTTTGTATATTATTAAATTCAGAGTACCTGATTATGTGGAGGGTAATGTCTTTGGTTAGATGTTCAGAGTCATCTTGATTTATGACTTGGACAAATACTGTATCTCTTAGAATTAGTTTGTTGGGTTCTTTGAGAATGTTAAAATTGACTCCATTGTGTTTTATTGTCATAGTTTTTGTTTTCCAACATATGCTGGGGTTCACTTGGGTGAACCAGTCCAGGCCTGCTATAATGTCATAGTTTATGTTGTTCATGACAAGTCCTTTGATGGACGTTTGTATGCCTTGGAGTTCAATTCTGAAGGGAGTTGTTTTGCCTTTGAGTAGAACCTTTGATTTATCTGCCATTCTGGCATATTTGATTTTGGATTTGACAACTGGTATTTTTTACTTGGTTAAAAAAGGTTTGCTAACCATAGTGTGTTGTGCACCAGAGTTGAATAAAATTTTATGTTTATGTATTTGTAAGTGCATGAGTAGACAAGAAGGTGTGAGCAATCTTTAATTTTTAAGTTCATAAAAATGGAGGATTGTAGGACACAGGGGATGCCAGTAGCAAAGTTTGTGCCTTAGTACAATTTCTTGTTGTGTTGGGGGGAGACAGGGGCACTTAAGCCTGTTCCCCCTCCTCTTTTCCCTTTTCCTCTGTTTTGAGACCTTTGAGGTCAGAGAATGTGGGGTCAGATTCATACTGGGTTGCTACTTCAGCATTATTAACTTTGGTGATGTCCTCTTTCTTGGGACGGGAGCGGTTTGCGCTTTGGCTATGATTGCCATTGTTGCAATTGGAGTTGCCATTGCTATGATTGGTGTTATGGCGTTTATTGCCATTAGAGTTTTCTCTGCCATTGCCGTTTGAGGAGATATTGCTGTTGCATGCAGCATATTTCATGTTTGCGCGCTTTTCCGTACGCTTGGCCTCTGCAATGAGCGCAGGCATGAAGGTATTTGCCTCTGGGCAGATGAGGGCAGCAACAGAGGGTTTCATTCTATTAATGAATGATGCTCTTGTGTGTACGTTGTCAGCTTGTGCTGGTTTTTGGATCTTGCAACGTATTTCCTCAAATTTGTTGGCGTAAGCTGCGATAGTGGTCTTCTGAGGAAGATCACTGAGCTGTATTGCAATGTCTTGGAGGGATTTGGTGATGCGGAAATTGTGAGTGATGTCCGCTTTGAACTCTTCCCAGTTGTCAAGCTGGCCGTCAGTTTGTGAGCTGACACTGTCACAGTAGGTTCCATAATGCCGGGTATTGTCTGTCCAAGTAAGAAGGCTCGGAAGGCTGGGAAACCTGTATTGAAATTGACCAAGTTAACGGATTTAAACCAAACAGTTGATTGAAAATGGGTCACAGCTGCTCCAGTATGCCAGCTGAAACCAGCTCCCCCTTGCAAACTGACATTGATAAATTGACGTAATATGAGGGTCACCCAATATAAGCTTATTAATCAGCATGGTTGTCAGAAACTGGTCACGCAAGGGTTCTTTGCAACCTGGACTAGATACTTACTTGAAGATGCAGAAGGAATAGGGGATCAAGACTCAGGTGGTATTTCTTAATCAATTTTTCTGATATATATTGAATAATTTTCTCTGTTTCAACTCTAAGAGTTGAGTCCTCCTAAATTTACTCAATAAAAATCAATTATCCCAAGTTCTAATTTTAAATTTTAAAAATTCATCCTGTGATTGGGTTGTTGAGGTATATCCTGTACAATCTGATTCTGAACAGAATCATTTCAGGAGGATGGGGCCCAGCATCTGGAACTTTGTTGTCAGCGCCGCCAAATGTCAATTTCATGCCAGCCAATTTTGTAGCTCCTCCCCCCATTCTTGAAACTGAAAATTGTGTCACTTCTCAATGCCCAGAATTCTACGCTGAAGATGCATTGATGCTTTACCAGGTCATTTATCTTGGTTTACTCTGGTTAGGACTGATTGTTCTACTTAATCCTGGAGTTACAATTGGAAATTTCACAAAAAAATATATGAAGCCGCATTGGTGGTTAATCATCAATTCTATGTGGATTTGGGTGGTAATTCCCCATCATTTAGCAATGTCTTCCTATTATCCAGTGATTTCTGTCACATTAATCAACTCTTCTACGTCTGAGTTTTTGGAAGCAGTTTGTCATGAATTTGTGTTTCTTTTCTCCTGCTCCATTGAGATATCTGTGTTTGTCATATTTTTTTGCATCAGTTCATTTCTGAGTTTTCAGTTTGGGCTTTTCTTTAAATTTTTGGCTTCCATCTCCAGTTGCAGTTGTAGAGACCGGATCCTCTGTTTCCTATTTTTGTTGCATCATGTTTTATTGGCGTCCAGATTATTTTCCTGCCCCACCCACTGATGAAATTTTGCGTGAAGTTTTGTCAGCATTATCATTTTATTCTGGCTCTAGCCTTAGTCACAAATCCCAAGTTTACCATGTGATGACAAAGGTTTCTGAAGATGCCCATGAATGGTTGTTGTCCGCAGTGGAGCGCAATCCACGTGTTTTAACTGAGAGTGCATCTCTATACCCTTTGTTAAAAAATTTGTTTGTATCTATTGAGGAGCTCAAAGTATACCGTAAGCTGTACACCTTCCGTCAGGGTACTACTTCACTTTCAATATTCCTTCCTCAGTTTCTTACCTACTGCTGTACAATCAATGTTCCCAAGGTGAATAAACTCTCAGCATTGTGGTTAGCAGTTGACCATAATGCCCAGGATTTGGCGGTTTGGGATTCCATGTTAACCACAACTGAGGCCCTGGTAAGCCAAATTCTTTCTCTGGTCTCAAATCTGTCTACTTCCAAACAAGGTATGTTGGTAATTGAAGATAAACCTGCTGCGCTTCTGGTTTTCTGGTCCTTGCTCCGTGGTAGTTCCTTCTAACCAAAGCCAAGATTGTTCTCCCCCTAGCTTGTCTCAGCTACAATTGGCAGTGGTGAAAAAACCCGGTGATGTAAAGGAGGCCCCCGTAGTGTCCATTCCTGATAGTTCCTTGGCAATGCTTCAGCATGTTGTACCTGCAAAATCTACCGTTATTACCTCCAAAGAGTTGCCCCTTGTTCCCATTGATTGTGATAACCCTGTTTTTCCAGCTGCTGTCCAAGAAATGATTGAGCGTTACTTCCAGGAGCATCCTGCCTCCTTAGCTGCTGTCCGTACTGCCAATGAAAAACAAGACCCTGCCAAGATTGCTACCTTTGCTGCAAATAAATCCACTTCTGGTTACTTCTTGTTCTATGGTAGCATTGATAATGATAAGACTATCTATCAGCCAGCTATTTTGTTAGATACAGGTGCTTCAGAAAATTTCATGAGTGTGGAGACTGCCAACTTGCTACAACTCAAGTACCACCCGGGAATGCTTGTTAGGGGTGGAAATTGCCAAAAGTTTCCCTCTTTCCAGCTGAAGAAGCCAGTTACTTTTGTATTTGCAGGTCAGTCTTTTACTGCAAGGTTTTCCATTTGCCCTACCCTTATGTATCCTATCATTTTGGGAGTGAGTTGGTGGAGCAATCATAATGTATTGACCTTACTGGAGAAAAATGAGCTGCAGGTGGAACACTCTTTGGGTATAACTATTTGTATTCCGCTGTTGGATATGTCTGAATCAGAGCAATCATCACAGACCATACAATTGTTTCCTTTCCCTGTCCCCGTAAGTTTGTATTTACCGGCATGCTTGCGCCTCCCCAAAGGAGTTTTTTCAAAATCCAAAATCACACCCCTCAATGAGAGCCAACTAGTGTCAACTCTTTGCATTCAGATAAAAATGCATTTGGCTGAGCCACCTGATTTTAGAAATGGAGTTGGGAAACAGGACGTTTTTTGCATCTGTTTACCAAAACCCACCAATCAAGAGTCAGCCAAACCTTTCAACCACAAAATAAATCAGATTTTCTATGTTAAAATACCTTCAAACCTGAAGCCTGGAATTTCTGAAGAAATCAAACATGGTAGTATAAAACCCTAGCTATGATAATATGGTGGTATCATCTTTCTGATAATTAAGTTAAATGAACCTTTGGTTCATGCAGATTTTATCTTATCTAGTTCTAGTACTTTACCATTTACATTCCATTCCTGTAGGCTCATATGACTCCATAAGCCCTTCTGCTATTTCTGTGGCCCCTCATCTCACATTATTCTGTCCAGCAGGAGCACCTTACGACCCTGTCTATTTCACTGAGTAAAGCTCAACCCAGCCTTCTCCAAGTTTACCCTAGATAACATCCCCCTAGCTGACCCCCTGGCAAGATCATGCAAGCCAGAGATCTTTGGCCAAGAGAACTATTGGTACACAATCTAACCCTGCCTCTTTAAAGACAAATACAATCAACTGCCCACATATTTGATTCCTATGACTCCTCCTGTCACTCCCTGTCCCAACCGCCCGCAAGATTTGAGAATCACAAATGAGACCACATCCACACAACTTTTTGGCGTAATGTATATTACACTAACTGAGTTGGTGGACTTCATGGTTTCATCCAGTGGTCCCTGATTCCTGATGAATTGGTTTTTCTCCTACATACTCAAGTTAGTACCTATATTGTGGTGGGCACTCCCCACTGGCATGGTGGTCTCACTGCCTGTGTCCACAACTGTCTTACCCTGCACCTGGCTCCCTGACACAGTTAGTGATTAATTGATGGCACTCTTATCTGGCGCTCATGTTGTATGGGGATTAAACCTTTTGAATCCTAAACAGAACATTACCTGAGCAAGCCTCATGACTGCCATGATGTACATGGACAGTATGTGGCTTCTCAAGATACTATATAATACCCTTCTTCTACATTCAATAAAGTATTGTTCTCTTCTTAATTTCCCCTTATCTTGTTTTATATACTTCCAAGAAGTATATACTTGGCAGTTCTGATTAACCCCAGTTTTATTGCATACTTGGGTTTCTGAGGAAAATTTTAGGTTATCTATGATCTTTAAATATGTTAGTCTATATTTTTCATCTTTTAGTGTCAAAAGCAAACACCTGCTGGGATATTGCCTTTTATTTGCAATAGTGTAATTTGAGATGCTATATTCACTATTACTTTTGAAATAGCATATTCTGAGGTGGAAATTTTTTGGGAGGTGTAAGTTGGTATGGTGTTTTTGAGTTGGCATTGCCTACCAATATGGATGAAGGTAGGGGTTTGTTGGAGAGGTTATGCTTGTATGGAACATGTGTGCTCATTAAAACCTGTTGCAGAGAATTACTGGTTCAATAGAAAATAGTTGTTTGAATAGTTTGCTTTCAAGTGTTGTGGTTGATGGTATGCTAAAAACAAGGTTTGGAAAGGAAAGGCAATTCTTTAGTATTTACAAGATTGTCTATTATAGAAATAGTACTCGTAAATTATACATTAGGCAGGTTTGGCTTAGATTTTAAAGCTTAGCAGACCGATAGGTTAGACTCAAAGAGGAAACTCCACCCATCTGAGACATGGTTTTAAAATAAGGTAATTAAAAGAGGCAATTTAAAAAATGACTCTAAAGAAAAGGCACACTTTATCAAAAATCATTCGCCACACTTGGAGGTTTTTTTTAATAATAAGCTGTATATTTGATGAATTGATTTATGTGAGAAGCAGATGTAGGGGCTTGAGGTTTTTTTTTGATTGAGTCTGTTTAAGGATGTAGCTTGCTATGGAGCGATGATATTCTAGGATGTGGGATCAATTGAGTTTTTTGGTTTAATGATAAATTTATTTATAGGGCGATATAGCCTAGGGTTCTTCATTTGTGGTTAATATAAAGATTACTTTGAGATTAGGAACAGTTTATTTTTCTAAAGAATAATTCATTGGTGATATCGGAGAGGGGGTTGTGGCTGTAGATTGGAGGTTTGGAAATAGGCATGTGTTACATTGTAATTTAGTGGAGTGTAATTGGGGAATTGTTTGTTTGATTTAGCAAAATAGGCGTCCTTATAATATATTTTGTTCTCTGCAGTTTCAATCAAATCCGAGACGCAGCATCAGACGTTGCGCTTAATTCAGAGACGTGGAAACTCCCTGCTTTCCAGAATTATTCAGATCATACAAATCTTTATGAAAATACTTTGTTGGAAGAGGCGGGCAAAGATCGCTCACCGTTGAAAGTTATAAGTGCAAAGGGCCATGTGTAGGATGGCTGTGGGTATCTAATTTAGAAGCAGGGATTCGCGAAGGTTCATAGAATATGTTTGTGGCCTGGTGCCACTCGGAAGAAGTTAGTCGTCTTCAGTATATCAAGTGATGAGGCCGTTGGGCTAGAAGATATGGCAGAAGCTAAAATAGCAAGGCAGTGCACTGAGGAATATTACGATAGCGTGGAAAGGAAGTTGTGTCAGCTCACGGCAAGGGCAGGGTTTGAGCGGCGTGGAGAGATCTTGGAATGCAAAAGCTTCTGTCAAACATTGGCCTGCAAGCGTCATTGTGATTTTATAGCAACAGGCTATGACGCCAACGTCTTCATGACAGATTTCTTTAGTGCCCGCAGTTGGGAAAGGTGCGGCAATGAATTTCAGAACATCACTGCGCAATGCAATAAAGAAGAAAATCTTAAACGCAATGAATACGACATAGAGTCTACACCGAGTTCACCTACCAATGAGTGTGAAAAGATGGATAAGTTAGAATTCGTTTTTTCGTGCTTGGCCAACGCTACCCAGACTTCGGTTAAGCAGCTGAAAAGTACTGATGATTGCACCTTGACCTGCAAACCCAAGACAACCATCCATTCATACTCCGCCTGCTTCGGTAACTGCACTAAAGACATGCTCCACTCCCTTAATGAGCTGCCGGCTTATCGTGTTTTCAAAACAAACCCAAACACAACAATATTTCATCCTCCCTTGCACATCTCAGGGTCATGCTCATTTCCTCAAACTCCTTTACTTGCCATCTTTTTGGCTACTATATACTTCCTTAAATAATAAAATTATATATAGCAAGTGACCAGTTATTTTCAAGAATCAAATTTTGTTAAGGGGTTCCTTTATTAATTTTAAATGCATTTTAACTTCTGACAAAAAAAGTGCTACAATGTTAAGAGTTCTACTATATACAACCCAATAAAAAAGTATACTTACCTTCTAAAACAAACATTGACCTGAATTATAGCTCATTTTGAACTAATGTTCAAAGTTCCATGTCAATGACTAAAATTTTAAAACCTTTTGATATAGCTATAAAAAAGAATAAAACTTATTCTTGAATTCACAGCTGCTTTCTAACTCACCTATCGATTCTATGTGACACTTGAAGCACACATAATTCACATACAATGTTAATATTGTAAATTTACAATAAGATATTAACCGCCCCAACAAGGATTTCACCGTGTACATTATATATATATGCATTGCCTTTTTATAAACCCGAATATGTAGTGCGACAGAAGAAATTTAAATCTGAAGTGTGAAATCACATGAGCTTTGATATGAACTCACAGCTATTTGTGAGTTCTTATGGTATAAACTATCACAGCTATGAATACACCAATAGTTTTTTTAATCAGTGTGAATTTACAACATAATCTCACGCATCTGAGTATGCACAGGACACAATCGTCTTTAATAGAAGGGAAAATGAATATACAGATTATAAATAAACTATATCTTTAAGCTTTTAAAGTTTTAGCAAAAAGTATTCGATAGGCTTACTTTACCTTGAATAAGTTTTTGTTTAACTTTTCCAGGTTTCTTGAATATTGCGGCTTGATTAAAACTATACTTCAAACCCTAATTAGGAAAATGTAAGAAAATATAGTCAACTAGGCAATGTCCAACATTGGCAGTGATTTGGCTATCATATTTATGAAAAGTTACCAATCACTGTTGTATTTCTATGATATTTAGTGGACTAAAAATGTGTAACACTGGTAAGTGAAAAGTAGAGATAGAGTTCATCATAATTGATTAAATAAGGAACATAAAACTAACCTTAATACGATAATTTTTCCATCTGTAAGGATAAATGAAACCAAGTCATCCTAAAGTAAAATTCATTCTGTTGCAGTGAACACATTTGAACAACCGTTATTCGAAATCCGTAAATCCCCAATTCACCTTTAAATAGATGAACCATGCAAATAAAGCTTTATCTCTTGGTTGATTAATTAGTACCAATTTTACATATTTGTTGTTCACCACAACAAAATTTTGGAGGTCATTCCATTCACCGAACTTGTATTGCTGTTTTTGTGTTGTTGCCTGTGTGCCTGTTGTTTGTTGCGATGTCTGCTTCCGCGCCCCCGTTTCTGCTGTTGAATCTCCTGCTCAGGCTCCTGCTGCCTCTGCCCTTGCTGTCCCTCCCCCTGCCCCTTCTGATGGCAACCCCTTGTCTAAGTTCTTGGTTGCTCAGCAACTTCCTCGCTTCAAGGAGAATGGGTATACTGCTTGGTTGTATATTTTTGAGAATTATACTGAACAATTCAAGCTCTCTGATGAGGACCACCTCCATGAGGTCAGCCGTTTTCTCTTGGGGGAAGCCCGTGTCTGGCATCAGGATGTTCAGGTCGCCACCTGGGCCAATTGGAAGGCCCAGGCTGAGCTCTGTTTCGCCGAACATGAACCCAATTGTCAGGGATCCAACCTGTGGTGGGTTCCTGAGGATCCGCGGGCAGACGGCCTGTGGGCCCAGCAGGGAGAGCCCACCACAGGATTGGGGCTAACTTTACAATATAAGATAACAAATTTCCAAGTATTGCCATTGGTCCGCTTGTAGGCACCATGGAATCAATCAACCCAGTGAGGGTGATATACATCACCCCAAATATTTGGGTGGAGGTGGATTCATCAGCGGCAACCAAATCTTGCGGGTGCCCGGGCCGCAGGGTGTGGGGTGGCGTCATTGGAACTAAATATGCGGGCAGAAAATTATACTTGTCTCGGAATAGCAGAGGAGGTATGGTGATTTTGACGCCTTCTCTGTACACAGTTTCAGTCTCTCTGGTTCTAGCTTCTGGGTCATGGATAAGGATCTCCTCCAGAGTAAACTCTGAATACACCGGGTTGGGTGGGTACTTGGTAAAATGTACTGGACCAAAGGGAGCTCCTGGTGGACGGTAAAGTTTGGGCGGCTGGTCCGCAGTTTCTTGGGATATGTAGGCATGGGGAACTGGGTCGTGTGGAGTAGACTGAAGATGAAATAAAACTAATAACAAGTATGGTATGATCTGGTTGAACCAAAGGTTCATGTCACTTTATTGCAAGAATGGCAATGGGCATCTTCCTGGCAGCCCAGGGTATAAGTATGCCCTTCTGTCATGGCAAAACTTTCAAAGATTTTCATGGCCCGGGTTTCCCTATCTACTAGGTCCTCACAGTCCTTGGTGGCAACAATTGCGGGGGTTATTTCATTGTTTGACTTGCAACTAGAGCACTCCAATTTTTTAACCAGGTCACGGGATGGGTCATCTCTGGGTGGCCCGCTTCTCATGGAAGGTATCCTTGTTTCTTCTTCTGATGTGGCCTGGGTTATTCTAGGTCTGTGGCTAACCCAGCCTGTTGATTGGTTGGGTTAACAGGAACCCCTAGCGCAGGAGGCATCATTGTAGGCAAACTTGTCTCATCAAACTTCAGGAGATTCTCTGAAGTCAAATATGATCCTGATTTGAACACCAAAAACTGCGGGAGGCCGGGTGGCTGGCCCTGTGGGCTGGTGGCCCGCAAGATGCCAGGGTTCAACTCCCATAGTTGAGGCCTTTTGATTATCATAGTTGACAGGAGTTTGTCACTCGTGACACCAATGCCATTCACCAGTTGGGCCTGTTGAAGATGGTGCATTTCAAATCCTTACACATATTTTTGAATACATTTCAAAAAACCGCTAACAAGGCTTTGAAGCAACACCTCAAAACCTACAGTTCCTCTGACCGCAAGACCACTGTTGAGAATTTCCACAGCCTTGTCTCCATCCGCGCATTTGTGAACGCCCTTACCCACTCCTACTCTGCCATGGTTCAAGCTACCAAACCCAATTTGTTGGAGGAAGCAATTGCCTTGGTCCGTGACAAGTATGACATCTGGGTAGAACAAGCCACAGATGAACATGCTAAAGAAAATTCTGAATGGAACCCTTTTGCACCGGTTCACAAACAGAATAAGTCTGAGGAAATTGCCCAGGAGGTCAAGGCCCACCTTGAGGATTTGACCTACCGTTTTGACGCCATGTTCATGGCACAAGAACAAGGACACCAACCCAGCACCAATCCCCCCGCACCTTTCAAAGAGATTGTAACCGCCCTTATAACCCCTGTTGTTACAACTGCTCTGAGGTGGGGCACATCTCCAAGGACTGCACTGCGCCCTGCTCCATCTGTAAGGAGCCATCCCACTCTAACTTTGTTTGTGAGTTCAACCCCATTAACCATGACTGCAAACCTCAAGGGTTGATGATGGCTGAACAAAACTATGAAGCAAAACACGCCCTCTCCTCCTTTGCCACCCCTCAGCCTTTGAATAAAAAACTTACCCTTGAGTACATTGTTGACCCTGATGGCCCCAGTTTCCCGTTTACCCTGATCTGTAAGCGTCAAGTTTGCTCCTGAGGCCCCTCCCCAGGTTGCAAACTTACACCCCCACCCATGAAATGTACTGACTGCAAGGACGCGCCATCCCCATCTGTGTTCCCCCCCTTGCCCATGGTGAAGCTGGGGAAGATTTGGACCATTCCAGCAGCCCAAACCCACCCCGGGAACCCCCAACCTCCCCCTTGTCACCCCGCGTGTATGTGCGCGACAGCAAGTGGAACCCCTGGCACCCTAATGGATTTGTTAGCTTGGAGATTGCAGATTATTTGGAAAATGAGGATCACTACCCGTGCTTACCTGACCTCAACAAATATCTTCCGTTTGAGGATGACCCACATTACAATATTGTAACCGTGGAGTCCGTCCCCAAGTCCCCCCGCAACAAGGGTGGGTATTCCAACTTACCTCCTAGACGCCCTCCCTGGAGGCGTCCCCTGCAGGCGCGGCAGCCTGGGGACACAGGGCCACTGGCCAGGAAAGCAAGGACAAAGGCCCAACAGCCTTCAGGAGCCACCATTGCAGCCACCCTGGCCCATTGGGCCCTGCAATGATGTCCTGGGTTAATTCCCCTGGGCCAGAACCAATCAGGTCCCTTAATACAATTGTGGAGGATGTGCACGGCTTATCAATGGACCATGCTGATTTGGGTGAACCAATCAGATTGGACGGCAACAACAAATTTAATGCAAAATCCGCATTGTACAATGTTGATTTCAGCAACCAGCCAATCATCTTGCGGGCACACCTGGATGCCAAGAGACCAGTAGCATTGTCCAACCCTGGAAATTTGAATCAACCAATCAGATCACATGCCCCCCAGGATGCCAGAGCACAGCGCACGTTGTACGACCCACGTGATTTGGTCCAGCCAATCAACTCCTCTGGCGCTACATGCAATTCTATGCATATGGCTTCAAGTGAGTTCTCCAATTTAGACAAGCCAATTACACCTGACAACACTATGGAAGTTGACTCAGCCAATATATTGCTAAATGATTGCAATTTAGCTGGGCCAATCACACCCAACAATGCAGTGAAAGTTGACTCACCAAATGCGTTAATAAATAAATGCAATTTGAATGAGCCAATCAAACCCCTTGACACCATGGAAACTGACACACCCAACGTATTGTCCAATAATTGCAATTGAGATGGGCCAATCAGACCTGGTGTGGCTGGCGCAAAATTTGCTCATCCTGACCAAGCTGGTTGTCTTATCCCAGGCCATCCAATCAGACCCCGCAATGCCAAGAAGACAAATGCACCCAATGTATTGTCCAATTATTGTAATTCTGATGGACCAATCAGATCTGGTGCAGCTGGCGCAAAATTTAATCATTCTGACCAAGCTGGTTGTCCTACCCATAGCCAACCAATCAAACCCTTCAATACCAAGAAAACACACACACCCAATTTATTGCACCATTATTGCAATATGGACAAGCCAATCAAATCTGGCGCAGCTGGTGAAAATTATACCCATAATATTCTGAGTCAATCAATCAGGTATGAAAGGGATCCCCACTGTCAGGGATCCAGTCTCAGGCAGCCGGCCCGTTGTTTTTGGGGATAACTTGGGCTGGGTTTCTTGCGGGCAGGGCCCACCACAAGATAGGAGCTAACTTGAGAAGATAGGACACATACTTCCCCACCCAAGACCAGGGGCTGGCAGCCGGTATATTGGTGTCCACCACCCCTGTGAGGGTGATGTACACTATACCAAAAAGCTTGCCAGTGTGGTTGGTTGGTAAGTTGGGCAAAGACGCAGGCATTGGTTTGGGTGTTACTGGCAGTTCCATATAGATATTGTAGGCCGGGAGATAGTTAAACTTTCCTCTAAACAGTTTGGGTGTAGAGAATATCCACAGGCCTTGGCAGTTGTATCTGACAGCAGATTGGATGTGGGCTAATGGATCTAGTTCAATGATTTTCTCTGGAGTGTAGTCCTTGTACTTGGGTTTTAAAGGATACTCAGTGAAATGGACAGGCCCAAAGGGTACACCAACTGGACGGAATACTGTGGGCGGTGGGGCAGGCGGACCAGAAGATCTTGAGCTGAATTGATAGACGGCAAATACAAAACACAGTAGTAGCTGTATAAGCCAAAGTAACATAACCTTTATTTCAAAATGGCAATAAGTTTGGAGTGTGGGGTCCTTTGGTCTATATATCACCCCACCTCCAAACTTAACATTTTCCATGGGTTCATCAGGGCATTGGGAAAGGCAGGGCCAGGGGAATTGGGGACTTGGGTCTAAAGGCAGCAAAATGGCGCTTGGCCCGGGAGTTCTTTCATTGGTTGTGACTTCCAATTTAGCCACCTGATTATCTTGCTCTAGCGTTGTGGTCATGGGGCCAGGTTTTGGGCCAGTGCCTCTTCCTTGAGTTGGCTCTTGATTGGTTGCTGGTGAAGACTTCAAACTCATGAAGCTAATAGTTGTTGCCTGGTTGCCTCCATTAGGTGTTGTGATTGGCATTCCACTTAGTGCAATAATTTCCTTGGCTTGATCTACTTTTCTGGACAGGTTGTCTTCTTCAACATCAGCTCACAGGGGCTCAATCCCAGAACAATGTGGGCGGTTGGTCTCGCGGTCTTCTGGCCCAGCGGCCCGGGGGAATCCAGGTTCCAGGTTCAATTCCTGCTCCTGAGCCTGAAGTTCCAGAGGGGAAAAATTGTCAATCCTGACACCCACTGGCCAAACCAGTTTTCATCCAACTCTTCTGAGTCAATGAATACCTTCCACACACCACCAGAATGGTTTGACCCATTCTGGTGGCAATCAACCAGCCTAGAATGGATGGTAAGTCCCAGGTAACCTTGGATGCAAAGCAACCCCCTCCCAAGTCTGGCAGGAAGCATCACAGCCCCAACAAATCAGACAGACCAAAGGAGAGACCTGGCCTCTCAGCTGTGAAGATCCTGCGCCAGCTGATGATGACCATCTCCCTAGAAGACCTGTGCACTGAAAACCCCAAGTTTTGCCAGAAGATGCACCAGGCCATATCTGCGCTACGCCCCAGGAAATATGAAACCCTCTTCCTGACAGGCACAGGCGCCCCAAGAACCACAGGTACTGTAAACGGCGTACATACATCTATAATCTTGGACAGTGGCGCTTATAGCAACATCATCTCCAAGATGTTCCTGGAATCCCTGCCTCGGCCAGAGGTAACCTCATCTGATGTCAGCTTCATCCTTGCCAATGAGAGCTGTACTACTGCTCTTGGCAAGGCCATCAAGTTGCGCTTGTAGTTGGGAGGTGTCTTCAGTACCATCAAAGCCGCCATCTTTGACCACGACCAGTATACCCTGCTCCTTGGCTGCAAAACTATGAGCAACCTGAGCGTAACCACCTGGTTTGCAGACAACGGATGGACACTTGAGCACATTAATGAATTAATTGATCTCAAGGTAGCATTTGACAGTCCTACTGGCCCTTCCTTCCTTTGCAAACCTTTAGCTGCCCAAATCAAGGACAATACCTGGTTGAACAACGTCCAGCAAGCTCAGCTCCAGGAGGTGATCTCTGCGTACAGCTCCCACATTGTCTCTGACTACAATGACCTGCCTGAAGCACCTGGATTCTGCCATGGGATTGATACCGGTGACGCCAAGCCTGTAGCTTCCTGGTTCTACCACCTTCCCCAGTCCAAGGAGGAGTTTGTACGCACCAAAATCCTCAAGCTGCTGAAGCAAGGTATGATCTGCCCCAGCAAGTCTCCATGGGCCTCCCCCATTGTGGTTGTACCCAAGAAGGGCAACAAGCTCCACATGTGTGTCAACTACATCCCACTGAACAAGGTGACAATCTCTGACCATTATCCCCTGCCTTGCATCTCTGATATCTTGGCCTCCTTTGGTGGTTCACAGTGGTTCTCAAACATTGACCTTTTCAGTGGGTTCCACCAGATCCTTGTTGAAGAAGCTGACCAGCCAAAGACTGTCTTTGTCACAAAATGGGGCAGTATGAATACATCCTCATGCCTTTTGGACTGAAGAGCACCCCTTGTACCTTCCAGCCCATTATGAATGGGGTATTCAAAGGTCTTATTGGTGACTTTGTTACTGTCTATTTAGATGATATAACTATCTACTATAAGACATTTGACGAGCACCTGCAACACCTGAAGCTATGCCTGGACCGTATCAAGAGCGCCAATCTGAGTGTGAATGCCAAGAAGTCCATCCTGGATGTTCAGCAATTGAAACTCCTGGGACACATGGTCAATGCCTTTGAAAAACACCCTGATCCTGACAAGTGCAACGCAATCACAAACTGGCCCACACCTACCAACGCCAAGCAGGTGTCATCCTTCCTTGGGTTGGTAGGGTACTACCATCAGTTCATCAAAGACTATAGTGAGTTAGCTGCCCCTCTCTTCAATCTGACACACAAGAAGAAGCCGTTCAAGTGGGGACCCCCTGAAGATGACGCTTTCAAGGCTCTTAAGGCTGCCATCGTTTCTGATGCAGTCCTCACTTACCCTGATTTCAACCACAAGTTCCACATCTTTTTAGACGCCTGCATCAATGCAGTGGGCACAGTACTATGCCAGGAAATAAACAATGTTTTTAGACCCATTGAGTTTATGTCTAAAAAGTTTATACCTGACAAGTACAACTATGCTATATACAACAAGGAAGTCCTGGCCGTAATCAAGGCTCTCAAGAAGTTTTGCTATTATGTGCTTGGCCATCTCCTTGTCATTCATACCAATAACTGGGCTGTCAAGTTCATCACCAATGCATCTCTCCCTTGCAGTTGTTGCATGCGCTGGCTCTTAGAACTTATGGAGTATGACTCTGAAATTGTACATATTCCCGGGAAGCTGAACTCTGTTGCTGATGGATTGTCCCACCAGTTCTGTTTGTTGGTTGAAAAATTGACTTATGAGCCCCTTTGGCTCAGTTCAAGGACATGGCCCGCCTGCGCACATCACTTGTCACTGAAGCTGATCTACGCAAGTTCTTTGTCTACTCAACCAAGTACAGTGTGATAGGCAACACATTGTTTAAAAAGACAGATAATGGGCTCCGGGTGATCCCACCCAAGGAGGACAGGGAGAGTATCTTGATGGAAGCACACAATGGCGCTGGACACTTTGGCCAGGATGCTACTCTAGCGCGCCTCAAGGAGACCTACTGGTGGCCAGGGATGTATACAGATACCTATAACCACACCTGCAGCTGCAAGAACTGCCAACGGTTCAGTAAGAAGATTGTGCATACCAAGCCTGTGGAACCTATTGTAGTTGACAAGATATTTGAACTTTGGGGTATTGACTTTGTTGGGCCCCTACCTCCTTCAAAATCTGGAAAAACTTACATCCTGGTTGCTACTGAGTACCTCTCCTGTTGGCCTGTTGCTCAGGCTTGCAGCAATAACTCTGCTATGACTGCAGCTTCCTTCATCTACAACAGCATTGTGACCCAGTTTGGCCCTCCAGCTACATTTTTATCTGATCAAGGATCCCACTTCAGAAATTGCATGATAGCCGACTTGACAAACAAGGTGAACACTGTCCACAAGTTCTCCACTGTGTACAACCCTTGTTGTAATGGCCTCACTGAGAGATTCAACCGCACATTGGTAGAATGCCTTGAGAAGACCACCAAGTTCCAGCCATCTACTTGGGAAGTCATGTTACCCTCAGTCCTCTGGAACTACCACACTAAGGCTCACAACACCATTAAGATGACACCATTTGAAGCCATGTTTGGGACTAAACCCAACCAAGCCTGCGTCCTCAAGAAGGTGAACCAGCATTGGGACTCAAAAGACTGTGAAAAAACCCGCCATCAAGCCAAGAAGAACCTATCTACCACTGCCACCAAGATCACAGCCGCTCAGCGGGAGATCAACCACCGTGTACCCAAGTTCAAGATTGGCCAGCAGGTCTTAAAATTCAATAGCGCTTTGAACACCACCCGCTCTAAGAAGTTCAAAGTTAAATGGAAGGGCCCATACACCATTTATGCCATCAGAAAACATCACAGCCACTTCCTTGAGAACACTGCAGGATTCCAATACCTCCTCCCTGTCAGTGGCAGCCGCTTGAAGGCATACCAAGCTTAGAATGAAAGAGGAAGTGTTGAGGTGAACACATTCAAAGAACCATTATTCAAAATCTGTAAATCCCCAATTCACCTTTAAATAGATGAACCATGCAAATAAAGCTTTATCTATTGGTTGATTAATTATTACCAATTTTACATATTTGTTGTTCACCACAACAACTCTGAGCAAAATGAACTACAATAGTTTCCAAAGCTATGGCACTAGGGCTGCGGCTTCCCACCCCCAGACAAAAATCTTCTTTTTTCAGTATTATGGAAGATAAGGATTTAAAATCAAGCTTAAATAGAAAATATATTACCTTCCACATTTTCAGAAACTTAGGGCAGATCCAGGTTTTGTCCAAGGGTGGGACACTGTAGCCCTATATGGCACTAAGCAAAAATAACTCATCAGTAAACAAAATCAACTCAGATGTAAACAAATTCAATACATCTCAGGATGAAGTAAAAGTGGACCCAAATATATTATTGCTAATCAATATAAATTCATTGGGATTTTAATTTCATTTACATCTGAGTTGATTTTGTTTACAGGCAATTTATCTTTGCTTACAGGTGAGTTTTTTTTTGCACAGTGCTATAGCTTTAAAAACCACTGTATTTAATCATTTCAAATTGTGGGCTCTCATAGACATTTTGCAAATTTCAAGCAGACAAAAAGAATCAACTTGAATCAGAAATGAGTTGCTTGAAGCCATATATTGTTTTTATTAAGTTTACTACAGCTGTAGTGCTCCTTGTCATGCCCTGCCCCAAAAGGTAACTGCCAGAATTAACACATTCCGCAAGTTGACTCACTGAATGTTGACAATTTGTTGACATTCAGTAAGTCAACATTATTTTAGTATTTATCTGCCAGAATTGGGCATTTCCAAGACTAAGCTAATTTTTCATAGTAAATTATTACTGGAAATTCAGAACCTGAACGTAAAAATGCGGGATTGTCAAATCCTTGGTCCAAATTTTGAATCACTTTTGCGGGATAGCCTTTTTTAATTAAATTGATTTTTTTGAGTATTTATTTGAATTTTTAAAAATGCGGGAACTCATAGACACTTTGCAAAGTTCAAGGCAAACTGCATATTTCCAATGGACAAAATGAATTAACTGGAATCAGATTTGAAGCATTCAAATCAATCAATCATTTTCAGTAAGTTTACTATGTTTTTTGGAATTGCGGGATTGTCAAATCCAAGAACCAAATTTCAAACCACTTTTGAATGCCACTAGTAAACTCAAATAATAATTGCAGGAACTGGAATCCAAATTGAATATACAGTAAGTAACTAGGACAAATCAACCCAAATCAAGAAGCTCCACTCTGGATAAAATCAAATGAAAAATCCAATCTCAACAGCCATGTTTAGACATGAAATTAAGTGAAATGAAAAATTGTCTAAACTGGAAATGATGCAATATTCTGCACTTTAAATCACTAATATAGCAACTATAAAACCATATAATGATATATGAGCTACCCTCCTTATGATGCAGAAATTTTTTTTAAAGTTTTTTGGCCCCTGGCAACGCCAGGGGCCATAAAACTTCTTTTCAAGGAAGAAGAAGAGGGGGAAAAGATAAACCCATAAGTTTACTAACTATGTATTCATGTATTGCTACTAAGGATACTTGATTACAGTAGATTTTAAAAAATGCTGATAATAAAGTATAATTATATATGACAATCAATCTTATCATGTTGTCTTTCCTTTGGTGTGTTGATAATGTGCTTGCAATTAATTGGACAGCTTGATTTCCTATTGCCAAGGCAACTGGAGGTGAAGCTGTCCAATTAATTGCAAGCACATTATCAACACACCAAAGGAAAGACAACATGATAAGATAGATTGTAATATAAATTTTTTTTATTATTAGCGTTTTTTAAAATCTACTGTAATCAAGTATCTAAATTTTAGCCGTCCTAAAATGGAATAGGGTGATTTTTGAGAATGCCTATGATTCCTAAAAGAATCCACACAAATTCACTCTAGATCCTTTGGCATCCTTTTTGAGATGCCCATAAATTATATTTATTTCAAATTCCTTGCAATTATGATTTGAAATATGGTTCTTGGATTTGACAATCCCGCAATTTCAGATTTGTTGATTTTTACATGATGTCTATGATGTGATTGAAAAACAGGAAATCTCATATTGTACATTAGAATCCCGCATTTCTGATTCATGTATCCTGCATTTGTTTGCTGAGTTTTGTCTTTTGTTAGTTGAGTTATCTGCTCAAGAGATTTTAAATTTGCCAATTTAAATAAACCAAAAAAAATCAAAATAAATGGGTGATTTTATTAAATATTTTATTTTTCACTCAGCTGAGTTGCCCGCAAAAGTGATTTGAAATTTGGACCAAGGATTTGACAATCCCGCATTTTTACATTCAGGTTCTGAATTTACAGTAAGTTAGAATTGCAAAATTAAAAAGGGACAGGCATAATGTCAACACCATTTAAACAAAGGCTTATTTTTAAGCCAAAAAACCAATATAATTTACTATGAAAATGTAAGTTTCTTTGTACTTTTATATTAAGGTTGACTCCAGTAAGTAATATCTCAATGTTGACCCCAAATAAGAATCCATGAGTTTCTTAATAAATTATACAATATTCTAAAAATAACAATTTCTTATATTTTATATTAATGTTTTTATTAAACATATAACAAGATAAGCATTTAACAAAGACATATTCCAACTTTCATAGTGTTCTTTGTATTATTTAGATATTTACTGTATTTTTAAACTCACTGGATAAACTATAGCTTATTTTTGAAGTCCACTTAAGCCAAAAACACATATGTTAAAACAGAATTTATATATGTATTTATAATGTTGACTTTGTGTCCAATTGACGCGTCACCCAAATTGCAACAAAGGGGTTTAGCTAAGCAAACAAAGTGACATAATTTAATTGAGATTTAATAGGAGAGTTACTATAAAAGAACGCTGACTGCCTGAATGTCAACACCTTCACTGGGTTATTAGTAAAACACTGCCGCTTAACAAAAAGCACACATATAATGGTATGGTAATTTAGGCCAAAGTACCCAGGGCTGTACTTTATATTCTGCTCTACAATCCCCATTATTTAGTTTTCATAAGATACATGTGCAAATCTTTAATTTTTTAAAATTTAAAAATAATCAATTTTGGCCTTAAAAAACCAACTCTGGAAAATATTAACTAAGCTTTATAAGTGATTTACATAGTGTTTTTCTAGTTTAATGCTGACTGTCAGTATGTTGATGTCAAAATTAAAGCATTTTTATGCTGAAAAACTAAATTAAATATTTTTGACTATTGTGACTACCAGAATGTTGACTTTTTATTTAAACATGGGTTTTTTCTATTCTTTACTAATAAACTAGCTCTAAAATTACTTTCCATACTTCTATAAACTATTTACTTAATAATAAAAATAAAAAAGCAATTTTTATTTAATTTTATTTATATTTCACATGATTATTCTTACTTTATAAACTATACTCTAATTATTGTAGGACAAATCTTCCAAGAAGCCACAAAAGAACCCCAAGTCAACCAAGAAAGTACCCAAAGCCTCTGGAAAGGCCCAAAGTCCCTACCCCAACAAAAAACTAGCCAAAGAGCCCTCAAAGAAAGAGAAGACAAAGGAGAAGACCCCAGAATCTGAAAGCAAAGAGCCCTCCCCTGCCCCCTCCTCTTCTCCAAGCTGGTACCAATCAGAAGGAGATGAGGTTCTACTAAACAAGCAAGGAAGAAAAAAGATACCCAAGAGTCCAGAACCCCAGTCAAGCCCAGATGAATCAAGCTCAAAGGAATCAAGTCCCAAGGTTTCAAGCTCATCCCAGTCTAAGAAGCACAAGAATCCAACTCCAGATAATTCCTCTCCACTGCCCAATGAATCTGCACCTCCATCCTCCTCATCAAGTATCAATAAAGAAGATCCTGATGATTAGCTGTCTGACTATCATCAAGCACCAATTGGCCCATGGTATCCCCTAAAAGTTCACAATATATGTAACATCAAAGGAGAGTTTAAGCTCCCAAAGAAGTTCCCTTGGTTTCCCCTCTAATGTCTGTCAAAGGAGGTGCAAGTTTAGTCTGTGATGGCTATGTTTTAATTGCAACAATCAAAAGAGAGCAGGAAGAAGCAAGCATTATGTGTGTGAAGATAGAAGCTGTGCTGCCAGGATCAACACAGAAGGATGGGATAAAGTCACTAGTGAAAAAGGAGAGCACACATGCAATGCTCCAATCAATCTTATTGAAAAGCTTCTAAAGTGGTACCTCTACCAAATGATCCCAGTCTCCAATAACGTCAAGGCTTCTGATCCAGCAGTTAATGCCACCACACACCTAAGTAATGAGAACCTGAAGCTCATACCTGACCGCAACCAGTTAGTGAAGTACATATGTGGAAAACACCGTGATCTATTCCCCCATAAGAAATCTGCCATGGTCCAAGGAGAGTTAGTATTGACAGAGGAGTTAAAGATGTTCAATGGTGACAAGGCATTCCTTTTACATGACAATGGGCCTACAGCAGAGGCAAGAATTATATGGTATGCTACACAACAGAACCTGGAACAGTTAAGAGATTCAGAGACTTGGTTAAATGATGGTACCTTTGCAGTATGCCCCTGCCTTTTTACCAACTATGGGTTGTACATTCCCTTATTGAAGGCAAGGTGCTCCCATTTGCCTACTTTCTTCTTCCTGGGGCAACAGAAGAGATCTACACAAAGGCCTTTAAAATCCTTCAGGAGGGCATCAGAGCCCTATCCAGTAATAAAAAGAGTCCCCCTGGCCATAACACAAGAGTCAATCCAGATGATGATGAAAAGGATGAAGCCACCCTTGCTGTAGAACAAGAAGCTCATGATAAAGCACTTGGTCCCTCAAATATAATCATGGACTATGAAACTTCCCAGCATAACGCTTTTATAAATACCTTTGATGGAGAGGTCCAGGGGTGTTTTTTCTATTATCAACAGGCTGTCAACAGGCAACTAGAGGGTCTACCTGAGCTCAGCAAGCTCCACCATCTAGATACATCAGGAAAGTGCAAGTTCTTAATTTGGAAGTTTGTAGCACTAGCCTTTGTAAAGCCAGAGCATACCAGACAAGATTTTGACCTCCTATGCCAGGATCCATATGCCAAGAAACATTAGGATGCCTTCTACCCTTTCATTGAATATTACAAACCACAGTGGATTGAACGTAAGGTCACTAAGCGCCAGAGCAAGCCCAGAGCCAAAGCCAACTGGAACTGCTACCAGGCAGTTATTAAGGATGAGATGAAAATTACTTCATCTTTGGAGGGCTGGCATAAGCATATCAAGTCCTCCTTTGGAATCAAACCCAGATACAACACCTTCTACAAGCACCTCAAAGTCCAACAGGGGAAGACTGCTGCATTCATCAGAGATATTGAGAACCACTCATCAAAGAAGAAGAGAACCACCAAAGAGAAACAATATCAAGAGAAGATCAAGGACGTTGTCAAGGCCAAATATAAGCTTTCAGAGATTGGGGAATATATCAAATAAGATTGCCACAGTTCTTAATGGCAACCATGTGATCACAGTCTAGCTTTTAATTAAATTTATTGAGTATTGCTTAATTTTGTATATAGTTCTTATATGTTAAGTATAATATTTTTAAATAAATAGTTATTCTAAATAACTCATTAATATTTTATGATACTGCTTTTATAAAATCATTGATTTTCTATTGATAGTTTGATGCTTTAGACTGTATTACATGGCCTAAATTAGTATTTTACTAGTAAATTTTATGCTTTTTATAGTTTTTAATATAGAAAAAACTTTATATTACTTTTTCTGATTATTGTATTTTCCTATAATACATAAATTGTTGTTTAGTATCTTTTTGTGTATTGGATTTTTTTGTTTTTATAATTGGGAAAAATATTTCATAGTAAAGATAGCTAATTTCATAGTGAATTATTTTTGAAGTGTATTTTTATGAATTTTTTAATTTTCATGTATAATTTTTATGGAATTTTTTAAATCTATGTTGTCACATTACCCTAAAAAGTATTTTTAAGCTTAATTTTCATTAAGTAAAATGTTCAGGAAACAGGTTTCTGCTTATTAAAAAAGTGTTGACATTTAGTAGTCTGCATAAGTTAAAACTTAATTCTGACTTTTCAATGTTGTTAACATTAAATTATTTTTAATTCTGATCATTGAAATACAGTAAATCAACTTGCAGAATGAGCAAATTCTGGCAGTTGCCATTTTTTGGGGGCTCAAGCTAGCGCAAGGGGCAGTGGTCTTGATGTTCTTTGCGCTGAGGTACACAAGGTCTCCCACTTTGATTGGGGGGCCAGGGCTTTGTTTCTTGTCAGCAAAGTCCTTGTATACTTGTACTGCTCTTCTCAGGTTCTGGGCACATTCTTCTTGGCACGCATGGATGTTGCTGACCCAGTCTCAACCTTCTGAGTTGTTGGCTTCCTCTGTGTGAGGGGATCACATGTGGGATTGAATTTGTAGTTGGCTTTGAAGGGGGACATACCAGTGGAGCTATGGTATTGGTTGTTGTACGCAAACTGAGTCATTGGTAAATGTGTTACCCAGTTTTTCTGTTCCAATTTAACATAGCATTGTAAGTACTGTTTGAGGACCTGTTTTACTCTCTTGGTTTGTCCGTTGCTCTGAGGGTGATATGCAGTAGAAAGCAATCTTTTTATTCCCATGTCCTTTTCAATTTTGGCCCAAAACTTGATATCAGGAATATTCCTGACAACACCTTGGTTCAGGACAATATTTTGATCACAATCAGACTCAATAAACAAAATGAAAAATTGCAGCAGTTCCCCCTTATTGGGGAAACTGCCTCAAAAGGCCAAGCTGAGAAAACAAGAATTAAAAATATTTTTTTAATTTTGACGGTTTTTATACCCAGCCCGCGGGCCACGCAGCCGGCCACAGGCCCAACCGCCAGGCACCCGCTGGCCGCACACCAAGCCTGGCAGCTTGCCTGCCCCTGCCTGTCACAAGTGACAAACTCCTGTCAACTATGATAATCAAAAGACCTCAACTATGGGAGTCAAACCCTGGCATCTTGCGGGCTGCCAGCCCGCAGGGCCAGCCGCCCGGCTGCCCACAGTTTTTGGGGATCAAATCAGAATTGGATTTGACTTTGGAGAATCTCCTGAAGTTTGATGAACCAAGTTTGCCTACAATGATGCCCCCCGCGCTAGGGGTTCCTGTTAACCCAACCAATCAACAGGCTGGGTTAGCCACAGACCCCAGAATAACCCAGGCCACATCAGAAGAAGAAACAAAGGTACCTTCCATAAGAAACAGGCCACCCAGAGATGACCCGTCCCGTGACCTGGTTGAAGGATTGGAGTGCTCTAGTTGCAAGTCAGCCAATGAAATAACTCCTGCAATTGTTGCCACCAAGGGCTGTGAGGACCTAGTAGAGGGGAAAACCCAGGCCATGAAAATCTTTGAAAGTTTTGCCATGACAGATGGGCATACTTATACCCTGGGCCGCCAGAAAGATGCCCATTACCATCCTTGCTATAAAGTGACATGAACCTTTGGTTCAACCAGATCATACCATACTTGTTATTAGTTTTATTTCATCTTCAGTCTACTCCACACGACCCAGTTCCCCATGCCTACATATCCCAAGAAACTGCGGACCAGCCGCCCAAACTTTAACGTCCACCAGGAGCTCCCTTTGGCCCAGTACATTTTACCGAGTACCCACCCAACCTGGCGTATTTGGAGTTTACTCTGGAGGAAATTCTTATCCATAACCCTGAAGCTAGAACTAGAGAGACTGAGACCGTAGACAGAGAAATCAAAATCACCAGACCTTCTCTGCTATTTCAAGACAAGTATAATTTCCTGCCTGCATATTTAGTTCCAATGACACCGCCCCACACCCCGCGGCCCAACCACCCGCAAGATTCTGTTGCCACTGATGAATCCACCTCTCACCCAGATATTTGGAGTGATGTATATCATCCTCACTGGGTTGATTGATTCCATGGTGCCTACAAGCAGACCTTGGGCAATACTTGGAAAATTGTTATCTTATATTGTAAAGTTAGCCCAAATCCTGTGGTGGGCTCTCCCTGCTGGGCCTGCGGGCTGTCCGCCCGCAAGTCCTCAGGAAACCCCCGCAGGTTGGATCCCTGACATTATGGCAATCTACCTCAAACACGGTAATCTGGGCCCCAAGATGTTGTTAACTCTTGGGGCATCTTGTATGCTATTTTTATTGATTTCAGCTTACTATGCATACAAGTTAGCTACCAACCTGATCACTGCAGTGACCCAACACCAAACCAACCCCAAACAGAAAGACACACTGCCTGGCAAGGAGAAGACCAAGACTCCAAACTTGCAGGTGCAGAACGTCATAGTAAACCATACCATGACCCGGGTAGATATGCCCCAGATAGGGAAGCTCACCCTGGAAGAAGCCAGAAGAGCAATACCAGTCCTCTGCCTCCATTTTCAGGCCAACGCTAACTCCTATTCTAATGACACCAAGAAGGTCCTTGGAGTAGTCTCCATGCTCTCTGGCAATGCCCTGGACTTTTTTGGGAAAGCAACCACCAAGGACATCAAGTTTTGCCTAGACTACTCCAGATTTGAGAGCAAACTGATGGCCACAGGTGATGACTGAGATACCTGCCACCACGCCTTAATCAGCCTACTGGACATCTGACAAGGACCACAAACTCTGAAAGCTTACACCAATGAGTTTTTAAAGTTGAAGGCTAGAACCCAACTTGAGGACAAGTTATCAGCTATCCTGTACCGCAGAGGAGCCTGCCTGGTACTGAAGGAGCTCCTCAAGCACCACCCACCTACGCTTGGACTGAATGAACTACTCCTTTTGTGCAGAGGGTTGAGCCTCAACCAAGAAGGTACCACCTCCTCCACCCAGCGCGTGAATTGAGCCCAGACACCCAGCAGACCTGGGATGTCTCCAGATGAACTACAGCGTCACTACCGCAAAGGCTTGTATTTGTATTGTCATGAACCTGGGCACCTTACCAAGGCTTGCCTTAAGAAGATTAACTCCCCAGTTCCCTTGGCACAAATAAACACTTCTACTCAATCTTATAAGTTTATCCAAGTTGAAGCAAAAACACTCACAACATCCCAGACTGTTGGAGCCTTCATTGACACTGGAGCAGAAGAGAGTTTCATCAACGCCACTCTTGCTGAGGACCTTGGACTGAAGGCCACCAATGAAAGCGTCAAAGTAATCATGGGGAACAGTTCTCATGACCTGGGTTTCAGGTGCGCTACCAAATTGCCCCTGAAAATTGAGCAGAACTTGTACCCTGCATTCTCCATCATCCTGAAGGGACTTCTCCATCCCCTGATCCTTGGAGACTTGAGGTCACAAAGACACAGCACTATTCTGAACTTTTGAAATCAAACGGTTGCCTTGAAAGGAGACAATTTGTTTGATGTGGTACCGTTCCAGTTGGGCCCAACAAGCAAGAAAACCGATACACTCCTGACCCTGAGATTGGAACCCAGCATGGGATGCCTACCTGGCCCCTTAGAGAAGTGGGGCCACGTCTTCAGTGAAGAAGCAGCAACCCAGCTCCCCAGCCACTCCATCTATGACCATGCCATTGACCTGCTACTTGGGACTCAACCACACCACAGCCCCATATACAGCTGCAATCATCACAAACAAGCAGCACTGTAGGCTTATCTGGAGGACATGACAAAAAGGGTTTCATCCGGGTGTCTAAAAGCCCTTGCTTGTTGCCCATGCTGTTTGTAGGAAAGAAAGATGGTGGGATGCGCCCCTGCGTAAACTACCAGAAACTGAACAAATCACTGTAAAGAACCACTACTACATTCCCAACTCCAACAACCTTTGTGACGTATTGACGGGAGCCCAGGTGTACTCAAAGATTGACCTGAGTGACGCCTTCAACCAAATCAGAGTCAAGGAAGGAGACAAATACAAAACGGCCTTCAAAACTGGATACAGGTTGTACAAATACCAAGTGATGCCATTTGGGTTGTGTAACACCCCAAGTACTTTCCAAAGGATGATCAACTCAGTCCTAGGCAAGTACCTTGACCAATTCTGTGTGGCATATTTGGACAACATCCTCATATACAGCAAATCACATAAAGAACACCTCAAACACCTTGACCTGATACTGAACAAACTCTCATAGGCCAACCTACACGCCAAGCTAAAGAAATACAAGTTCTTTCAGCCCAAGGAGGAATTCCTGGGATACATTGTGAAGACTTTCAGGTTTGCTATGGCGCAGGATAAAGTAGAGGCAATCACAACCTGGCCAGTCCCCAAGTGCAGGAAGGATGTCAGAAGTTTCCTGGGGCTAGCAAACTACTGTGGGATTTCATCCAAAATTTTTCTCAGATTACATTGCCCCTAACCTGCCTCTGCTCTGACAAGGTCCAGTTTGTCTGGTCTGATGAGTGCACCTCCGCGTTTGTGACTCTGAAGAAAGCTTTTACGTCAGCCCCAGTGTTTGATATGCCTGACCCTGCTAAACCTTTTGTGCTGGAAACAGATGTGTCCAAATTTGCGGTGGGTGGGGTCCTTCTTCAGAAAGGAGGGGATGGTATGCTACATCCTGTAGCATATTACTCAAGAAGATGCTACCAGCTGAAGGGAACTACCCAATATATGACAGGGATGTTAGCTATAATGAAGACACTGAAGCATTGGCGCAGATACTTGTGCAGCGCTGAACACCCAGTAAAGGTTCTGACAGACCACAAGAACTTAGTTTACTTCTTCAAGCCACGCCAGCTGAACCAACGACAGGCTAGATGGGCTTTAGAACTGGCCAATTACACCTTGACCATAGACTAAAAGCCAGGAAAGGTTAACATTGTGCCAGACTCCTTGAGCAGGAGAGCTGACCTGATCCCCTACTCTGCAGAAAATAAGGACTGCAACACCCATACCCTATTAGACCCCGCCAGCTTAGGGATACAACTGAAGATCTTAAAGATTGCCGCCAGTAAACCCAATGTGATAGAAGCTCAGAAACAAGATACATACTCAATTGAGCTAGACAGAACCCTGACAAAGGACCCGTACTGCCATCACTCAAAGAAAGGATACTCCCTGAAAGGTACCACCCTGCTGCTCCACAACAGAATCTACGTACCTGAGGGCCACACCCAAACAAACGTATTGATTGACCACCATGACTCAGAGATGACCGGCTACCCTGGTAGATACAAATCCCTCTCAAGTATCAAGCGGAACTACATGTGGCCAGGTATGGACAAGGAAGTAGCTGCATACATCAATGGTTGTGAAACCTGCAGAAGAACCAAGACACGTTGCTCAAAGCCAGAAGGACTGCTGAGACCCCTGGACATCCCAACAGGTCCCTGGAAGTCAGTGTCAATGGACTACATAGTAGAACTCCCCCCTTCAAAATCCTTTGACGCAATTCTAGTAATGGTTGACCGTTTCACAAAAATGTCCTACTTCATCCTGACCACTACCCACTGCACAGCAGCTGAGACTGCCAGACATTTCCACGACCGCATCCTGAAACAACACGGCATCCCAGAAGAAATCATCACTGACCAAAAACCCCAGTTCATGTCCCACTACTGGACCCAAGTGATGAAAGACCTCAGAATAAAACGTTGCGTGTCAACCTCCTACCACCCACAGACGGACGGACAAACCAAACGGGGTTAACCAGATCTTGGAACAATACCTCTGATGCTACGCCAACACAGACCAGGACAACTGGGCAGAGATGCTATCCATGGCGCAATACACCTATAACAGCAAAGACCACGCATCCACAGGTATATCTCCCTTCAAGGCCAACTACGGATTTGACCCATCTTGGGACCCTAGTATTGGTAGCAAGAAACAGAATACTGCTGGACAAACCGGATTGAACAAATACATACCACCCAAGAAACCTGCCTCAGAAACCTGACTTGCGCTGTTAAGACCTACAAGGCGTTTGCTGATAAGAAAAGAGTCCCCAGGAAACCTCTGGAGGTAGGCAATGAAGTGTACCTTGACTCTCAAAACGTTCCCCTACATGTACCCAGTAGAAAGCTAGCACACTGCCGCTGTGGCCCTTACAAGATCACAAAGCAAATAGGAGAAGTGGCATACAAACTAGAGCTACCACCTACTTGGAAAATTCACAACATCTTCCACCGCTCACTGTTATTCAAGAAAGAAGGAACCTCCCTTCCCCACCAGAAGATCAAGACCAAACCCCCACCCATCCAGGAGGGACGCTCAACAGAATACAAAGTAGAGTACATCCATGGACACCACCTCCACTAAAAGACCCACCAGTACTATGTCAAATGGGTGGGATACCCACCCAAAGAAAGCACCTAGGAACCAGTCTCCAACCTACCCAACGCACAAGGTGCCATACAGCAATACTTGGAAAAGAGAACCGGGAGGGAGGAGGGCTTTGGGGGAGAAGGGGATGATGTCACAAGTGACAAACTCCTGTCAACTATGATAATCAAAAGACCTAAACTATGGGAGTAAAACCCTGGCATCTTGCGGGCGGCCAGCCCTGCAGGCTGGCGGCCCACAGTTTTCAGGAATTGAATCAGAATCGGATTTGACTTCAGAAAATCTCCTGAAGTTTGATGAACCAAGTTTGCCTACAATGATGCCCCCCCGCGCTAGGGGTTCCTGTTAACCCAACCAATCAACAGGCTGGGTTAGCCACAGACCCCAGAATAACCCAGGCCACATTGGAAGAAGAAACAAAGATACCTTCCATAATAAACAGGCCACCCAGAGATGACCTGTCCCGTGACCTGGTTGAAGAATTGGAGTGCTCTAGTTTAAAGTCAGCCAATGAAGTAACCCCCGCAATTGTTGCCACCAAGGGCTGTGAGGACCTAGTAGAGGGGAAAACCCAGGCCATGAAAATCTTTGAAAGTTTTGCCATGACAGATGTGCATACTTATACCCTGGGCTGCCAGGAAGATGCCCATTGTCATCCTTGCAATAAAGTGACATGAACCTTTGGTTCAACCAGATCATACCATACTTGTTATTAGTTTTATTTTATCTTCAGTCTACTCCACACAGCCCTGTTACCTGTGTACACATAACCCAAGAAACCGCGGACCAGCCGCCTGAACTTTACTGTCCACCAGGAGCTCCCTTTGGCTCAGTACATTTTACAGAGTACCCACCCAACTTGGCATATTTGGAGTTTACTCTGGAGAAAATCCTTTTCCACGACCCTGAAGCTAGAACTAGAGAGACTGAGACTGTATACAGAGAAGGCATCAAAATCACCAGACCTCCTCTGCTATTCCAAGACAAGTATAATTTCCTGCCCGCCTATTTAGTTCCAATGACGCCGCCCTACACCCCGCGGCCTGACCACCCGCAAGATTCCGTGGCCGCTGATGAATCCACCTCCACCCAGATATTTGGGGTGATGCATATCACCCTCACTGGTTTGATTGATTCCATGGTGCCTACAACCATACCTTGAGCAATACTTGGAAAATTGTTATCTTATATTGTAAAGTTAGCCCAAATCCTGTGGTGGGCTCTCCCTGCTGGGCCCGCGGGCCATCCGCCCGCAAGTCCTCAGGAAACCCCCGCAGGTTGGATCCCTGACACCGCCAGCCAGCCAGTCCCCCAGCCAGCCCGCCAAATTGGGAAATTGCCAAATGAGGAAACCCAAAAAGGCAATTTCCCCAAACAAAAATGGAGGGGGAACTGTTGCCCAAATTTGGAATCTACCAAATTTGGGAGGGGCTGTGTTACGGTAGAAAATCAAATGGAAGGGATAGTGCGCCCACATAAAAACCAGAAACCAGCAAAGAACTGCAGCCAAACCCTTTAAAGAAATAGACATCTAAATGCCAAATAGAAAAAAATGAGTCAAAGCTGGGGTTGCCCAAATAGCCCTGGAAAATCTGGCCCTGCCTTATTTTTCCCCAAATAATTATGACAAGAAAATTACGTGTTATACTTTATTTGGGGATGGCAGCACTCAACCACCGGTCACCAGAATTTTGTGAATTATGACATCATTGACTCAAATTCCAATGCAGGACCTTCAACTGCAGAAAATATTCTTGCCAGCCAATCAGATGCCACAGAACCCCCTCCTCTCCCATCCTGAACTCCCTTAAGACTTTCCCATTCCCCTCTAGAAACTTGTTTCTAGATAGCTTATTTTCCTCAAAATAAAAGAAATTTTCTCCCAAAATGATGGTTTATCTGGGGCTGTTTGCCCCTGTCCTTGAAAGATTAGCTTTTGTGGCAGTCAAGGTTGCCGTCAACTCCATGGCAGCAACCTGGCCCGCCCTCTACATGCTGATGCCTTCAGATTCTTTCTCTATTTTACCCTTGAAAGTTATTTGCCTACTGACAATCTCAACCACAATCTTCTGATATACTGCAATTGGATCCCAGCAGTGTAAACTGTCCTCCCAATTTGGTCTCCTGCTTGTCAAGCAACTCACAATTTATTTATTATATCCTCATTGTATTTCCTTGAATCATGCCACATACTGTTTCACTCTAACATTATCTAGAAACCTATTTTTGAAATTTGCTTTAATCATTTTTTTGGTTGGCCCAAATAGCGTCCAAAGTTTGTCCTACCCCTCCACCACCATCTGGTTCATGGTTGCCACTAGTTTTAATACTGGGGTCATGCTATGGATTTTGGTGAAATTGGGAATGCAAATCACTTCTGCTGGCTACCAAATTTTAAGAAGCATTCTGAGCCTTGATTGGCCTTCTTACCTTTTTTTTGCGCCTCCATTTCAGCACCCTCAGCTGAATTCACCCACACCATCTCCTGGTCCTTTGGTGGCCCCACCTTTTCCCTCCCAAACTCTTCCAATGCGTCGTGCAATTGCATTGTGAATGCTCTTTGTCAACTTTCTGTTCCCAAATCCCGCTGGCTACTTGACACTCTCTCAAAGCACCCAGCACTTTTTGACAATGTCCCCCCTTTGGCAGAAGTATTGGATGCATCTGCGTCCCCCCAGGTGCCCTGGCCCTCTTAACTTTTGTTTTTTTGGCTTTGTCAGGGGAACCAGCCTCTTGGTGAATTTTTAACTCATTTTCAAGCTGCTGCTTCTGAGGTCCTGCTCCCTGAGTCCGCAAAATTAGCTGCCCTAAAAGTTGCTAGACACCACAGGCTCAGACTTACCTCCATGGTCAGAGCCAACTTCTTTGCTTCAGGATATTATTGGTTGACTTTAAAGCTTCACTTTGAACTTGACGCTTAACACACATAGTGTTGAGAGCAAAAACAAACTTCAAACGGCAACTAGCCTATTGTTGTTGCTCAATAGCAACAAACTTGAATACTCAGTTACCAGCCCAACTTCAGCTTCAAATTCCAGTACAAAGAAAATTCTTCCTACCAATAGTAACGGAGTACCTGCTGCCACAGCTTCTGACAAAACCACCTGATATGAATTGAAGAAAATTAAAGGCTCTAGCACACCCAGCCCCCCTTCAAATATGTTGTGCATTCTGGATACCAACCACGCTTTAAACCATGCCAAGAGTATGTCCCCCTTAGATAGCGCTGATCACCACCAGCGTACATTGCCACAAAAATTGTCCTCCCCCAAATGTCAGTCCCTTTTGACAATTGGGGGGCATGGTGAGCACCTTGACTTTTACTCAGATGATCAACTTTTTGATTACCTCTCTAGCCCTGGCCCTTCCAGTCCCATGGCAATGCAGATTGATTGTGATAACTCTGTCCTTCCAGGCTGTTTCTCTTTCTCCAATATCTTGGGAGCCATGAACCTGTCCCCCACTTCACGTATTGAGGACCCTATGGTCATATTTGACACTGACCCCCTGGGCCAGAGTCTCCCTTGGGTTTATCCCCACCATGTTCTCTGCCAATTCTATCAATAAAGAGTTTTCCAGGTACTTCTTTCTTTTGGTTAGCTTCCTCTTCTACGCTTCTCCATCTGTAGTTCATACACTAGTAGATGCAGGCGCCAAAGTTAATTTTATAAGCATTGGTCTGGCAGAAAAATTGGGGCTTGACTTAGTCCCAGGAGGTCTAGTTAAAGGGGGAATTCCACTATTTTCTGCTCTCTGGACGTGTCTAAACCCCTGGTGTTCAGTGTTAGTAACCACACATTTACCAAAAGGTTTTGTGCTGTCAAAAACCTGGTATACCCTGTTATTTTGGGCATTGGTTGGTGGAGGAAGTACAACGTTGCCTCCCACCTCAAGTCTAACTCACTTCTCCTAACCTCACCAGCTGGGGTCTCCTTTTCTTTACCCCTGCTGGACGCTTTGTTGTGCAAGGATGATTCTAGTCTAGCACTATGCAACCAAATCACCCCACTCCCTACTCTGAATGCTTTACCTCTGTGCATAAGTCATTGGGAAGCCGCTTTTGACCCTACTAGGGCTGATAGACTGCCCAAGCACACTCAGTTTGACTTTTCCTTTTGCCTCACAGTTAACTTAGTAAAGATCAGCTCCCCCATCTACCCATTACCCTCCCTGAAGAAGATGCTCTTGATTCTTGGATCAATAAAATGCTTCCAAAAGGGTGGATTGTCCCTTCAATCTCCCCGGTATGCCCCCCACTGCTTTTTGTGGAGAAAGCTGATGAGTTGTTACAGCCATGTGTTGATTATGGCCTACTGAATAATGTGACATTTCCAGATCCATACCCTACTCTACTGGAACCCCAGATTGCCAGGTTTGTGGAGAAGGCTAGAGTCTTCTCAAAATTAGACTGCATGAACGCCTTCAATCAGGTGTGTATCAAAGAGGGTCAGGAATAGTTAACAGCCTTTCAATGTCAGAGAGGCATATTTCAATTCAACAGCATGCCTTTTGGGCTGAAGAACGCTCCAGCTTGCTTCCAGCAGTTAATAGACTTCACATTGGGGGACCTTGTAAGCACCTGTGCAGTAGCATATGCTGATGACATTATTGTTTACTCCCCGGATGAAGAGTCCCATAAGCTGCACCTGACTCAAGTTCTCCAGAGGCTCTTAGATGCTGATTTAACCATCAAGCTGAGTAAGTGTGCCTTCTTTAAGGAGTTGGTACCCTTTCTAGGAAACATCATTCTTAAAGACAGCCACTCTATTATGCCAGATAAAGAGGCTGCCATCAGGGACTGGAAAACCCCTAGCACACTCACCAAACTTTGTAGCTTCTTGAGCACCTGCACGTTCCTGAAGAAGTTCACCCCCCACTTGTTGGAACAGGCAGCCCCTCTCTACAAAGCCTCATCACTGAAAGCTTTCTCATGGTCCAAGGAATGTAACAACGCTTTTGAGTCATTTAAGGCTCTGTTTCTGTTGGCTTCAGTACTAAAACATGTGTACCATAATTGACCTTTCATTTTAGCATGTGATGCTTCCAACTTTGCCATTGCGGCAGCACTACTTCAGGAAGGGAGTGATGGTCTTGAACATCTGGTTGGGTACTTCTCCTGGAAGATGATCCTGGAGGAGCTGAATTATATGATCTATGAAAAGGAGCTCATGATGGTGGTGGAAGGACTAGCCCATTGGAGGCACCACCTTCAAGGGGCAAAAAATGAGGTGACAGTGCGGACTGACCACAAGGCCCTGTTATATTACTGTGCCCTGCGCCTTCTCACCCAATGTCAATCTTGTTGGTCCATTGATCTAGCCCGCTTTAGGTTCTCTTATGAATTCATCAAGGGCAAAGACAATCATTTGGCTGACATGTTGAGCCAGAATCTGGCCCTTTACCCAGATCCCTTGGAGGTCTGTGAATGGAACACACACACAATGATCCCCATCAAGCAGGTAAAAAGAGACTCAGACCCCCCCCACTGTCCTGGCAGTGATCACAACGTTTACAGATACCCCATCAACCACCCAAGACTCCCTCATCTCAGAAGACACCCTGCCAGCCTCAGAAGGGATTCACCTGCCCCCATCACTCCTTAACCCCCAGCTCCTGCTCCCCAGTGAGGAAACACAACCCCTCTACAGTCAAATCCTTCTTGCGCAGTCCCTGTCTGCCTCATACCCTAAACTTATCAGGCTTGCCTTAGATAACAGGAGTTCCACACTGAAAGCTACCAAGAGAACAAAGGTGTGCTCCTTCATCAAGGCTTGTGGTGGGTCCCAGAAGGCCCTCTACAACAAAAAGTCATCCAGGCCCACCATGACTCCCTAGCAGCAGATCACCCTGGCAAGGCTAAGACAATAGAGTTGATACACTGCTCATACAGCTAGAAAGACATCACAGCCAATGTGGCTCATACACCAAGGACTGCCTCACCTGCTGCAGAGCCAAGCCAAGCAGATTGGCTAAAGTGGGACTCTTGGTCCCCTCATAAGAAGCCGACAGCCCCTAGATGTCCATCTCTGTGGACTTTATTGTACAACTCCCACCATCTTGAGGTTATGACGCCATCATGGTAGTGGTTGACTGCTTTACCAAGTTTTCACACTTCATTCCGTGTGATACCAAAGTAACTGCAGTTGACACCGTCTGCCTTTTCATTGACAATGTGTTTGCACTACACAGCCTTCCCCAAGAGATAATCAGTGACCGTGGACCCCAGTTCACAGCCCAGTTTTACAAAGGGTTGATGGAAAACTTAGGAATACAACCATGTTGTTCAACTGCTTTTCACCCCCAGTCAGACGGGAAAACTGAAAAAGTGAATCAAACCTTGGAGACTTATCTCAGGTGCTACTCCACATCACACCATGACAATTGGGTGGATCTCCCCCCTAGCACAGTTTGCATATAACAACTCAGCCCATACCTCAACAGGAGTCTCTCCCTTCTATGCATCATACAGTTATAACCCCACATTCAATGTAGGCCCTCAACCTGCATCTCTTACCCAGGCTGCAAACAACTGGGCTATTCAAATCAGGGAAGTCCAAGCAAAGCTAAAGCTTACTTTCTTGTCTTCTGTGAGAGTTTACAAGGAATAAGCCAACTGTAAGAGAAGGGAAGGCCCATCTTACCAACCGGGAGACCTGTTGATGCTAGACGCCCAGAACATCTGCCTCAAGGTCCCATGCCAAAAACTAGGCCCCAAAAGGATTGGCCCATTTAAGGTTACCAAGAAGGTGGGCCCGGCTGCATACCATCTCAACCTACCTCCTACCATCTCAATCTATCCAGTCTTCCACAAATCTCTTCTGACCTGATATACTGGCCCTGTTCCCTCTCATCCTGAACCTCTACTAGTTGATGGAGACCTCAAGTATGAAGTTGAAGCCATAGTGAGTTCCAAATATCACAAGCACTCCCTCTGCTACCCCATAGCCTGGAAAGGTTTCCCAGAATCAGACTATAGTTGGGTCCCTTCCAAAGAATGTGGCCATTGCTCCAACTGATAGAAGAATATCATGCCAAATTCCCCAATGCCCCTGGCCCCTCACCTAAACCAAAAGTTACCCCAGAGACCACCACCCTCTGCGCCATGAAGTTACCAAATACCCACAAGAACTATGCTCTAGCCAACGTGACCTCAGGCGGCATCCCCCTGTCAAAAGAGAAGAGGGTGATGTTACGGTAGAAAATCAAATGAAAGGGATAGTGCACCCACGTAAAACCAGAAGCCAGCAAAGAACTTCAGTCAAACCCTTGAAAGAAATAGACATCTAAATGCCAAATAGAAAAAAATGAGTCAAAGCTGGGGTTGCCCAAATAGCCCTGGAAAATCTGGCCCTGCCTTATTTTTCCCCAAATAATTATGACAAGAAAATTACGTGTTATACTTTATTTGGGGATGGCAGCACTCAACCACCGGTCACCAGAATTTTGTGAATTATGACATCATTGACTCAAATTCCAATGCAGGACCTTCAACTGCAGAAAATATTCTTGCCAGCCAATCAGATGCCACAGAACCCCCCTCCTCTCCCATCCTGAACTCCCTTAAGACTTTCCCATTCCCCTCTAGAAACTTGTTTCTAGATAGCTTATTTTCCTCAAAATAAAAGAAATTTTCTCCCAAAATGATGGTTTATCTGGGGCTGTTTGCCCCTGTCCTTGAAAGATTAGCTTTTGTGGCAGTCAAGGTTGCCGTCAACTCCATGGCAGCAACCTGGCCCGCCCTCTACATGCTGATGCCTTCAGATTCTTTCTCTATTTTACCCTTGAAAGTTATTTGCCTACTGACAATCTCAATCACAATCTTCTGCTATACTGCAATTGGATCCCAGCAGTGTAAACTGTCCTCCCAATTTGGTCTCCTGCTTGTCAAGCAACTCACAATTTATTTATTATATCCTCATTGTATTTCCTTGAATCATGCCACATACTGTTTCACTCTAACAGGCTGAAAAGCTGCTCAACCCACCCATTCCTGTGATAAGGGGCGCCTTTTGGGGAAGCTTTGAATATAAAAGTAGGAAGTGAAGAAGTATATTTTATTAGATGATACTTTAGACTTATATATATTTAGCTGTGGCAGGGATATTAGTTGGACCAAACCCAGGGGCTGGTCATGTGCTGGATGGGTTCAAGTTGTTGGATACCTGGACATTCATGTGATTTTGGTTTGTTGCCATTTCTGGTATGTCAAATGGTATATTGGAAAGGCACCAGATTGGGCAAAGACTGGATGTTAGGTGTGATGGCAATAGCTGGAATACTTGTACATCCAGACCCTCAACACACCCCTCCCTTAAGAGGTTACTCAGGTACATCAGGAGGGGCTTTGTCTTGACGGCTGCTGCCTGATGCTCCTGGAGTTGTTTACTAGTGGGCACCAACTGGGTCAAGTGTTCTCCTTTTCTAGGGCGGAGGCAAGATCTGTGGTACTTCTTGGTGATGGGCTCTTTGGCACCCTGGAACTTAACCAGGTAGATGTTCCTGTCTAGTTGGTATCTGATGATTCTTCCTGGTCCCCTGTGTACTGAGTCTAGTTTCTTTCTGTTCCCGGCTAGGACCCAGATGGGGGAGTTGATGGGGAGTGAGTCCTCTGTTGAGGTTACCTTTTGAGTTTTGAGTCTATTTATTTCAGCCAGTTTGGCTTTGAGGCGTATGTGTTGTAGAGCTGGTTTCTGTTCTACTGTGGGAGGTTTCCCCAGGGGATTTTCACATATGGTTGGTTATTGTGGGTGACTATTTCTGGCTTGTACCTGTATGTTAGTTCAAACGGTGAGTAGCCTGTCCCTTGATTGGTACAAACCCAGGATACTAGTAATGCATGTTTCACATAGAGCAGACGTGTGTCTTTGGCTTTGCCATCCATTATTTTCTCCAGGGTTCTGATAAGGCTGCTGTTCAGGTGTTCAACTCTGCTGTTGGCCTGTGGCCTGTAGGGCAAGGTTGTGGAGTGTTTGATGTTCTTTGTTTTTAGATTGTCATTCACTATGTGGCCTGTTAGCTCTTTTGCTCCATCTGTTATGATGTAGTCTGAAGTGCTGTAGTCTGCTATGATTGCTTTATTGATGAATCAATTTATTGTTTCTGCCTTGTGATCTTTTGTTGCCCAGCAGATGGGCCAGCGTGTGGCAAAGTTGATGGCTACAATTAGGAAACATTGATTTTTTTTGATTTCTGGGAAGGGTCCCACTACGTCCAGTCCCCAAACCTTAAATG
>QTSX02002998.1:0-203414 GCA_014839935.2 Entomophthora muscae | reverse complement strand
TCCTGTAGGTTGATGGGTTATACGGTGCAGAGAAGGATTGTTGTGTACCCATATCTTCTACAATGGACGTTATGAGGCAAGCATTAAAAGCAGTCTCATTGTCAGAAAGCAGGACTTGAGGGCAACCATGACGTTAGAAGATATCTTACAATAAGAAATTAGCAGTGGTCTTGGCTGTTATATCTTTATTTGCTCTGGCTTCAACCCATTTGCTAAAGTAGTTAACAGCTACTAAAATGAATTGACACCCAGACCTAGAACACAGGAGAGGCCATACAGCGTCAATAATCACAGTGTGGAAGGCATGCTTAGAGGCATGAGCTTGAACTGACGTTGGGAAGGTTGGGATTGTTGGAGCTGACAAGAATGGCAGGATGCAAGGACGTCAGGGATTAAGAGGCTCATGTTTTCCCAATAAAATTTCTTGCATAACCAGTCATGAGTTTTTTTTATGTCTCCGTGACCTGTGTCAATGTGGGCTTGGAGGATGATGGCAACCCTCATGCTAGGAGGGACTTAGGGTAGATAACCATTGTTGACTTTCTTGAAGAGCTGTCTATCTTGAATCACAGTATCCTTTGATAGGACTTGCAGTGCCAGAAAAACGTCTTCTGGATCAGTAGTCCAGGAGTCAGGGTACCCTATTAACTCATATAGTTGATCTGTCTCTTCAGGGTGAATGGCTGGTATAGACATCCTTGACAAACCATCAGCATTCTGGTGTTGTGCACCAGGGCAATGTACTACAGTGAAATTGTATCCTTGCAGGTGTAAGGCCCAAAAGGCTAGTTGACTTTTGGGCTCCTTTAATTGTTGCAGCCACTTTAGGAAAGCTGGTCTGTAACTACTGTAAAGTGAGTCCTGTAAATGTAGTTCCTTAACTATTTTACTGCATGAAGAACAGGTAGACATTCCTTTTCTGTGACACTATAGTTCTTCTCATGTTTATTGAGGACTTATGAAGAATAAGCCACAGGTTGGTCCACGCTTTTATTGTCAAGCTGGGCCAAAATAGCACCCACAGCTACTCCATCAGTGTTAATGTACAAGATAAATTCCTTATTGTAATCAGGGTAGACCAATATAGGAGCCTCCTTGAGTTTGACTTTCAGCGCTTCAAAAGACTGTTGTTGGCTGTCAGTCCACTCAAAAGATACATTGCGTAGGAGTTGAACAAGGGGTTTGCTTAATTCAGCAAAATCAGAGATGAATTGTTGATAGTACCCCATCATACCAAGAAAAACCTGGACCTCTTGTAGGTTTTTGGGGGGCTGAATCTTGTCAATGGCTTCCACCTTATTATTCATAGGGTGTATCCCAGTTTGGGTGACCTTCTGGCCCAAGAATTCAAGTCGCTCCTTGAAGAAGGAGAATTTTGAGGGTTTGAGTTTCAAGCCTAACTCCCCATAGTTGAAGACAGCTTTGACGTGGTTCAAGTGGTTGGTAAAGGTGGAGCTAAATACAGTGATTAATCAAGATATATGAGAACACAGTAGAGCTTCAGGTCTCATATAATAGAGTCCATAGCTTGTTGGAAACAAGCTGGGGCATTACAGAGCCCTTGGGGCATTCAAGTGAGGCCATAGAGACCTTATGAGATAAAAAGTGTAACCTTTTCTTGGTCCTCTGGAGAAAAAGTCAACCTGCCACTATCCTGATGCTAAATCCATAGCAGAGAAAAACTTTGATCTCCTTAATTTTCTAAGAGCATCATCAATTCTAGGCAGAGGATAAGAGTCCTTTTTGTTGAGAAAAGTTCAGGCGGCAGTAATCCATCACAATACAGAGGCCTCTATCCTTTTTTGTAAGGATAAATAAGGGGGAGGCCCAAGGGCTATGAGAGGGAGCCAAGAGTCCAGCATCTAATAGTTGTTTAAGCTACTTGGAAACCTGAGCATCCTCTGCCCTACTGCGGCAGTAAGGCTTAGCACAGAAAGGCGGCACATCACCCATATCTATCTGATGGATGACCCCTTTGTCTAGGCCATAGTCTGTAGGTCCAGGGGTAGAGACATTGTTAAACTGGTTGAGCAGTTCCAATACATCTTTTTTTAGATGAGTGACAGTTGTGGGAGTTCAGCAGTGATGAACAGGAGAGAACTTAAGGATCTTCTTCAGGTATTAAAAGTTGCTGAAGGTTCCAAAAGGATATAGGGACGTCACTTGTTCTGCTCCCAATATACAATCATTCCCTACAACCTGGCCCCTAGATACCTGCATAGTTAGAGCGGTCAGGTTAGCAAGCAGTAATTGTATGGGCTCCTTATGAGTCCGGTCCAAAATCCCAGGGCATAACTGAGGCTCTTTACGGTTTAAGGAATCAGGTAAATATAGTTCCAGAAATGACTTTTCAGGTAGTTTGTAGGATATCTGGAAGTCTATAATCACTTGGGAGCCTGGAGGGATGGTAATAGCTGCAGGGGCAAGAAGAGGCACACCTTCCTCTGTAGGACAGGAAGGAGGAGGGGAACACATATTGGAAGAATGAGTCCTGTACTTGAGTGATAAGATACCAGTGGGGTACTCAAGCACACATGTCTTAAGACGTATACCCGGGAGATGTGGGGGTTCTTCAAAGATTAGATGATCTCATACTCTAAGAGCAATAGGTACCCATCTCAAAGGTTCACAATCTCATTGTACTCTCAAAGGAATTGTGTACCAACCAGGAGATCATAACTTTTGTTTTTGAAGACAGAAGCAGGGGATACAATAAGAAGCTTCCCAAACTTCATTGACAGGGCAGAGTAGGCACCAATGGCTCAAGTTTAGGCCATGCCAGCTGTACCATATGATTGAGTGTAGTTGAGGTTGGGATCCAGCTTAAGTTTTTTCATTAACTTGTATGATAACACATTGACTGGAGAGCCTGTGTCCAAGATAGCCTTTATTTTAATCTTTTGGATCAACACTTCCACACAGGTAGTATCTTTCCCAAAGGGGGGCAAGACAGCAATACACAACCTGCGCGCTTCTAGCTCTTTTTCCCATTTAACTAAAATGCATTTTAATGCATGAATTTCCTTATACCCAGTCTGCAAGGGGAGAGATACGGTCAAATTCTGAAAAGAGAGCTTCTGCTAGTTCAGCAGCCTCTTCAGAGTAATCTACCAAGATAGGGTGACAATGATCCTGAGATAAGTAAGACAAGTCACTATAGCCTTAGCTTCATTTGCAGATGGGCAACTTGTAGTCATGGTTTTCCCTGAACATAGCTTGTAAGGGACGAAGACTGTCTCTGGGACTGCCAGCACAGAGTAGCTATAACCATCAGACTCATTGCATTCAGAGTCTTTGGGTTCAGAATGACTAGAGAGACCATGGAACAAGTGAAGGATAGTTGGGCCAGCTGAGGGGGAAGATTCCTTGTCAAAGGGGGATCAGGAGGAGACGGGGGAGATTAATCAGCAGAGTTTGTCTCTGCCTCTAAGCTGACCTCTCTTTCCCCACTTGTTTCTTAGGGCCGCAATCCTCTACCCAAGGGTTGGTGCAGGTACGTGAGTGATGTCCTATTTGACCACATATGACATCCTTGTCTCTTAGACTGCCCACTTGAGCCTAGGGTCATAATGCACGGAGTGTGGGAGGTAGTTCCTGCATTTTTGGCCTTACTTTCACGTACAACGGTACCCCTGTGGGTCAAGTGCATGTACTGCAAGAGGGTCTTGATATTCTTCATTGAAGTAAGGGAAGCCTTATGGGACTTGAAGTGTAGACATAGGAGTTGGTTCATCTTCAAAGCGTTTGAACACGCAGTGTACGCTTCTTGGGGAGTTAAATGAAAACTGGTGATTTTCTGTTTCCCTAAAATATAGAAGCAATCAGCAAACTCAATTCAGGGTTTACTTGGGCTTAAAGACAATGTGCATAAATGCATCTTTCTTGACTTCCAAGCTGAGATCCTCTCCAAATTCTTCAATTAGGAGTCACTTCATGTCCTCCCAAGTGATAATAAAAGGGAGTTTGGGGACCACAACTTCTTGGCATGTGGGATGCAGACAGGTAAGAATATGTTCCTTATTAAGTTCATCAATGGCCCTACGCATTGCAGTCTTGTAAATTGTCAGAAAGGCAGCAATGGTAGAGGTTTAAGGGTCAAATATTTGTTTGAACAAAGGCTTATAATTGGGGTCAATGGACAATGAAGTAGATTGGCTGTTGTCACCTGGGTTGAGGACGTTAATGTGGGGATTGCTTTCAAACTTGGATTCAGCAGCAGGTTGTCTAGCCCAAAGGAGTCAAAGAATTTCCTCTAGAGTGTCCAAGGTAGAGCTGTTCTGATCACTAATATCCCTAGCAGTGCTGGCAGCAGTCCCAAATTCATCAATCTTGATTTGTTGTACTGCCAGGGTGCCAGCAATCCCATTGACATGAGTAGCCAGAGAAGTGGTCTGAGCAACCAAGGGGACTTGTTCATTCATTGTATTGGTCAAACAAGAGAGGTTTTGTACCTCTCTCTCTAATATGTCCTGCCTATCAGCAACATCATTTGTTACTTCTGCAAGCTGATCTAGTGCACGTGTGCAGTTGACCCGGGGTTGGCCTTCCAAACAAGGGCAGCAACCATGATTGCCATGAGCAGGAATACTAGCAGCTTCATCTTTCTCTTCACCTTCAGATTCAGAGGACAAATCATCAGGATTAGAGAGGCGCTGTCTTAAGTACTCAATTTCTCCTTGCAAGGTAGCTACTTGGTTGGTGAGCAAAGCAATGTGAGGGTCAGGCATAGGTTCTACTGGAGGAGGGTTTTGAACAGAATATTGACGCCAAGTGATAGCCTTGAGCTCCACTATGACTTCCCATACTTTGGCTTCAAAGTCAGACAGGACCTCAACAGAAGGAGCGGGAGGTGTAACTTTGATGGAAGCTACTCTATCATCCACATGATTTTGTACTTGATACAGAGTTTTTCCTAGTGCAGCCTTATCCAGACCAAATTGGTGTTGTAGGTGGTGGCTCCAGGTATTTATATATTTCCTAACAAGCTCAAGCTGGGAATTAACATGCTCCCAAAATTGGTTGAGTTTGGTAACCAGAGTCTCAAAGTCCTGATGATGCTTTAGAAGAGAGGCCTCAATTTGTCCATGCCACATTGATTGATGCTCATCCAATTTGCACAGTTTTTCCTTGATATATCCAGGGAGCAAGTAACAAAGAGAATTCAGTGATGAGGCTATGTACTTTTGTGAAGCTAGCAAGCTGTGATGATTCTCTGAAATGAAAGCATTTATACTATGAGACCATTATTGATATGCCATATTTTGAGCATGGTTGTTTGTGACAGCGGTGGCTAAAGCATCTAGTAATTAATTCTGGGATCCTAAGGCAAGTTGGTGGTGAACTAGGGCAGGTTGGATGAATTGGTTGACCAACACACCAATTGTATCCATGGATTCCATTGAAGTGGGGGGAGACCAAAGTCCAAAAGAAAGGAGTAATGGTCTTTGGAAGCATACCCGGGACAGAAACCAGGGATAGTGTGCATTGCCACAGTGCCTGAGTGGAGGATAGAGCAGTTGGCAGCAGGAGCTTTCTTGTAGTTGAGAGAGAACGCTGGAAGGGGATCCACACGGGCCCAGGGGACAGCACCAGTACCATGGGAGTTGAGGGGGCATTGGTGATGTCTTCTTTTTGAGGAGGACTAGAAAATTTAGGTTGTTTGGGTACTTAAGAAAAAAAGGGAGAAGAACCAGAGAATGCCTGTGTGAACAGGGTAACCAAGGGGCTTGTAGCCCCTGTAGTGAGCACCATTTTGTTGTGTTTGGCTCCTGGGGACAACATCCAGGAGGACACGGCAGGAAATCTTTATAATGAAAGATTTGAGGTTCAGAGCTAGCCTTGGGTTAGCCTTCAGGGCAAAATTAAGGGCACATACCTTAATTTCCTGGAAAACAAGATGAAAAAGTCCTTTTGACAGAAAGGACAGGAAAAATATTGAAGGTTATAAAAGCCAACAAAAATGTGGATAAACTTGTCTTTATTAGAAGAAATGATTCTACTTAAATAGTAGGCAAGGATTGATGATCACTCATTAGGTAGACAGAGTGGCAGAAGGGGTCACATTGGGATGAGGTCATACCAGGATTAGTCAAGGACAGGTATGATATTCTGGAATTGTTGGATATTAAACCAGATCCATTTGCAGAAGGAGAGGAAAGCCAAAATTATAAGTAAATCCAACCAAATTTTTGCACATATCAATATTTGAAGGCCATATCAAAATGGCATTAATGGTGCAATTTACGACACCCATCTGAGGCATATCTAACTTTGTGAGGTATTAATTTACAGTCACATTTTGCACTTGGGAGGAGGAGGCTTTGTTGGCATCAGCAGTGGTGGTATCAGTTCTCTATAGATCATTTGGATTTGCATTCTTCCACATGGAAGGGATCAGGTGCATGGTCATCTTATAGGTGTAATAAGTGATTATTAATAACAAAAGCATATAAGATTCCCCAAGAAATAACAACATCTTGGGGCTCAGGGTACCAGGATTAAAGAAAATTGCCATAATGTCAGGGATCTAGTCTTGGGCGGCCAGCCTGTTGTTTTCAGGGGTAACTTGGGCTGGGTTTTTTGCAGGCAATGCCCACCACAAGAGAGGAGCTAACTTAAAAAGATAGGAGACTGATTTGCCCACCCAGGACCACAGGCTGGTGGCCAGGATTATAGTGGCAATCACCCCTGTGAGGATGATATACACAATCCCAAACAACTTATCAGTGTGGTTGGTTGGAAGATTGGGTGAGGAAGCAAGCATAGGTTTGGGGGTCACAGGTGGTTCTGTGGGAAAGTTGTAAGCAGGGAGATAGTTGAACTTCCCTCTAAACAACTTGGGTGTTGAAAATATCCACAAACCTTGTCAGTTGTATCTAACTGCAGATTGTATGCAGGCCAAAGGGTCAAGTTCAAGTATCTTTTCTGGGGTTTAGTCATTGTACTCAGGTTTCAAAGGGTAGTCAGTGAAATGGACGGGGCCAAAGGGTACACCAGGAAGACAGAAAACTGCAGGCGTCAGGGCAGGAGGACCGGGAGATCTTGTACTGAATTGGTAGATAGCAAATACAAAATAAGGCAATAGCTGTGTGAGCCAAAATAACATAACCTTTATTCAAAAATAGCAATAAGGTTTGATCGCATAATCTATAGGCATATATAGAATCCTGCCTCCAAACTTAGATTTCCCATAATGGTTTCATCAAAATATGGGGGGAAATATACACGGGTGGCCAGGAGGTCCAGGTGTGGGAGCAGCAAAATGGCATCTTGGCTGGGTGTTCTCTCATTAGTCAGACTGTCCAAATTGATCACTTGATCTTCTTGATTTTTGGCTGTGGTCACAGGGTTGAGCCTAAAGCTCGTGATTTCTCTTGTCGGAGGAATTTGATTGGTTATCCAAGAGGACTTCATATTCATGAAGTTCACAGAGGAACTTTCTCTGCCTTAATTAGGCAATTTGAGAAGCTCCTCCTTATGCATCACCATGGTCAAGCCTATGCTGGTATTCTGACTTTTGGACTTAGCAGGAGCTTCAGCTTGCAGAAGCTCAGTCCCAAGAAAACACAGGCAGGCAGTCCCTTGGCCCATAGGGCCAGCAGCCCGCAGGAATTCAGGATCAGGGTTCAAATCCTGCCCTTGGGCCCAGGTTTCCAGGGGTAAATAATTGTCAATCCTGACACTGGTCTCCGTCCTTGGTATGATCAAAGATCTATATTCCTTCCTCTTGGATTTTTGTCTTCCCCCCCCCCCGCATTGATGGAGTCTCTGGAGACTATTGATGTGTTAGTTAACTAATTCATCCAACCTGCGCTAGACCATCATCAGTTGGCACTAGGATTGCAAAAACAGCTCTTGACTGCTGTGGTCACCGCTGTTTTCAACAATCATGTGCAAAATATGGCCTATCAAGAATTATCACATAGCCTATTTGCTTGCATTTCAGATAACTAGCGCAATTTGCTAGCTTCACAAAAGTATTTGACCTTGTCCTCAAACTCTCTTTGCTCCTTGGTCCCTGGATACATCAAGGATTGACTATGCAAATTAGATGATCACCAAGCTACCTGGTGTGGGCAGACAGAAGCAACTCTTTTAAAGTATTATCAAGACTTTTAGCCTTAGTTACCAAGCTTAATCAGTTTTGAGAGCATGTCAATTCACAGCTTGAGTTGGTTGGGCCCCACGTCAATAATTGGGGCCAACATATGCACTTACAGTATGGCTTGGATAAGGCTGTGTTAGAAACACTCTGTGTCAAGTTCAAAACCATGTTGACAATAGAGTAGCCTCCATTGAAGTGACTCTGAGCACTCCTTTGGTTAAGGTCTCATCTGCCTTTGAAGCTAAGGTATGGGAAGCCATAGCTGAACTCAAAGCCACTACTTGGCGTCAAGCCTCTGTTCCAAACCCTCTGCCTGTTGAGCCTATGCCTGATCCTTGCATTGCCTTGCTAACAGACCAAGTAGCTACTTCGCAAAGGAAGATTGAGTATTTGAGGCAACACCTCTCTGACCATGATGATTTTTCCTCTGACTCTGATGGCAAAAGGGAGGCTGAGATCACTGGTACTCCTACCCACCTTAATCATGAGTGTTGCCCTGGATTGGAAGGCCAACCCTGTGTCAACTGATCTCTTGCCTTAGATCATTTAGCAGCAGTAACTAATGACGTTGCAGATAGGCAAGATGCTCTAGAACGCAAGGTTCAGAACCTCTCTCAACTAACAGACACAATAAATTGACAGGTTACACCTCTGGCCACTCAAAAAACTTCCCTGGCTACTTGTATCAATGGGGTTGCTGGCACACTGGTAGTACAGAAGATCAAGATCAATGAATTTGGAGCTGCTGCCACTATCTCCTGGGATGTCAGTGGACAGAACAGCTCTACACTAGACACCATAGAAGATAGCCTTCAACTTCTTTGGAATAGAAAACCTGCTGCAGAATCTGAGTTTAAGGGCTATCCCCATATCAACATCCTCAACCCAGGTGACAACAGCCAGTCCACCTCCTCGTTCATTAACCCAACTATAAGCCAACCTTCAAGCATATATTTGACCTAAAACCTCTACCATTGTGGCCTTTCTGACAATCTATTAGACTGCAATGTGTAGGGCTACTGACAAGCTTAAAAAGAAATATTCTTACCTGCCTCTATTCTACGTGCCAAGAAGTTGTGGTTCCAGAACTCCCTTTTATTATCACTTGGGAGGACATGAAGTGACTCCTAATTATAGAATTTGAAGGGGATCTCAGCTTGGAGGTCAAGCTAGATGCATTTATGCACATCTCCTTTAAGCCCTAGGAAACCCTGGCTGAGTTTGCTGACCGCTTCTATATTAAAGGGTAACAGTTATCACCAGTTGCCAGTTAACTCCCTGAGAAGTGTACTGTTGTAAATTGCGCAATTAATGCTATTTTGATATGGCCTTCAAATATTGATAGCTGCAAATATTTGGCTGGGTTTGCTTTCAAGTTCAGAAATTCCTTGCCTTCTGCAAATGGGTCTGGTTCAATATCCACCCATTCATATTATTATACCTGTCTGTGATTGATCCTGGTATGACCTCATCCCAACGTGACCCCCTCAGCCACTCTGTCTTCCTAATTAGTGATCACCATTCCTTGTCTACTATTTAAGTAGAATCATTTCTCCTAATAAAGACAAGTTTATCCACATTTTTGTTGGCTTTTATAACCTTCAAGATTTTTCCTGACCTTTTTGCCAAAAGGACTTTTATATCTTGTTTTCCAGGAAATTAAGGTATGTGCCCTTAATTTTGCCCTGAAGGCTAACCCAAGGCTAGCTCTGAACCTCAAATCTTTTTTATAAAGATTTCCCGCTGTGTCCTCCTGGATGTTTTCCCCAGGAGCCAAACACAACACGTACACAGCCTGTTCAAATGTGTTAAAGGTGAACCAGCTCCTATGCCAGCATTTTAAGGCACACAAAGCTTCAATAACTTCCATGAAGAGTATTAAGACCCTCTTGCAAGACATGCATTTGACCCATGGGGTACTGTGGTTTTGTGAGAATAAAGTCAGCAATGCTGGGACCACCTCCTGTACTCTGAGTATTATGACTCTTTGTTTAAGTGTACAGCCTAAGAGACAGGGATGTAATAACTGTGGTCAAAAGGGGCACCACTTGCGTACCTGCATCAATCCCCGGGTAGAAGGTTGTGACCCTAAGGAACAAGCAGGAGAAGAGAGGTTAGCTTAGTAGCAGAGACACTCTCTGCTGACCAATCTCCCCTGTCTTCTCCCAACCCTCCTGCCAACAAGGAATCTCCCCCTTCCTCTGGCCTAACTATCCTTCACCTGTTTCACAATCCTTCCTGTGATTCTGAACCTGAAGATTCTGATTGTGATGAATCCAATGGTTATGGCTACTCTGTTTTGACTGTCTTGGAAACTGTACCAGTCCCCTACAAGCTTTGCTCAGGGAAAAACAAAGCTACCACTTGTGCACCTTCAGTTGAAGCCAAGGCCATGGTGGCTTGTCCTTATCTGGCCCAGGCTCATTGACCTCCTATCTTGGTAGACTCTTCTGAAGAAGCCACCAATCTAGCCAAAACTCTCTTTCATAATATGACTGTATCTCTCCCATTTCAGACTGTGTATAAGGATTATTACCTTAAGGTGCATGTTAGCTAAATGGGAGAAGGATCTAGAAGCTGCGCAGGATGTGTTGGCTGTCTTGCCCCCATTGAGAAAGATACTACCTGTGTGGAAGTGTCAATCTAAAAGGTTAAAATCAAAGCCATTCTGGACACAGGTTCTCTAATCAATGTGGTATCATCCAAGCTAATTAAGGAGCTTAATCTGGCTCCTGACCTCAATCACACTCAATTGTATGGTACCGCTGGCATGGCACAAACACAAGCCATTGGTGCCTACTCTGCTCTACCCATGAGGTTTAGGAAACTCCTTATTGCTTCCCCTGCTGTGGTCCTAGAGAACAAAAGCTATGACCTTTTGGTTGATACACACTTACTCTTCAAATATAATGGGATTGTAAAGATTCAAGATGGATACCTTTTGCTCTTAGGATACAAGGTCCTTTGATTTTTGAAGAACCTCTGTGGCTCCCAGGCAAACGTCTTAAGACTTATGTGCTTGAGTACTCCACGGGTATCTTCTCGCTCAAGTACAGGACTCATTCCTCCAATATGTGTTCCCCTCCTCCTTCCTGCCCTACAGAGGAAGGTGTGCATCTACTTGCCCCTGAAGCTGTCACCATCCCTCCAGGCTCCCAAGTAATTATAGACTCTCAGATATCTTACAAACTACCCAAAAAGTCATTCATAGAACTCTACTCTCCTGAATCTCTAAGCCGCAAAGAGCCCCAAATATGTCCAGGGATCTCAGATTGAACTCACAAGGAGCCTGCACAACTGCTGCTAGCTAACCTGACCGCTCTATCTGACTGTACTACCGTCACTGCTGAGTATTTAGCCAAATAAATGCTCCAAAATAAAAAGATGTTCTGTTTTTGCTGTTTATTACATATAGATAGGTTTGTTTGGAATTCTTGAGGGAAAGGTTCCTAGAAACTGGATATTTATGTTTAATAAAAGAACAGAATATGGATGTTTAGTTAGCCTAACCTAAATAAAAGAATTAAGGCAAGATTGACCAAATCAATATTGGAGACTAGGTGTCTCAAAACGGGTTAGTTAATTGGGAAGATTAATTAATAAATATGAGTAATATAATTAATTAGAATTTAATTATAGTAGTTAATTGCCTTGACTGTGTCAAGAGGTATGGTTAAGGATAACCATGGGAAAACCCCCAGAAATTTGGGTTAAAAGCGCCGTGTTGGCAAATTTATTGGGTTAGAAGCGCTGCTGCACCGCCTAATGAATTTGAGATGCGCCAAGGCGCTGCTATCAAATTTTCTCAGGTGCTGGGGCACTGCCTGGGGAAATTGCTGGGCGCTGCAGTGGCTCCTGGTCCAAGTTTTGAAGCAGTTTAATGGGTTTTAAGGCAAAAAACCATTAAATGTGAAAATAACTAAATAAAGGCAAGGATGCCTAGGAATTCAGGTTTGATCATCTGGTTCCCAGTGGGAATACTGATAGCTGAGTTTAGGATGTGCAATCCACAGGGTTTTGGCGCTGGGAGCTGGGGAAGCTCCATGCCAAATTGATACATTGGGTTAAATGGAGTCAGGTGACTTCTGCCCATTGTAGGTCAATTCTCATAGGTTGAGAATTGATGGTGATCTTTTAGGTAAAGATCTATGTTGGATGACGCAAATGTTATAGACCACGTTACGCAAATCATTGGTTGATTCAGGAACCAGAGGGGTTTTCAGCTGTGTATGCCCTGAATGGTATATAAGCAAAAACAGTTAAACATTAATAAAATATATTCACATTGTCGGTTTTGACGCTTTCCCCTCACCTATTTTTCAATTATCATGCCTTCTTTGTTAAAGTTTTGAGAGAGCCAAGTTTGGGGTCCTTTGTGTGGAAACCTCTTCAGCAAGAAAGGAGGTTCCTACAAGTACATTGGAAGAAGCTTGGACCAGCCTGGAGGTCACTAAGACTGTTCCTGCAGAATCTTTAGTAGAAGTAAAGGCTGCTTTCAAAGAGCTGTATTCTAATTACTTTGCAAAGGAAGGGACTCCTGCCCAAAGGAACCAAATTTATGCTTGGGATGCTTTGAAATTATTGGTAGGATGGGATGAAATCTTGCAACAAGTAAAGGAGATGGAAAATTGTGAAATTGAGGCGTTGAGAGCACAAGAGGAAAAAAGTGTTGAAATCATGGATTGTTGGCAGGATGACAATAAATTGTTATCCAATAAAATTGCCTCCCTGGAGGCAAAGCTCCTCAAAGCTTTGTCCCAGGAAGGTAACAGCAATAAGTGTCAAGGGCAGGATAATGACAGGATGGACTGGTTAGGCCTGGATCTGTCAAAATCTACCTATGCAGGTATCTAGGGGCCAGGTTGTAGGGAATGATTGTATATTGGGAGCAAAACAAGTGACGTCCCTTTATCCTTTTGGAACCTTCAGCAACTTTAATATACCTGAATAAGATCCTCAAGTTCTCTCCTGTTCACCACTGCTGACTTCCCACAACTGTCACTCATCCAACAAAAATATGTATTGGAACTGCTCAACCAGCTTAACAATGTCTCTACCCCTGGACCTACAGACTATGGCCTAGCCAAAGGGGTCATCCATCAGATAGATATGGGTGATAAGCCTCCTTTCTGTGCTAAGCCTTACTGCCGCAGTAGGGTAGAGGATGCTCAAGTTTCTAAGGAGCTTAAATAATTCTTGGATGCTGGGCTCTTGGATCCCTCTCAAAGACCTTGGGCCTCTCCTTTATTGATTCTTAAGAAAAAGCATTAAGGCCACCATATTGTGATGGACTATTGCCACCTAAACTCACTCACAAAAAAGAACTTGTACCCTTTGCCCAGGATTGATGATGCCCTTAGACAATTGAGAGGCTCAAAATCCTTCTCTGTCATGAATTTATCATCAGGTACTGGCAGGTTTACTTGTCCCCAGAAGACCAATAAAAGGATGCCTTTATCACATCAGAAGGTCTCTATGAACTCACCTAAATTCTCCAAGGACTCTTTAATGTCCCAGCTACATTTAAAAGGGCTATAAATTCCATCCTACGAGACCTAAAGCTCTCTTGTGCCCTTGTATATCTTGATCATATCACTGTATTTAGCTTACCTTTACCAACCACTTGGAGCACCTCAAGGCTTTCTTCATCAATATTTGAGAAGCTGGCTTGAAGCTCAAACCCTCCAAGTGCTCTTTCTTTAAAGAGTAACTCAAATTCTTGGGCCATTAGATCACCCAAACTGGAATCTGCCCTATGCATAATAAGGTGGAAGCTATTGATAAGATGTTGCCACCCAAAAACCTATGGGAGTTCCAAGTATTTCCTGGTATAATGGGCTACTATCAGCAGTTCATACCTGACTTCACTGAATTGAGTGAACCCCTTGTCTAACTTCTTTGCAATGTACCCTTTGAATAACCTGACAGTTGTCAAAACCGCAGGCTCAACCCGCCAGCAAGGTTCCAACCAAGTGGGTTTATGACCTGCAATTGGATTATCCAGTCACCTGAAGCCAGACTAGGAAGTCAACTTGAATTACCAAATCCAATAACATGAACAGATGATGATCCTTTACGGTGGATACCTCAATTTGGCGCTTGACTCATAATCAGGATCAAGCTATCCCCTTCTTCCATCCAGCCGTGTGATCATCAGTATTGTTCCTATTGTCCTTGATTCACATGAACTATATAATCACTATCTCCCAATAAAGATTATTATCTGTTTCTAAATATTTTTCCCTGTGTAACTCTGCTAAAACAGCACAGTTACAACATTGGTAGCACAGGTAGGCTCTCCATCCTACCTTATATTGAAAAATTCTGCCTGTTGCCTGCACACGCTGCGGCCAACAAATGCTTGACAGAATCATGTCTGGCCTCCTGCCCAACTAGACTCTGTATACTCCTGGTACTTAGATACCCAATGGTTCCGTCCTCTACCAGAACACGGTGATTTTGCTGCCTGACTTCAACGCCATGTCTGCACAAGGGTTCATTCAGGCTCCCTCCTTGATGCCGCAACCAGCTGAAAAAACCACTATGCCTGCCTATGTAGCACAAAGGCTTTGCAGCGCAGCCTTAGAACCCTTTGCCGGGGCCAACGACAACAACGCCGCCGCATGGATCCAGTCTGCCCAGAGCAAGCTGGCTCAAATGGAATGCCCACAGCAATTCTGGATTGCAGAGATTTCCATTTGCCTGACCCATGATGCTGGCACCTGGTGTGACAAGTGGCACAAAGAACACACTGATAAGAACTGGGATACCTTTAAGCAGGACTTCCTGGCAAGGTTTGTGCTTAAGGATACAGCGCTCATGATTATACGCCAAGTAAAGAGCCTGACTCAGACAAGGACTGTTAAAGAACTCACCCGCGCCTACAAGGAACTCTGTCTCTGTGCCCCATCCGCATGTCCTTTGAAACTCCAGCTACACACCTCATGTACTACAATGCCCTCAAGTTGCACGTAATAAGGCATATGAACCTAGACCAGGTAACCAACCTGCAAAGCCTGTATTGTAAAGCGGAAAAAGTGGAGCAAACATCCAACGCTCTGCACAAGGCACAGACTGGGAAACAAGAAAGGCCCAAGGACTCCCATCCAAGCAGGCGCTCTACTTGACCACCTCCTGGAGGCAACAGAAACAACAACAACCACAAGCCCACAAGTTTGAATGGACATGGAAATGGAAATAATGGCCAGTCAAATTGCACTCATTTCTGTGTCAACGCCACCCAAGGCAACCAAGAGGAGGGAAAAGCCTGGGGAGAGCAATAAGCAAGCCAAGCTCTCCCCACGCAGCTCCTGACTTGCCCAACAATGAATACTAATCGGAGGATGTGGACCAATGCCCAATGATCCAAGTGCCCTTAGAAGACCTGGTACTATACACCATTGCCAGACATCCCAATAAATTGATGTCCTATCCTTTCTGCTTTTGCAGTTACATAGGCTCAGCACTTCTGGACTTGGGCGCGGATTGAACCTTAGTCAACAGTAGCTTTGTGGATAAATTCAAGCTGGCCACTAAGCCTTTGCAGATTAAAAACGTGGTCCTGGCTTATGAACACCACATTGCCGTGACAAAGGAAACTGCCCCCTTCTCTGTCATGCTTGAGAACCTCTACTCCACCATCCAAGGTCCTGTCATTGACTTCCCTAAGTTTGACATTTTACTGGGACTAGACTGGTTATAGAAAAACAACCCCCACGTGGACTGGGCAACCTCTATGTTGACCATCAAGCGTGAAGGTGTCAACCACTAGATCTACCCTGAATCAGTGGACCAACTCCTATGTGACCATGTCTTTGTGCGCATCACTGAGACTCTGGACAAGAAGGAAAACCTGAAGGCAATTGACTGGGATTCCTGTCAGTATGAAATCATACACTTCAAGAACCACCAGGATACCTCCACGCCTCAAGGCCGCAATATTGTGGCCCGCCATCCAGAAATCTTTAAGGAAGCGTTACCTGGGCTACCCCCTGAGAAACACATTCAACACTCTATCCAACTTAAGGAGGCTGTACCCAAGGCACGCCCCATCTACAGACTGACCCCAAACAAGGATGACGCCCTGCGCGCCTATCTCAAGGAGGCACTAGAAAAAGGACTTATCCACCCTCACAGTCTCCCTTTAGGGCCGCCGTATTCTTTGTGGCTAAAAAAACGGTACCTTACGCCTGGTCACAGACTAATGCACCTTAAACAAAGTCACCATTAAGATTTTACCCACTACTGCTGATTGACAACCTTTTTGAGGCCTCAGGAGGAGCCACTGTCTTCTCCAATATTGATCTAACTGCAGGCTACAATCAGATTTTTATCAAGGAGGAAGACATCCCCAAGACAGCCTTCTGCACCAAGTACAGTTCCTACAAATGTGTGGTACTCAACATTGGCATGACCAATGCCCCGTCTACTTTTGTAACCTTCATGAATAAAGTGTTTGCGCCACACATAGGCAAACATGCCCTAGTGTACCTGGACAATATTATTGTCTACATCCCCTTGATGGAACAGCACCACAAAGACCTGGAAGAGGTCTTTGCAACCTTGGTGCAACACAAACTGTTGGCCGAACCCTCCAAATGACAGTTCTTCTGGGAGCAACTACCCTTCTTGGGACACATAGTCTCAAAAGACGGCATCAAACCCGACAGTCATAAGATACAGGCCATCTGCAAGATGCCACCTCCCAAGGACAAGTCAGAACTACGCACCTTCTTGGGAATGGTGGCCTATGTGCAACGCTTCATACCTGACTGTGGCGTCTTGACTGCCCTCTTGTCTGCCATAACAGGCGCCAAGTCTAAGTTTGTATGGACCCCCCCCAACGTGACCTCTGTTTTAGACGCCTCAGAGAGAAGCTCACGACAGCTCCCATCTTACAATACCCTAAACAAGACAGAGAATACCAGATGGAAACCAACGCCTCAGATGCATCCATTGGGAGAGTACTACAAATTAAGAATAGTGATGGTGACTTCCTGCCTGTAGCCTACAAATTGCGCAAACTGACAGATGATGAGTGCTGATACCCTATCCACAACAAGGAAAAGCTGTCCATTGTACATTGCCTAGTCAAATGGTGCTGTTACCTAGAGCAGCAGGAAGAATTCACAGCACTAACCAATCACAAGTTGCTCATCTATTTCAAGACACAAGCAAACCTGTCACGCTGCCAAGCGCAGTGGATGGAAATATTAGTGAGGTTTAACATGCTCATCCAATATAAGCCTGGGGCCAAACTTGCCATGGCAGACACCCTGTCCCGCCTGTATGTCTGTGCTTCAAGAGAAGAGAATGGGCTCAACCCAGACTGGCAACTCTTAGTGCTACGTATAAAAGACAAAGGATTCCCTGCAGGCACAACCAAAATCACCAAAGAAACGGTCATCAAGAATAAACATCTCTTTGCTGACGTATACGGGACTCTCCACAGAAAAATGACAGATGGCACAACCATTCCCTACATTCCCACACATCAGCAAGTTGACACCATTCTTTGCTACCACAGAGATCTTGGACATACTAAGAGCCAAAATCTATACAAGTTTCTAAAGCATAAAGCCTGGTGACTAACTTTATACCGCAATGTCCAGGAGGTATTAGAACAGTGCAAGGTTTGCAAAAAATTTTCTAAAAGCAAAACCCCGCCTAAGTCTGTACTCTCCATTTGAACCCAACTACCGTTGAAAGTATGGGCCCTTGACATTGTGGGCCCCATGCCAGGAAAGCACAACAACAAAAAATACATGATCACAGCCATTGACTTTGCCACAAGGTGGTCAGTAGACTAAGCGGTGAAGGCACACACCGGCAACAACGTACAACAATTTATTGGTAAAGAAATAATCAGCAGGTTCAGAAATCCAGAACTCCTGATAACCAATGGAGGCAAAGAATTGACCTCCAAAGACACCAATGTGTACCTCACTAATAATGGGGTCAAACACACCGTCGCAACACCATACCATCCACAGGCCAATGGAAGCTTAGAGCAGCTTAATGGTAGCTTTGTGCAAGCCCTAGCCAAATTCACTACCAGGAGACCTGAAGACTGGTATAAGCAGCTACCAACTGCATTACTTGTGTGCCAAACCCAAGTGAACAGATCCACCGGGAAAAGCCCGTTTGAACTGGTATACGGCACACAGCCAAATATCATTCAAGCATTGACAGGACCTAAAATGGAAATTCCAAGTCAAGTCCCCCCTTGCTCTGATCCTCAAGTAGTAGAGGCCAACAACAAGCAAGCAGCCAAAGAAAAGGAACGCCTACAAAAGACATTTGTTTCCATCTGCAATAGACATGAAGTTGGGGACAAAGTTTGGGTCATGAATGTTGACAAGAGCAAACTACAACCTAAGAAAGTAGGGCCAGCAATCATTCTGAAGGTAAACAACAATAACACTTACCTTGTGCAAGGGCTTGGGAAATGCAAGCAAGACAAGACCTTACACCACAATTGCCTACAACCCTGCAAAGCAAGACAGAAACAACAAGAAACCGCCCTGCCTGTCACCAAACAACAACTGATTCATTACGGCGCCCAGGCCCCTGACAACCTCCCTGACAACCTGCCCCCAGAGGAGGTCAACCTTCAGCCTGGGGGGTTTGAAACCGCAGGCTTGACCCACCAGCAAGGTTCCAACCAAGCAGGTTTGTGACCTGCAATCCAATTATCTGGTCACCTGAAGCCAGACTAGGAAGTCAACTTGAATTGCCAAATCCAACAACATGAACAGATGATGATCCTTTACAGTGGATACTCAATTTGGCGCTTGACTCATTATCAGGATCAAGCCATCCCCTTCTTCCATCCAGCCGTGTGATCACCAATCTTGTTCATATTATCCTTGATTCACATGAAGTATATAATCATTTTCTCCCAATAAATATTATTATCTAGTTTCTAAATATTTTTCCCCATGTAACTCTGCTAAAACAGCACAGTTACAACACAGTCAACAGCAATTGTTTGAAGTGATGAGGTCCAAGCTCAAAGAAGCTCCCATCCTAGTCTACCCTGATTATAATAAAGAGTTTATCTTGTACACTGACGCAAGTGGAGTAGCTGTGGGTGCCATCTTAGCCCAGCTTGACAACAAAGGCATGGATTGACCCATGGCCTATTCTTCACAAGTCCTCAACAAACACAAGAAGAACTATAGTGTCACCAAAAAGGAATGCCTGGCAGTGTTACATGCTATGAAACAGTTCCAACACTGTGATGACTGTGCACCATACCCTCACTCACTCATGAGGTGAAACATGGGTACATGGTCTATCAGTCAATTGGGTGATCTTGACAAATACTGGATGAAAAGTAGTCCTGTCTCTTCCTAGTTCCCTTCCCCATTCCTGGACAATTGTTAATGTGCAGGAATAATACAAGTATATAATGACTCTCTTTCTTAAACAATAAATATATCTTTTACTCACACTACTTTGCACTTTTAGCTTGATCTTACCCTTTAATACTCAAGCTCCTAACCAGACTCTTTTAGACTCTGCTTTTCTTGTTGCCTTCACTACTTCAGGTAACAAGACAATCTCCCTGCTGTGCTAACAGTTTAGAGTTAGTGCTCTAGGCTTGATCTAAGTGTGTCCTACTGTCTGCTGAAACCAGCAGCCCAGTAGAAGTAGTTCCAATTAGCTTCTCTGGTAGAAGTTTACACGAGGTCCCCTTACTCTCAAACCCCATCTTCTGTGAGCATCACAAACACTACATTTACAGGAAACACTTTACTGTGGTCACAGAGCATTCCTCCTTTAAATGGCTGCAGCAACTAAAGGAGCCTGAAAGGCAATTAGTACGTTGGGCTCTGCAATTACAAGGATACAAACTCACTGTGATACACTGCCCTGGTGAGCAATATCAGAACACTGATAGACTATCAAGGATGCCTATACTATCCATTCATCCTGCAGAGGCTGATCAACTATATGAGTTAATAGAGTAACCTGACTCCTGGACTAGTGAGCCAGAAGACATTTGATTAGCTCTACATACCCTATCAAAGGATACTGTGATCTGAGATAGACAACTCTTTAAGAAGGTCAACAACGCCTACCTGCCCTTTGTTTGTCCTAGTATAAAAATAGTCATTATACTTCAAGTCCACATTGATAATGGACATGGGGGTATAGCAAAAACTCATGACTGGTTGTGAAAGAACTTTTATTGGGGAAACATGCGCCTCTTAATCCCTGATGTCCTTGCATCCTGCCATTCTTGTCAGCTCCAACAATCCTAACCTTCCCATCAATTCAAGCTTGTCCCACCTAAGCACGCCTTCCATACTGTGAGTATTGATGCTGTTGAACCTCTCCTGAATTCTAGGTTGGGGTGTTGGTTCATCTTGGTAGCCATAGACCATTTTAAAAATGGGTCAATCCAGAGCTACAAAAGATATAACTGCCAAAACCACGGCAAATTTCTTGTTACAAGATATCTTCTACCAACATGGCTTCCCTCAAGTCCTGCTTTCTGAAAATGGCACTAACTTTAATGCTCGCCTCATCACATCTATTGTAGAAGCTATGGGTACCCACCAATCTTTTTCTGCACTGTATAACCTGTTGACCAATGGGACTGTTGAACAAGGAAATTCCTCCCTGGTGTCCATAATGAGAAAACTCACCCTCTCCAATGCCGCCAACTGGGATATGTTCCTCCCTGCTGCTCTCTTTACTTATTGACTCAGTAGACACCAAGTGACTGGCCAATCTCTCTTTGTCATGCTGTATAGGCGTGAAGCCACAACTCCCTCAATCATGGGACCCTCTTTGATTGAAGTTGATGTATCTGCCAATCCTGAAGCCCATGTCAAAGACTTGACTAATTGTATCATTGACATCCAGGCAACGGCATATTTAACTTCCTATAAGGTCAAGGCTTTAGAGCTCTCATCTTCCAATGCTTCTAGAGTCCCTCTTCCTGAGTATCAAGTAGGTGACCTAGTCCTCTACTATCAGAACCGCACTGGAGGCAGAGCTCATAAGCTAGACTCCCTCTGGATTGGACCTTGTGAAGTCATCTTCAAGAAGGGCATTGAGTATACCGTGAAGCTGCTGTCATCAGGCCGTCCTTTTGCCCAAGTTCATTCCAAATTTCTCTGCAAATATCAACTCCCTGTGTCCAATCTTGAGGGGGGAGATGTTGGAAATTGCGCCATTAATGCTATTTTGATATGGCCTTTGAATAATGATAAGTGCTAAGATTTGGTTGGGTTTGCTTTTGACTTTGGATATTCCTCACCTTCCTTAAATGGGTTGACTCCAATGTACACCCATTCCGGATTACCATACCATCCCTCAACTGATCCTGGTATGATTTCAACCCAAAGTGACCCCCTCTGCCACTCTGTCTACCTATTGAGTGATCATTTACCCTTGTCTACTATTTAAGTAGAATCATTTCTCCTAATAAAGAAAAGTTTATCCACATAAGTGTTGACTTTAATATTCTTTAGACCTTTTCCTTTCCTTTTTGCCAAAAGGAATTTCTCTTCTTGTTTTCCAGGAAATTAAGGTATGTGCCCTTAATTTTTCCCTGAAGACTAACACAAAGCTAGCGTCAAACCTCAAATCTTTTGTTATAAAGATTTCCTGCTGTGTCCTCCTGGATGTTGTCCCCAGGAACCAAACACAGTATGGGGAGGAAATAGTGTGGTGGTTTGGGAGTCAGGGTTGGAAGGCAGGTGGCTTTGTCTTGATGGGGGAGATGGGGAAGCTTGGTTTGTTGACCTGGAAGAGACAGTAAGAGCTGATTGGTTCAATTGCTCAAATTCTTCTTCTGTCATGTATGTGTGCTTGAAAAACCAAAAGAATGGGCGTGGAGGGAGACAGGAGTTCTTTATGGACTTATCACTATCACTTGCATAGAATATGACAAGATCAGATATATCCTGGACAAAAATGAAAGGGAAAAGCTCATACCCCTTCTCAATTAGAGTGCACAGTCTATTGTATGTGACAGGCTTTAAGCACCTGATAGCTGAACCAAAATTGTAAAGACATACATCTGCAACATGCATGTCAGCATGGTAGATGGGATAGGACCAGTAAGTATGCCCCGCAGCCCTAATTTCCTTGGTAGCCCATTCCTCCTACTCAATCTTGCACTCAGTAAAACTGGGCAACAACCAGAATTAACTCATTCCGCAAGTCAACTTACTATATGTCAATAATCAGAATTAAAAATACTTTAATGTCAACAGCATTGAAAAGTCAGAATTAAGTTTTAACTCATGCAGACTACTAAATGTTGACACTTTTTTAATAAGCAAAAACCTGTTTCCTGAACATTTTACTTAATAAAAATTAAGCTTCAATAAACTTTTTAGGGTAATGTGACAACATAGACTTTAAAAATTCCATAAAAGTTACACAGGAATATTAAAAAAATTCATAAAAATACACTTCTATTTTATTTTACTATGAAATTAGCTATCTTTACCATAATAAATTTTTTCCCACTTATAAAAGAAAAAAATCCAATACACAAAAAGATACTACATTTAAAAAACTACATATTATAGCAAAATATAACAATCAGAAACCATAATATAAAGTTTTTTCTATATTAAAAACTACAAAAAAACATATAATTTACTAGTAAAATACCAATATAGGCCATGTAATACAGTCTAAAGCATAAAACTATCAATAGAAAACCAATGATTTTATAAAAATAGTATCATAAATTATTAATGAGTTCTTTAGAATAACTATTCATTTAAAAATATTATACTTATTATATAAGAACTATATAAAAAACTAGCAATACTCAATAAATTTAATTGAAAGCTAGACTGTGATCACATGGTTGCCATTAAGAACTGGGGCAATCTTCTTGATGTATTTCCTGATCTCTGAAAGCTTATTTTTGGCCTTGACAACGTCCTTGGTCTTCTCTTAATACTGTTTCTCTTTGGTGGTTCTCTTCTACTTAGATGGGTGGTTCTCAATATCTCTGATGGATGCAGCAGTTTTCCCCTGTTGGACTTTGAGGTGCTCATAGAAGGTGTTGTATCTGGGCTTGATTCCAAAGGAGGACTTGATATGCTTATGCCAGCCCTCCAAAGATGAAGGAGTTTTCATCTCATCCTTAAGAACTGCCTGGTAGCAGTTCCAGTTAGCTTTGGCTCTGGGCTTGCTCCTGCACTTAGTGACCTTACATCCAATCCACTATGGTTTATAATATTCAATGAAAGGGTGGAAGTCACCATCATGTTTATTGGCATAGGAGCTCAAAGGCTTGTCCAGCATGCTCTGGCTTTACAAAGGCTAGTGCTACAAACTACTGAATTAAGAACTTGCACTTTCCTGATGTATCTAGACAGTGGAGCTTGCTGAGCTCAGGTAGACCCTTTAGTTGCCTGTTGACAGCCTGTCAATAATGGAAAAAACATCCCTGGACCTCTCCATCAAATTTATTTACAAAAGCGTTATACTGGGCAGTTTCATAGTCCATGATTATAGTTGAGGGTCCAAGCGCTTTATCTTGAGCTTCTTTTTCTGCAGCAAGGGTGGCTTCATCCTTTTCATCATATTCTGGATGGGCTCTAGTGTTATGGCCAGGGGGACTCTTTCTATTATTGGTTAGGGCTTTGATGCCCTCCTGAAGGATTTTAAGGGCCCTTTTGTAGATCTCTTCTGTTGCCCCAGGAAGCAGAAAGTAGGAAAATGGGAGCACCTTACCTTCAATAAGGGAATGTACAACCCATAGTTGGTAAAAAAAAGGCGGGGGCATACTGCAAAGGTACCGTCACATAACCAGGTCTCTGAATCTCTTAAATGCTCCAGGCTCTGTTGTGTATCATAGCACATAATTCTTGCCTCTTCTGTAGGACCATATCATGTAAAAGGAATACCTCATCACCATTGAACATATTTAACTCCACTGTCAAGACTAACTCTCCTTGGACAATGGCAGATTTCTTATGGGGGAATAGATCACAGCGTTTGTCACATATGTACTTCACTAACTGGTTGCGGTCAGGGATGAGCTTCAGGTTCTCATTACTTAGGTGTGTGGTGGCCTTAACTGCCAGATCAGAAGCCTTGACATCTTTGGAGACTGGGACCATTTGGTAGAGGTACCACTTTAGAAGCTTTTCAATAAGATTTATTGGAGCATTGCATGTGTGCTCTCCTTTTTCACTAGTGATTTTATCTCATCCTTCTGTATTGATCCTGGAATCACAGCTTCTATCTTCACATACATAATTATTGCTTCTTCCTTCTCTCTTCTGATTGTTGCAATTGAAAACATAGTCATCACAGACTAAACTTGCACCTCCTTTGACAGACATTAGAGGGGAAAACCAAGGGAACTTCTTTGGGAGCTTAAACTCTCCTTTGATGTTACATATATTGTGAACCTTTAGGGGATCCCATGGGCCAATTGGTGCTTTATAATAGTTAGACAGGTAATCATCAGGATCTTCTTTATTAATACTTGATGAGGAGGATGAAGGTTCAGATTTGTTGGGCGGTGGAGGGGAATTATCTGGAGTTGGATTCTTGCGCTTTCTGAACTGGGATGAGCTTGATTCCTTGGGACTTGATTCCTTTGAGCTTGATTCATCTGGGCTTGGCTGGGGTTCTGGACTCTTGGGTATCTTCTTTCCTCCTTGTTTGTTTAGTGGAACCTCATCTCCTTCTGATTTGTACCAGCTTGGAGAAGAGGAGGGGTCAGGGGAGGGCTCTTTGCTTTCAGGGTCTGGGGTCTTCTCCTTTGTCTTCTGTTTTGTTGAGGGCTCTTTGGCTGGTTTTTTGTTGGGGTAGGGACTTTGGTCCTTTTGAGAGGCTTTGGGTATCTTCTTGGTTGAGTTGGGGTTATTTTGTGGCTTCTTGGAAGATTTGTCTTACAATAATTAGAGTAGAGTTCATAAAGTAAGAATAATCATGTGAGACATGAATAAAATTAAATAATAATCACTTGTTTTATTTTTATTATTAATTAAATAGTTTATAGAAGTATGGAAAGTAATTTTAGAGCTAGTTTATTAGTAAAGAATAGAAAAAACCATGTTTAAATAAAAAGTTGACATTCTGGTAGTCACAGTAGTCAAAAATATTTAATTTAGTTTCTCAGCATAAAAACGCTTTAATTTTGACGTCAACATACTGACAGTCAGCATTAAAGTGGAAAAACACTATGCAAATCACTTATAAAGCTTGGTTAATATTTTCTGGAGTTGGTTTTTTAAGGCCAAAATTGATTATTTTTAAATTTAAAAAAGTTAGAGTTGCATATGTAACTTATGAAAACTAAATAATAGGGATTGTAGAGGGAAGTCTAAAGTACAGTCCTGGGTACTTTGGCCTGAATTACCATACCATTGTATGTGTTCTTTTTGTTAAGCGGCAGTGTTTTACTAATAAATAAGTGAAGGTGTCAACATCCAGGCAGTCAGTGTTCTTTTATAGCAACTCTCCTGTTAAATCTTGCTTAAATTATGTCACTTTGTTTGCTTAGCCAAACCCCTTTGTTGCAATTTAGACAACACATCAATTTGACACAAAGTTGACATTATAATTACATATATAAATTCTAGTTAACATATGCGTTTTGGCTTAAGTGGACTTCCAGAAATAAGCTATAGTTTATCCAGTGAGTTTAAAATAACAGTAAATATCTAAATAATACAAAGAATGCTATGAAAGTTAGCATATGTCTTTGTTCAATGCTTATCTTAATATATATTTAATAAAAACAGTATTATAAAATATAAAAAGTAGTTATTTTTAGAATATTGTGTATTTTATTAAGAAATTTATGGATTATTATTTGGGGTTGACATCCAAATATTACTTACTGTAGTTTACCTTAATGTAAAAGTACAAAGAAACTTACCTTTTCATAGTAAATTATATTAGTTTTTTGGCTTAAAATTAAGCCTTTGTTTAAATGATGTTGACATTATGTCTGTTCCTTTTTAATTTTGCAATTCTGACTTATTGATTCACTATGAAAAATTAGCTTAGTTTTGGAAATGCCCAATTCTGGCAAATAAATACCAAAATAATGTTGACTTACTGAATGTTGACAAATTGTCAACATTCAGTAAGTCAACTTGCAGAACAAATTAATTCTGGTGGTTGCCGTAAAACTGTGTACACAGTGTGTTAGGTAGCCCACTCCTCTAGCATGTCCTTGAGCTCTGTCTGGTAGGCATAGCCATCTGCAATGTTTGATATTGCTGAGTAATAATTGACACCCAATGGAGAAACTGCCAACAAAACCCCAACAAATTGATACAAGATTGGGCTGTGCTTGTAAACGTCTGATTATATACACTTTTCCCTATAGACTTGGATACTTGAAGAAATCTTGGCATATAACAGAAAGATGACGTCATTGCGCGTCCTTATTGTCCTTCTTTAATAAAATTAATCATGATTGAACGGTTGATAGGGGTTGATATTCACCAAAATGGGACCACTGAGAACTTGATTAGACAAGATTCTAGCAGCAACCACAACTCCAAGCATCCACAAATTGACTGTTCTCTTATTTGTGAAAATGCCATGAAGTCCCAGTTGGAGACAAACCTGGACCAGGGTCATCCGCGGATCACATTTCATGATGGTCATCATAGGGGATGAGCTTTTTTGTTATCAGTTGACGTACAGGCTTCAGTCAGGTCTTCTTGGGAGGGGAGGCATAGTTGGCATGGGCTCACAGGGTTGCATTCACAGTGGACTTTGCAAAACCCATTGTGGTTGCAATTTCCCCAATGAACATAAGCATCCCTTGCTTTTCAATCATTTTGAGAACAATTTCTGGGATAATTAGCTTTTTTCTGCATCTTGCAGGCCAATTGGCTGGAGGTGGGATGTGTTTGTCTGGGAAACAATAGGGTGTCATCTGATTGGCTGTTTCTGGATTCTGGCTTCCCTGGGTAACCCCTTGGCTCAATTGGCCAATTCTGGATGTTAGTGTTGATAATGATTTAGATTAGCAGCTGCCTGTGCATGATGGGCAAACAGGGCCATGCTTGAGGACGTGGGAATAAAAACACACTTCTGGATAGTGCTTGAAAAGGGACCTGAGGGTTGGAAATAAATCATAAAGGGAGGCTTTTTCATTGGAAGACCTAGTGTAGCCCTGCATGATTTTGTCAAGGCCAGGAAACAGCTTGTTTATTTGGCTGTTATTAAAAGAAGACATAATAAAATTTTATTAAAAAATTAAACTCAAAAAGAGAAGTGTATATTTTAGTCAATTTTCTTGTTAAAATGTTAAGTTGGTGAATAGTAGGATCTAAATTTTAGTTGTTCTAAACTGGAATAGGGTGATTTTTGAGAATGCTTATAATTCCTAAAACAATTATCACAAATCTACTCTAGATTTTTTGACTTCCTGTTTGAGATACCCATAAATTATATTTATTATGAATTCACCTTAATTATTATTTGAAACTTGGTTCTTGGATTTGACAATCCTGCAATTTCATATTTGTTAATTTTACATGATGTCTATGATTTGTTAGACATGTAAGAAATCATAAATTGTACATTGGAATCCTGCATTTCTGATTCATGTATCCCGCATTTTTGCTGTGTTTTGCCTTTTGTTAGTTGAGTTATCTGCTCAAGGGATTTGAAATTTGCCAATTTAAATAAACCAAAAAAATCAAATTAAGTGGTTGATTTTATTAAATATTTTAATTTTTACTCAGCTGAGTTGCCTGCAAAAGTGATTTGAAATTTGGACCAAGGATTTGAAAATCCCACATTTTTATGTTTAGGTTCTGAATTTACAGTATGCAACCTCTGCAATGTGTAAAATTTGGAAAATGAACACAACTTTTTATATGTAGCTGTTAATTGGTTGATATATGAAGTGTTTGAGTATTTGAAAATTGCTTCCTGGGGAGCTCCAGTGGTGTCTGCCCCCCAGGCTTCCGAAACAAAATTAAATAAGGTTTTAACTTGTTCACAAGGTTTGCATTACCAACTTTATTTGAAAATACTTTGATGAATTCATTGAAAATTGATGATTTGAGATATTTGTTTCCTACTTGAAATTCAATCTTCTTTTAGATTTGTTTCATATTCATCCATATTTTTAAATTGAAATCTTTGAACACTTTCATATATATTTGTAAAAATTTATTCTAAAACTCATTGGTACTTCATTCATTTGATTAAAATTGATATTTGCTCCTATTTCATATTCTTCTCTTGTCCAGGTTGAGATTTCTTTGAGAGCTTGATACTCCCTGTTCATTGCTTCTTTTTTTGCTAATTAATTCATATTCATTTGTATTATTCTTTGAATTTCAGTTTGATCTCTTTGAATTACAAGGGCTATCAATGATTGGTAACCCCTGTAACCCCAACTGGGCGTAAAGGCTGCCACCTCAGCAATCTTGTCCCCATTTCTTGATTTGACTGAAGTAAATGTAAGTAAAAAATAAATAAACTTACTAATTCTTTTTCCTGTGGCCCCCTCAGCCACAGGTGCCCCTTTAGCAAACTTCATGAGTGTTGGTTGCTCTTCATTTGATTTCCTGGGCTTGATTTTCTTTATTTTCTGTGCAACTTGTGCTTCCTTTTGATTTTCATTTGATAAATTTCCAGTGTTTCTTGAAGCATTTCTGCTTCTTGATTGTGCTTCATTTTCTTTATTTTCACTGTTTTCATTTAATTATTTTCATTTATTTTGTTTTGATTAGGTTTCTCTTCATTCTGTCCATTGTTGTTTATTTTATTTGAATATTAGTTCCTCCAATAAGTTTGATTTTCTTATTGTTTTCTTTGGCCCCTTGCCAGAACTCTCACAAATTGTAGGCTGCATCATTGAACTTCAGACTTGATAAAATTGTTCCCTGTAGATTAAGTAACTCTTCTTTGTTCTTTTCATCTATAATATTTTCCAATTTATTTAGAACATTCTCCTTTTTTTAGATTAGTGGCTGCCTCCTGCTGCCTAGATTTTCTGTTACTAGTTCCCTAATAGTTTTTTGATTTCAACAACCTTTTGCAGATGTTCTTCTAATTCATTTATCAAGTTGTAGATATTAGACATGTTGTTTGTTTTACATCCTAAATAATGGTTTACATAGTATTACCATCAACACATGACCATGAAATTATATAAAAGTACATTTTATTGACAATTATTGCAAATAATACAAATAACTTACAATTATACAAAAAATAGCATAACACACGTAAAAAATACACCAGAATTGCATTAAACTAACCATCTAAATTAGAACATGTAGATTATATTTTTCAGTATATACCTTTTTCAATTTGAAAATAGTATTTTATTGATATTTCATTAAACTTTGGAAGTTTTATTGAATGTTAACTATACTGGGCTGTTGTCAAGATTATCCTGACATAAATTATCTGGCCAATAGAAATTGAGAATTATCCAATATCTGGGCCAGGTAGTAGTAAAATTGCAATTTACTCAAAGATGGGTATTCATGCATTTTGCATGAATAGATTAATGCATGAATGTTCCTATTTATGCAAGTGTAACTCATCAAGTATGGATTAAAAATTGATGCTTAAACTTGCATTCAAAAGGTCTTGCCAAGCCTGACAACTTTTCTTAAGCAATAGTGACTTGTTGAGAGCCCCAATCACAAGCAAAATCAAGATGATATAAACTTCCTGCATGAATAACTGGTTGCATGAAAATGATGTTATGTCATACATTCAACTGTATATTGGCAAATATGAATTAGATCTGCATGTTCAAACCCACATTCAAAAGCCCTTGTCATTTCAAATCTTTCTTATTAAGTAGTAAGCACTTGTCAAGAACCCAGATTGCAAGCAAATCCAAGTAGAGTACAGGACTATGAAATTAATAAGTGTTAACTTCATTTGACATGCATGAAATGCACTCTCTGCACCCACTATTCCTACACAATCTCCCCTCACTACTTTTACCTATAAATAAATGATTTTTGACTAGTTAATAGCTAAGCTATCATTGAATTTCAACCCAATCTTGCTATCTATTTTCCTCCTTAATTATAGAAAGTAAGTTCTGCTGTGTCTATACAGCTGGGCTTTACAGCTTTATTTCCAGCAATGTCAATTCAGTGTTATGTGCATAACTCAATGCATTTTCATAATAAAATTCATTGGAAATTTGGCATTTTTCATTCTAATTTTATAATTGGACTATGTCTATATATGGATCCATTAATGCTTATTATAAATATTGATACATAGTGCATTTAACAGCCTGCATATTTACATATTGATATTGATTCTGTAAAATTTAAGTCATATTTTGCAAGATATTAATAATTCAATGGATCAATTAATCACTGTTTATGACCATTAATTGGCTGCTTTTTTTCTGTGGCAATTGGGCTTTTTCTGGTACTTATGTACTGGTATCCCATTGGTTGGTTTCATATCCCATTGCACAGGCAATAAAAACGTGGTTGCCATCCCAACCACATTTGGTCTTGTGGTGGCAATCAAATTTTCTATTGCTTGCACAATGGGATGTGAAACCAACCAATGGGATACCAGTGTGTAAGTACCAGAAAATGGCCAATTGCCACAGAAAAAAATCAGCCAATTAATGGTCATAAACAGTGATTGATTGATCCATTGAATTATTCCTATCTCACAAAATCTGAATTAAATTTTACAGAATCATTATCAATATGTAAATATACAGGCTGTTAAATGAACTATGTATCAATATTTGTAATAAGTGTTAATGGCTCCCTAATGTAAACACAGTCCAATTATATAAATTACAATGAAAAATAACATGTTTACAATGAATTTTATTATACAGAATGCATTTAGTTATGTGCTAATATCTAAATATCAAGAGTTACTGTCTAGTTGCAATATTATAATGTAATATTTACATTTGTTGGTCCTTACTTTATTATTGATAATGATAATATACAGTAGTTTTAAAAGCTATGGTAACAACCAAAAATACCTCAGATTTAAACAAAATGATTTCAGATTTGAACAAAATCCAAGTTGCGCAGGATTCAGGATTCAAATAATTTAAATACTTTTGGTTAATAAATGAACTGTCAAACAAAAAACAAAATTTCACTAGCCCATTATAAAAAATTATATCAAACATTAAGTGGTGTAGTTCAAACCACAAACAAAATGAACTGAGGCAACAAGTGAAATGGATGGATGTTATTCCAGAGTATATTATAATCCAAGCAGGATTAATATGAGGCACCAACAAAAGGACTAAAATGAAACAAAATTAGAGCAATCTAGAAGCAAGATTCCACAAGCGCAAAACAAAATGAAGTCACACAAAATGTGTAATATGAGCAGCCTAAAATAGAAATATAACAGTTTTCCAGTCAATCAACAGCTATCTAATTTAGGACCAGAGGCATTTTATTCATTTTCATGGCTCCATATTTGTATGAAATGGTTTTGAGATACTTCCAAATATGGACTTGAGATTACAATAAAAATAAACCATTAATTTTTGAAATTTCTACTTTTAGTGATTTTATCCTAGGTTTTTTTACAATGGTTTTTACAAGCAATATCTTTGACGGCGCCAGCAGCCAAGCCAGCTGCAATAAAGGCAAGGCTCAGAACGTGAAAGCACTTGTTTACACCTAAGCCTTTGAGGCAGGTAACAAGGAAGCTGACCTGTACTTGGCCCCCAACCCCTATGGCTTTGACTTGTTCAATAGTCACTTTGCGCCCAGCTCTGCCCCTGCTCCCATAACCATCCCTGTACAAGCTGCCCACCAACCAACCAATCAGGATGGCAACCTTGATTTGGAACAACTTCCTGGCATCAGCCAACCTGCCCTCCTACAGCCAATCAGGCTTCAGCTCCCCCAACCAGCAACTCAAACAACAAATCATCACTGCCCAAATTCTTCAGAAAATTGTGGCACTGAATCTACAGGGTCTGTCCTGAGAACAGATTGCTGCCCAGTTGCAATTTACCCAAGCTACTGTCATGCAGGAATTCAACAACTTTGATAAATAAGAGGAATCTGATTGGGACAGCCAAGAATCCCAAGAAGGCCCCCAAGTCACAAATATCTGAGGCATACCCAATCATGCTTGACCCCTCCAGCAGGATCTCAAGTTTCCATTGACCCAGGTCCAAAAGCAACTTGCGCACCATGGCATTTGGGTGTCTCAGCGCATAGTGCAGCTCTGGATGTATGGAAAAATGGCTTTGATATGGGTTCTTACCAATTTTGCTGGCAACCAATGGGATGGTGCTGAGGATTCCCTATATTACACCGCCATCAAATCAACCCTGGTCCAATGCCTGACTAGTCTAACTAAATGTCATGTCATGTCTTGTACTACAAGTTATCAATTGTGTTTGACAATTTTGGTGAGCAAGGAAAAGCTGCTGCCAAGAATAGAAGGAAGAAGGTCAAGAAGGGGAAGTTTATTGGTGTGTTTCTGGCTGTTTCAGCCAAGGGTTTTGTCTACTATTGGACAAACCCAGATTTCATCAATGGCTACTTGTACAGCCACATCCTTGGTGGATTACTCAACTCCTGGGATGGCTCAAATTCCAAGTACTGGGTTTTCTTGAGCCACCAAATAGAGGGTAGCTCCACTGCCTTCAAGGTCATCCAGGAACGCAAGCACCAGGCCTCTGTGTACCCAGCTGGTCATGCTGAAATCCATCTGGCTGATTTTGTGTTCTTCAACATGGGATCCACATTACGGGAGCGCTGCCCTCAGGCTTTCAACAACCTCTATCTTGAGGTCTTTGACCACAATTCTCTCTTTGGTCACCAACTGGTGGCTGACTTTTTTGCGCAAATGGTTTTCCGTGTGAACATGGGTAACCAATCACAGAAAGACAAGCTCCTCCCACCACGTGCCACTGCCACCTATCAGCCCATCCAGCCAATGACAGACAAGGAATACACCAAGTTGTATATTGCAGTCATCACGCAAAATCCTCCTGCCTCCACCCCTGCCACCAACCCCTCTCACCCACAAGCCCAACCCACCCAATCCCAGACCCCCCAGGCCAACACTGCCTCTACGTCTTCCCTCTCACACTATTCTGCCTCCTAGGCATCACTCTCCCCCAGCCCTAATAAACCCCTGTTACCAAACATTTTCTATTTATATTATCTTTTTTTGAATTTCAATTGTTCATGTTCTCTTTGTTTATAGTTGGCTATATTCTTTATGTTCAGCTTTTTTCTATAAAATCATATATTTACTATTTTGTTTATCTAGATCCAGAACACAGTTATTTTTAGCACTTTGCACAGTCCCTTGTGAAAATATTAACAACAATTTGGTGATCAGCTAAATTCAAATTAGAAAATTATAGATTAACTGTTTTTAGATAAAATTGTTACTGATCCAAATTAAAAACCTTAATGATAAACTTTAAGCCAATCAAGAGCCAAGTGATAAAGTGATTGTTGTGATATAAAGGGTCATTCAATAGTTCTTTGACGCATGTGCACTAATTAATATGATTGGCTGGTTGTTTTGCCATTGTGCGCCATTGTTGGTGTGGCAAGTTGTTGGTGGAATAGTGCCCAATCAGCTGCTGGGTTAACACTAGTCCATCAACAACTTGCCACAGCAACAATGGCGCACAATAGCAAAACAACCAGCCAACCATACTGTAAATTCATAACCTGAACATAAAAATGTGGAATTGTCAAATCCTTGGTCCAAATGTCAAATCACTTTTGCAGGCAACTCAGTGAGTGAAAAATAAAATATTTAATAAAATTAACCATTTAATTTGACTTTTTTTGGTTTATTTAAATTGGCAAATTTTGAATCTTTTAAGCAGATAACTCAACTAACAAAATACAAAACCCAACAAACAAATTCAGGATACATGATCAGAAATGTAGGATTCTTATGTAAAATTTGAGATTTCCTGTATTTCAAACAAATTATAGACATCATGGAAAATTAACAAATCTGAAATTGCAGGATTGTCAAATCCAGAACCAAGTTTCAAATCATAATTGCAATGAATTTGAAATAAATATAATTTATGGGTGTCTTAAAAAGGATGCCAAAGGATCTAGAGTGGATTTGTGCAAATTCTTTTAGGAATCATAGGCATTCTCAAAAATCACCCTATTCCATTTTAGGCCGGCTAAAATTTAGATTGTAATATTCACAAAATTGACATATATAACAATAAAATTGACTAAAATATACATTCCTCTTCTTGAGTTTAAAATTATAATAAAAATTTTATTATGTCTTCTTTCAACAACAACCAAGTCAACAAGCTGTTCCCTGGCCTTGACAAAATTATGCAGGGCTACACTGGGTCTCTTAACAGTGAAGCCTCTGTCTATGACCACTCCCAACCCACAGGCCCCTCCACAAGCACCACACAGGAGTCTTTTCTTTCCCCTGCAACTTCCAGCATGGCCCTGTTTGCCCACCATGCATAGGCAGCTGCCAACCCCAAATCCCTTATCAGCAATGGCATCCATAACCAGCTTTTTTAGCCATGGGGTCACCCAGAGAGCCCAGAACCCCAAAACAGCCAATCAGATGGCATTGACCAGTTCCCAAGATGGACATATCCCTCCCCCAGCCAATCAGCCTGCAAGACGCAGAAGAAAATTGATCACCCTGGGGATTGTTCTCAAAATGGTTGAAAAGTAAGGCAAGCTTATGTCCCTTGGGGAAATTGCGGCCGCAATGGGTTTTGCAAAGTCAACTGTGGCTGCAACACTGAGAGCCCACGCCAACTGTGGTCCCCCTACCAAGAAGACCCCAACTAGTGCTCGTTCTTCAACTGAAGGTGAAAAAGCCCACCCTCTCATGATGGCTATTATGGAACATGACCCACGGATGCCCCTGGTCCAGGTATGTCTCCAGTTGGGACTTCATGGCATCTTCACCAACAAAAGAACGGTGAATTTATGGATGCACAGAGTTGTGGTTGCCGCCAGAATCCTATCCAATTAGGTTCTTGGGTGCCCCATTTTGGTGGATACTAACCCATACAATTCAACCAATATTAATTTTATTAAAGGGAGGGCAATGAGGGCCCGTAATGGCGTCATCTTCCTATCATACGCTAAGATCTTGGCCAGTATCCAAGACTGAAGAGAAGTGCATCCAATCTGACGTGCACAAGCGCAGCCCAATCTTGTATTGTTTTGTTGGGGTTTTATTGGCAGTTTCCCCATTGGGCGTCAATTATTACTTGGCAATATTGAGCACTGCAGATGGGTATGCCTACCAGACAGAGCTCAAGGCCATGCTGGAGGAGTGGGCCACACAAAACACCGTGCACACAGTTGTACTGAGTGCAGAGATGGAGCAGCAGGAATGGGCTACCCAAGAAATTAGGGCTGTGGGGCATATCTGCTGGTCCTACCCCATCAACTACGCCAACATGCATCTTTCAGATGTATGTCTCTACAATTTTGGTTCTGCCCTCAGGCGCTTGAAGCCTGCCACCTACGACAAACTATGCACCCAGATTGATAAGGGGTATGAGCTTTTCCCTTCTGCATCTGTCCAGGACTTATTTGATATCGTCATCTTCTATGCAAGTGATAGTGATAAGTCCAGAAAGGACCCCTGTCTCCCCCCACGCCAGACCATCTGTTTTTTCAAGCCAGTATATGTGACAGAAGAAGAATTTGAGCAATTGAAGCAATCAACTCTTGTTGCCCATTCCCAGTCAATAAACCCTGCCTCTCCAACCCCCCATCAAGCCACCTGCCTTCCAACCCTGACTCCCAAGCCACCACCCATTCCCTCCCCACTATCTCTAATGCCGCCCCTTTCACAGGCGCAGATGAAGGCAACGTCCATTCTGCCCATTCCCTTCCCTTCCTGTCCTTTGATTAGTAAATAAATCTTTTCTTTGTGATAACTTATTAAAATTGATATCTCTCTTTCATTTACAATTAATAATATTTTCTTTTTACATTATCAACATTTCCCATAATTAATACAATTTTGTACATTTTCTGAATAGCTTAAAATTATGAGCATACATATTTTCATCATCATTAATAAATAAAAGACAATAAATGTAAATATTGGATTAAAATATTGCAATTATACGTCAACTCCTGATATTTTGATATTATGTGCGCAACTCAATGTATTTAGTTTAATAAAATACATTCTAAACTTGGCCTTTTTTCATTGTAATTTATCTAAATGGACTGTGTTTATACTAGAGAGCCATTAACGCTTAGTACAAATATTGATACATAGTGCATTTTACAGCCTGTATATTTACCTATTGGTAATAATTCTATAAAGTTTTCAGTCAGATTTTACAAATTAATAATAATGTAATGTGTTATAAATTACAGTTTATAACACATTATATTATTATTACCTTGTAAAATCTGACTGAAAACTTTATAGAATTATTACCAATAGGTAAATATACAGGCTGTAAAATGCACTATGTATCAATATTTGTACTAAGCGTTAATGGCTCTCTAATATAAACACAGTCCATTTCAATAAATTACAATGAAAAAAGGCTAAGTTTAGAATGTATTTTATTAAACCAAATACATTTAGTTATGCACATAATATCAAAATATCAGAAGATGATGTCTAATTGCAATATTTTAATCCAATATTTATGTTTATTGTCTTTAATTTATTAATGATGATGAAAAACATGTATGCGCTGAACATAGTACTATAAAAACCAGTTTTTTGATGGAATTCAAACAATACGTCAACAATCTATAACTTAATCAACAAATTAGAAGTACACCTTCAAAAGGTTGTTGAGATAGAAAGAAATATCAGGGAAATAGTGACAGGGAAGCTGGGTAACGAGGGCCAGCCACTGATACAGTCAAAAGAAGATGCTCTGGATAATTTGGGAAATATTATAGATGAAAAGAATAAAGAAAAATTACTTAATCTACAGGGAACTAGTTTATCAAGTCTAGAATTCAACAACGCGGCCTACAATTTGTGGGAGTTCTGGCAGGGGGCCAAAGAAAACAATAAGAGATCAAACTAATTGAAGGAACAGAAATTCAAAAGGAAATCAACACCAATGAAGAGGAAACCAACCAAATGGAAACAGATGAAAATGAAACACAAGCAAGAATCAGAAGCGCATCAAGAAATACAGAAACTTTATCAAATGAAAATCAAGAGGAAGCACAAGTTGCAAGAAAAATAAGAAAAATTAAGCCTAAGAAAATTAATGAAGAGCATCCAACGCTCATAAATTTTGCTGATATGGCGCCTGTGGCTGAGGGGGCCACAGGGGAAACAATAATTAAGTCTTTTTATGTTTAACTTATATTTATTTTAGTTATCACCAGGGATGGGGATGAGGTTGCGGAAGTGGCGGCTTTTACGCCGAGTTGGTTTTATGGGGGTTACCAGTCACTGGTGGCCCCTATAAAACAAATAAATAAAAATCAAATAAATAAAATAGTTCAACAGAATATGAATATGCTTTTTAATAGTGAAGCTCAAGATAGGGAATATCAACCACCTGCAGGGTGCTTGCCATGGATAAGGGAAGCATACAAACTAGGATCAACAATCAAAATCAAAGAAATGAATGAAATTTGCAGGGATATAAAACTGAACTTCAATGAATACATATATGAAAGCATTCAAAGGTTCCCCTTCACAAATATCAACAAATACAAAAAAAATTAATAAAAACTGATTTTCAAATTGGAAATGAATATCTGAAATCTGCAATTTTTAATGAAATTTTTAAAGCTCTATCAAACAAAGTTGGGGATGCAGTCCTTGTGAATAATTTTAAGCCTTTATTGATATTGTTTGCCGAGGCCTGGGGGGCTGATACAAGTCAGGCGCCCCCCAGAACCCTCTTCAAATTTAACCAAACATCCTATATTAATAGGTTAGTACAAACTTTCAAAAAATTGTGCATGTTCTCAGAAAAGTATACCTAGCAACAAATCCATGTTGTGGTGTACCTGGGAATCCTTCTCCACTGCATATTGAAAGCCAACGTGAAAAAATTAGAAGATGTACCTATACAGATTGACATATGCCACGTAGCCCTTGACAGACAGAAGACACCACAGGGATACAGGACAGTTGAGAACGTCCTATATGACTCATTTGCAATAGCAATACTATACAGGTACTATGTGCCCCCCAAAAAAATCTCCTAGTCAATTCTCTCACCTGATTGCCTTTTATAAGACGTTTGGCCACCACTGGGGTGCTGAGCGCCACCCCTCTAACAATTGGCGCCAGAGTCATCCACCACATACAGAAGAGTATGTGGTCCCAATTAGATGCATCAGCAGAAATTTTGATTTCAGGGTATAATTCCCCAGAATTATCACATTCCCCTTGCAATTTGCATTCCCCTAATAAATCATTTTCCCTTGCAACTTAAAATTTTTATTTTATTTTTTTATTTTATTTTAAATATTAAAATATTCACTATTAAAATCTTTAATATTGACATGTTTAATATCAAATATTTTGATATTGAATAAATCACAATTTAATAAAATTGTTATATTTTGATTATTTAAACTTTAATAGTTAACTTTTAAGATTTATAATTAATATTTTACTTTTAATATTTTAAATTTTTATTTTAAATTTTAGTATGTAAATTATAATATTAATATATCTAAGTAGATAAAAGACATTAGTAATAGTTGCCAACACATCAAATAAAAAAAGAATTAAAAATGTTTTTATTTACTACTTGTCAAGTACAGGTCCATTTATCACAAACATAAACATGGAGAATTGAATTTATCTGCATCATGCGGCCCACTCCACTATTGTTCTAACCAAATGATTGTTTAGAACTCAAATTACCTTTCCCTTGTGATATAATTTGATAAACATATTCAATATACTTGAACTGCGTCCTAAGTACAAATTAGTAAGGAATACATAAAAATCATTGGTTGCTGTCTTGTGTGGCTATAGTGGCACTAAAATAACAAGGATCATATGATGACACGCAAGGTCCAATTTGTGGCTTAAAAAAGCCAAAGTACCATCAACAATTTACAATTATTTAAATAAATTAATTCTATTACTACCTTTTTTTAATTTATTCATTTGTTAGCGCAACAGTCAATATAATATTCAATGCATTATAATAAAAATATATTCTTCATACCTAGTATAGTTAATTTTACTTACCTTTTCTATGTATTCTTATATGTCTATAATACAATCAAATGTCACATTATTATATATAAATAATAATTTTTGAGACCTAATAAAAACAAAATAAATAAAAACAAATTAAACCTGGAGAGCCCATTTATCTGATTGGCTCAGAGGCCAGGGCTTTTGGAAGGAAGGATTCCGAGTGCTCATAGAAAGCTGCCACCACATTGGGTGGCATTGCAAATTTGCTGCCTTTAATAATATTGAATAGGTCCTCAGTGTCCTGAGGAAGGCCTTGTTTTACCTTATTCTTGATCCAACCAAACACCTCCTCAATTGGATTCAGGAATGGGGAATATGGCGGGAGGAAGAGAAGTCTCATTGGACAATTAGTAAGTCAGTGGCTGGAGGTGTGGCTGTTTTTGTTGATGGGGGGATTTGGACACAACCAGATCCACTTTGTGGAGCCCAACATTAGCAATCACAACAACGTTGGTTGTGCTTCTGTAATTTATCTGCAGGTACTCCTTGACAGCTCAAAGAAAATTGAGAAAGGTCCTGCTGTTATGCAAGCCTTTAATCATCTGGTATTAATCTAACCCGCGAGGACCAAGAAGCGTGACCATTGAATAGGTCTTGGAACAGACAGCTGCACAATGGGCTACACCGTCCTTGGACCCCTTCTTGACCCACCCATGCCTGGACCTGAGTGAGGAGGAAAACAACAATTTGTTGATATAGAAGAACTGGACATTCCCAGTCTCCTTTAGTGCCAGATATGTCTTGGCATAAATGTGTCAATCCTCAATGGTCTTTTCACTGTTCCTATTGTATGGAGAAACTCTGAGCACCTTTCACAAGAAGCCCAAACCAACCATAGTTTTGTAGACAAGGGTTTTGGAAACAGAAAGTCTGAACTATGTGGTGAGCATTGATTGGACAGCAAGTGTGTCCAGGTGGCAATCCTTGGCTATCCACTGCTTGATTGTGTCAATGTGTACAGGCTGAAGGAGTTTTGGCTGTCTTTTTGCCTTGGTGGATTTGGCAATTTGCCTGGTATTGCCATACTTGGTGTTGATGTTGGCAATGTACCTGGCTGTGACACCAAATTGGGACGCAATATCCCAAACTGCCATTCCCCTGTTCAAGCAGTTGAGGAGAACTTCACGCTCACTATCTGTCAACTGACGCTGGCCCTTGGTAGATACCACAGCATCCTGGCTACCAGGCTCAACCCAGGGGATGGGGACCTTTGTGTAGAAGGTGTAATCACGCTTGCTTACAGTGGCACTGTCAATAGTGGCATATGACACAGGCACAGGTGACTCATCAGTTGTGGCCAATGGCTCATAGGTGGTTTCAAAGACTCAGGGGCAGGAAGTAGCAACTCTTGGGTCAAGAGTGCAGGGCCAGGTGACAACTGGGTATACAGTGGAGGTGTAAGTAACCTCAGTGTTCCCAGTGACCTTTGTGTATGAGACTTTGGTTGCAGGCCTTGAGAGCAGCTTCTGTCTTGGATTGAGGCTACTGTTCCTGGATTGAGATACAGGAGGTGGTTGGCTGGCAATGACACCTTGGGAGGCCTGTGTATTGGCATGACTCCCCTTGAGTTGGGTTCTGGGTCTGTTCTTGGACCCTCTGGGACACCCTCGTGGACAGGCTGCCCTGTAGGCTGATGCAGGAGCGGGTTGGGAATGCAATTGATGGTCCATAAAAATAAAATAAAAATATATATTTTAGATTAAATATGTACTTATTTAGAGTTATTGGTTTAGTTGTGGGTAGTTATTTTCTCTTGAGTTAGCCTTGAATAGCAACAGAATTTCTATATCTGTGATTTGAAGTGAATAATATTGTATACTTTCTGGGTTTGGATGATTTTAAAGTTTAATAACTTTTTATGTCTAAACATGGTTGTTGAGATTGAATTTTTCATTTGATTTTATCCAGAGTGGAGCTTCTTTATTTGGGTTGGTGTTTCCTAGCATGCTTACTGTACATTAAATTTGGATTTCAGTTCCTGCAATTAATATCTGAGTTTACTAGTGGCATTCAAAAGTGATTTGAAATTTGGTTCTTGGATTTGACAATCCTGCAATTTCAAAAAACATAGTAAACTTAATGAAAATGGTTGATGGATTTGAACACTTCAAATCTGATTCCAGCTAATTCATTTCATCCATTGGAAATATGCAGCTTGACTTGAACTTTGCAAAGTGTCTATGAGTTCCCAAATTTTTAAAAATTCAAATAAAAATACAAAGAATTCAATTTAATTCAAAAAAGGCTATCCTGCAAAAGTGATTTGAAATTTGGACCAAGGATTTGACAATCCTGCATTTTTATGTTCAGGTTCTGAATTTACAGTATTAATTAGTGCACATGCGTCAAATAATTATTGAATGGCCCTTTATGTCATAACAATCACTTTATCACTTGGCTTCTGATTGGCTTAAAGTTTATCATTAAGGTTTTTAATTTGGATCAGTAACAATTTTATCTAAAAACAGTTAATCTATAATTTTCAAATTCAAATTTAGCTGATCACTGAACTGTTGTTAATATTTTCACAAGGGGCTGATTTGGGTACTAAAAATAATATGGCAATTAAGGAAACAATGCCAACACAAAGCAAACAACACATATTGAGATGAGCGTAAAACATATACACAATGGGTAAAAAGATGAGATATTGTATCAAATGGGAAACAAGCAAGGATAAACAAAGAGGCAAAAATATCAGAATAACACAGATTTTATTGGGGCAAAAGCTATAAAAACATATGGAAAGGTTAGTAAAAAATCAATGAGAGAATTGGAGGAGCTGCTAAAAGACCTCAAATCAGCAATTGCTGAAATTAAAGAGATTGACTGCAAGGTCAAAGCAAGAGTTAAGTCTGCCATCCTTGAAGGGGACAAAATAGACAAGGTGTCCGCAAAGGCCCTTATGATCAAAATAATGGACACCCCAGAGAAGACAATTGAGCGCTTACTAAATATTCAAAAAACTGTGGTTGAGGGCCTCCAGTTCAAGTCATTTGCCCTCTCTGCACTGTCTGTCTGGACAGATGACCCAGAAATGTATGCCCATCTCAAGCCGGCCAAGCGCGCCAGGAAAGAGGACACAGAATTGCCTGCTCAACTTCTTGCGCTAAGAATGGCCAAGCCAGCCAAGGCTGCAGGCAAGGAAGAAACACAAGAAGGTAACCTAAAAAATAAAATTAATAAATTTTCAAGATGCTTACATTTTTTTCTTAGAAAATGTAGATAGTGAACTCTGCCAGGTCCTGGTCCCTTTTGTCCCTCCCACCTTCTATGCCAACTACACCACTCATGTGGCCAAGCAACTGTATCTGTCCCACCCTGTCTTGCAGGAGCTGGAGGACCGCATTCAAAGGTCCTTTCTTATGTTGTGGGAGGCATTGGCTGGGATGAAACATGGCAAGGGGGCATCCAGGTGGGCAGTTACTGCCTACAAAGATGCCCAACTGGTCCGCCTGGACCCAGTATTCCTCAGTGAATTTTACTGTGTAAACTCCATTGAGCTTGTTTGGGACGTCTTGGAGTTGCTCCCATTAAAAAACGTACCAGAGATGGGCTGGGCCCATGGGGCTGCTTGCTTCTGCTTCCCAGTGGAGCACACAATATCTTACCTGTTGGAGAACTTTGGGTGTGTGGTGTCAAAATTGGCTGTTTCAGACGCAACAGCCGTCAAGAAAACCAAAATCCTCCTGGCAGACTTTGGGCTGGCCTGGAGTGCCAACAAGACAGGGCTTCCTGCGGCCATGGAGCTGACCTTTGCTAAAACCAAAGACAAAAAAAATAAGTACAGTATACAATAAGCTGTGCAAGTTCACTGAAGCCTTTGCTGGACAAAGGCTTCATCTGGTGGTTTACCTGGGGTTCCTGTTTTACTTTGGGATGAGCGCTAATGTGGAGGATTTTGACAGGGTCTTCCTAGGGATCAACAAGGCCAGGCTCTCCCTGGATGGGAAGAAGGTCCTCCTGGATACAACTTGGTGGACCACGTGATACAAGACACCCTGGTCATGGTAGGGATTTACGGATTTGCAGCCCCGCCAGAGAAGCTGCTCCTACATTCCCACCTGATCCTTCTCCCTTTTACTAGCTGCCAAGAATATTTTAATCAAGGTGTATCTACTGTCCATGGTGTGGAGATAGAGGTTGTGCACCACCTCCATTGCAGGGTGGGTACATACCAAAGGACTCACTATAGGCGCACACAATAAAAAATATGATTCTAATAAATTTTGTTACAATTTATATTGTTTTTATTATAATAAATGTTTATGATTTTTAATTCAGCAAACAAGTTTTGCAAAAAAATATTGCAGAAACGGTTTCATAAAAGCATAAAATTATACATTAATAAAACAAATTCTAACTTGTGCATTTTACATTTAATTTTTTTAATTTGATTTTTATATTTATTTGACAAAGTGGTATAAATATATTCACTTAATCCAGTATCAAGTCTTTGGGATAATATCAGAGGACATAATAAAAAAATGATTCTAAATAAATAAATTACTTACCTTTATTGATGGTGCCGCTGAATGTGATTGCAGGCTTCAAAGCATCTAAATATAAAATGATAATTAATAAATCTTGAATAGTAAATTAGAAAATATAAAAAAGTTGAACACACTAAGCCTTTAATTGATTGGCTTTTTGGCTAGGCATGTGGGAATAAACAAATCAGCGTGGCCATAGAATTTGGCCACAGTCTCAGCTGGGAGGGTGTGGATCCCGGCCTAAAAAAAATCAAACAGGTCCTCGGTCCCAGTTGAGGTTCCTTGCTTAACAACTTTCTTGAGCCACAAAAGACTTTGTTGATGGGATTTAGGAAGGGCAAATAGGCAGGGAGGAAGAGAAGGCACAAATTTGCCGTGGCCAATTGCTGGGGGCCACTGTGATGCTAGTGTCAATCATCAGGAATTCCTTGAGAATATCAGCCACCTTATGGAGACCAATGCTGTCCAGCACAATGACGTTGGTGAAGCCCAGGCTTGTGCGCCTCAGGTGCTCCTGGACCAATTGGAGAAATGATAGAAAGATCCTGCTGTTATGTGAACCCAATATCATTTGGTATAGCTCAACCCCCTTTGGACCAAGGAGAGCCACCATTAAATAGGCTGTGGCACAGACTGCAGCACGCCAAGCCATCCTGTCATTTGAGCCTTTTGGGACATAGTCATACTCATTCTGCATAGACGAGGCTAATACTGATTTATTAATGTAATAGAATTTGACTGTCCCCTTGGCTTTGAGGGCAGTGTATGCCTCTGCATATTTTTTCCGGGTCTCAACATTGGCTGGGCTGTTTCAGTTGTAAGGAGATACCCTGAGCTTTTTCCAGGAAAATTGCATTCCCTTCATCAGATAGTAGTAAAAGGAAATTGAAGCCTCAATCCCAAAAGTAGATTTGACCATGGCCTGAATATTTGCCAGTTTAAGATGGCAGTCCCAGGTAATCCACTGGTGGATTGCCCATTTGTGCTCCTTGGTGAGCATGGTAGAAATGCGCAAGGATTTCTCCACGGTAAGGACATGGCCGGTATTAATGAATTTGTGAAAGGTCTTGCTGGCGTACTTGGGATCCACTCCAACAATGGCTGTGGCCGTCTTGTAGTCACCAGATTCACACATTAGCTTGAGCAGGATGATGTGTTTGATATCTGGGATGCACTTCTAAGCAGGCTTAGTAGGCTCAGATGAACTGGGATCCTGATTGGTGACAGGCTTACAAGGCATGGGCACCTTGGTGTAAAATGCAACAACCTTTTTGAGCACTAACTGTCCCTCATTGGCTTGATAGAACTTGGGCTCCTTGTCCTCCTCCTGATTGCCATCACTGACGTAGGGCTTGTAGCTAGTATCAAGTACAGGCTTCACCTTCTCCAGCATGGCTGACAGGACCAACTCTTGCAGTACACAACATCAAACACATATGAAGTAAGTTTTACCTCCTTGTCTCTAACTTTCTTGGTAAAGGTAACCTTGGTGGGCTTCTGGGTCAGCTTAAAGACCCAAGGGTTTATGCTCTGCACCCTAGCAGCTTGTGCTCCTCAAACCAGCTGTGTCAGTGCAGCGTCACTATGGAACTCTCCTCTCCTGTCTCCTTCTTGAGTAGGCACTTGGGTTGCACTAACTCTTTTCTTTGACCCACGGGGGCAACCGCAACCGCGGCGCACAACAGGTGCATTGGTACTCTGTGGTTGTGTTCCTTCCATTTTACAATTTAATAAAATACTAAATAAAATTCAATTAAGTTACTCCCTAATTTTAATTTTTGCTTTTATCTGAATATGGATATTTGATTAATATTTTTTCCCACCCAATATCCCAATTATAGATTTTTTATTTCTTAATTAGTTGTTTCTGGTTTTACGACGCCCATTTTTGAATACCCAAAATAATTTCCAACCATTTTCCCAGATTTCACTGCCAAATTCAAACACCCAACACAATATTTTTAAATTTATGTTTCAGATATTGTGTCTTATTTTAGATACCTTGGTATCATTCTTGATTAAAATTCATTGCACACACTGAGTGAGTGATTTTGTTTACATAGTGAGTTGCTATTGTGTTTTGTTTTTGGATTGAGTTTTGACTCACTTTGCTTGGGTTTTTTGCCACCAATCTACATAGTAAACATTTTTACACCAAAAGTCAACTCACACCATTTTGTTTGTGAATCAATGTATTTTGGATTGTATTTTGAATAGTTTTGCTTTGCGTGTGAGCCCTTTGTTGCTGTGTTGACTCATTTTGCCCATTAACGCAAATAAACCCTGTTAACAGAGTGTATATTTTAACCTGATAGTTGGATTTTGTTCAAATCTGAAATCATTTTGTTTAAATCTGAGGTATTTTTTTTGTTGTTGTAGCTTTTAAAACTACTGTATTTATGCAGCTAATTATATGTTATCACATCAAATGTACAACATTTTATTAATTATAGGAAATGTCAATAATGTAAAAAGAATATATTATTAATTGTGAATTGGAAGATTTGATATCAACTTTAATAATTTGTCACAAAAAAAGGCTTTATTTTATTTATCAAAGGACAAGTAGGGAAGTGAATATGTGGGATGTATGTTGCCATCATCTGCGCCTGCAAAAGAGACGGTATATTAGATAGTGAGGAGGGAATGAGTGGTGGTTTGAAAGTCAGGGTTGGAAGGCAGGTGGCTTGGTCTTGATGAGAGAGTTAGGAAGGCTTGGTTTGTTAACTGGGAAGAGGTGGAAAGAGTTGATTTCTTCAACTTCTCAAATTCTTCTTCTGTCATTTATGTGGGCTTGACAAACCAAATGGATGGACGTGGGGGCAGGATTCCTTTCTGGACTTATCACTATCACTTGCATAAAATATGACAAGATCAGATAAATCCTGGATAAATATGAAAGGGAAAAGCTCATACCCCTTCTCAATTAGAGTGCACAGTCCATTGTATGTGACAGGCTTTAAGCGCCTGAGAGCTGAACCAAAATTGTAAAGACATACATCTGCAAGATGCATGTCAGCGTGGTTGGTAGGGTAGGACCAACAGGTATGCCCTGAAGCCCTAATTTTCTTTGTTTCCCATTCCTTCTGATTCATCTCAGCACTCAGTACAACTGTGTACACAGCTTGTTGTGTAGCCCACTCCTCCAGCATGTCCTTGAGCCCTGCCTGGTAGGCATACCCATCTGCAATGTTTGATATTTCTGAGTAATAATTGACACCCAATGGATAAACTGCCAACAAAACCCCAAAAAATTGATACAAGATTGGGCTACACTTGTAAATGTCTGATTAGATACACTTTTTTCTATAGTCTTTGATACTGGCCAAGATCTTGGCATATAACAGAAAGATGATGTCATTGCGTGTTCTTATTGTCCTTCTTTTTATAAAATTAATAATGGTTGAATTGTAGGGGTTGATATCCATTAAACTGGGGCCAATGAGAACTTGATTAGACAAGATTCTAGCAGCAACCACAACTTTGTGCATCCACAAATTGACTGTTTTATTATTTTTGAAAATGTCATGGAGTCCCAGTTGGAGACAAACCTGGACCAGGGGCATCTGTGTGTCATGAATGACATTTCAATACTTGTATTGAAACCCTGGAAATTGAAACCCAGTTCTCAGGAAAAGCCTTATGTTGACCAGAGTGAACAGAGAAACGTCCAACTGCTAGTTGGCTCAAGCCCTGGACCACCAGAGATAGATGACCTCAAATAGGAGGAACGTAAACCTGCCAACCTGCCAAGCATCAATACTGGAGGTTTGAAATCAACATTGGAGACCCTGGAATTGAACCCTGACCCTCCAAAGACTACTCAAGCCATACAAAGTAGACAGGAACCTTCCCACTTGTTAAATTGCAAGCCCAAGTTGACGAGTTACTCCGAGACCCGCCAGTCTCCTGAGGACAATTCCCTGAATGGTCACCAGATTGATTCCAACCTCACTCCACCAAAGATCTGGACCTATGCAGAGGTTGTGGCTTGCCTTAAGGAGGTTAAAGCAAAACCTACTGTTAACTCTGCCAATGACCACCTGCAACTGCCAGTCTCCCTTCCAGAATGGGTAGTACAATTAAACTACTCAGGTGATATAGTGAACAGTGGCAGCGGAACAAAGCATTTCCACTTTTATTCACCAGAGCAGGCACAAACTGGATCTGCTGCCCTCCAGACTCTAAGCCAAGATCCATACCCCGCCAGTGCCCAGTCTGCAAATCTGAACCCTGTAAAAATCAAAGAAGCAAACCCCCATGGTATAAAAGCCCTGGCAGTATGGTGATGACCATATTGTCCTTTTTGATAATAAAGTTTTATGAACCTTTGGTTCAAACAAATCTTACCTTATCTAGTCTTAGTGATCTTCCATCCTAACTCTGGCCAAGTAGACCATCAGGCAACCGCCCCCTCTACAGACCAACCTGCTGACCCTCCCCAGGCACTATACTGTCTCCCAGGAGCCCCTTTTGGACCTGTGCATTTTACCAAATAACCGCCCAACCCTGCCTACGCAGAGTACAACTTAGAAACCATCCTCATTGCTGCTCCCTTGGCAAGGACTAGAGAAACTGAATACATAGGACGTGAAGAAAAGTGGTACAAAAGGCCGCCAAGATTGTTCAAAGACAAGTACAATTATCTGCCTACCTACTTTGTTCCCATGACTCTGCCCTTAACCCTGCGGCCTAACCGCCCAATGAAGACCCCCACTGCGGCTGAGACTATGTCCACCCAACTGTTTGGAGTACTTTACATTACTTTGACGGGAATGGTAGACACTATGGTGCCCAATTCAGGACCCTGGTTGTTGCTTGGGCAATCCGTTTCCTATATTATCAAGTTAGCACCCATCCTATGGTAGGTGTTACCCTCTGGCCTGGCTGTATTCTGACCCAAGCCAACCAATGCCTCTACCTATGCCTGGCTTTCTGACACTGTGGGTCACGTTTCATGATGGCCATCATAAAGAAATGGGCTTTTTTATTATCAGTTGAAGTACAGGTACCAGTTGGAATATTTTGGGGAGGGGGCCGCATTTGGTGTGAGCTTGCAGGTTTGTAGTCACAGTAGACTTTTCAAAACCCATCACAGCCGCAATTTTCCCAAGAGACATAAGCATTCCTTGCTTTTCAACCATTTTGAGAACAATTTCTGGGATAATTAGCTTTTTTCTGCATCTTGCAGGCCAATTGGCTGGAGGTGGGATGTGTCTGTCTTGAAAACAATAGGGTGTCATCTGATTGGCTGTTTCTGGATTCTGGCTTCCCTGGATGACCCCTTGGCTCAATTGGCCAATTCTGGATGTTAGTGTTGATACATGATTTAGATTAGCAGCTGCCTGTGCATGATGGGCAAACAGGGCCATGCTTGAGGACGCTGGAAAAAGAACACACTTCTGAATAGTGCTTGGAAAGGGACCTGAGGGTTGGAAATAATCATAAAGGGAGGCTTTTCCATTGGAAGACCTAGTGTAGCCCTGCATGATTTTGTCAAGGCCAGGAAACAGCTTGTTTATTTGGCTGTTATTAAAAGAAGACATAATAAAATTTTATTAAAAAATTAAACTCAAAAAGAGAAGTGTATATTTTAGTCAATTTTCTTGTTAAAATGTTAAGTTGGTGAATAGTAGGATCTAAATTTTAGTTGTTCTAAACTGGAATAGGGTGATTTTTGAGAATGCTTATAATTCCTAAAACAATTATCACAAATCTACTCTAGATTTTTTGACTTCCTGTTTGAGATGCCTATAAATTATATTTTTATGAATTCACCTTAATTATTATTTGAAACTTGGTTCTTGGATTTGACAATCCCGCAATTTCATATTTGTTAATTTTTACATGTTGTCTATGATTTGTAAGACATGTAAAAATTTTAAATTGTACATTAGAATCCTGCATTTCTGATTCATCTATCCTGCATTTTTTTGTTGTGTTTTGTCTTTTGTTAGTTGATTTATCTGCTCAAAAGATTCAAAATTTGCCAATTTAAATAACCCAAAAAAAGTAAAGTTAAATTTTGGTTTTATTAAATATTTTAACTTTCACTAAGCTGAGTTTTCTGCAAAGGTGATTCAAAATTTGGGCCAAGGATTTGAAAATCTCACATTTTAATGTTTAGGTTCTGAATTTATAATACTTAGGCTTAAATTTTATTTTCTTAATTGAAACTAACTAAAAAAATAGATACTTTTAAATATATAAGCTCTTTAAACATTAATTTTGACCAATTAAAATAATTCAAATTAGGTTTTTGACTATTGTGAACATATTTTTTAAAAAACTTAACCATTTTTATTTATTTATACATATTTTAATACAAGATAAAGTAGCATTCACCTCTCAAACTTTAAATTTTTTCACTAAAATTTCATGACTATAAACCTAGGTTCAATGCTATGAGGAATCATATCATACTTTTTGTTTAAAATAATTTTGATTGAATTGAGATATGCTTTATAATAAAAATATGCTTTAAATTTAAAAGATAATAGCTCAAAATTTCCCATTTAAAAGATAAAGGCGGATTTTACTATATGATATTATTTCACAAATGATAATTCTCTGTAGAGCAGTTAAATAACCAAATAGCTTAAAATTTATATTATATTTTTATAAATAAAGTTTAACTCTACAGTAGTTTTATAAGTAATGACAACAACCAAAAATACCTCAGATTTAAACAAAATGATTTCAGATTTAAACAAAATCCAACTCTCAGGTTAAAATATACACTCTGTTAACAGGGTTTATTGGTGTTTATGGGCAAAATGAGTCAACACAGCAACAAAAGGCTCACACACAAAGCAAAATTATTCAAAATACAATCCAAAATACATTGATTCACAAACAAAATGGTGTGAGTTGACTTTTGGTGTACAAATGTTTACTATGTAGATTGGTGGCAAAAAACCCAAGCAAAGTGAGTCAAAACTCAATCCAAAAACAAAACACAATAGCAACTCACTATGTAAACAAAATCACTCACCCAGTGTGTGCAATGAATTTTAATCAAGAATGATACCAAGGTATCTAAAATAAGACACAAGATCTGAAACATAAATTTAAAAATATTGTGTTGGGTGTTTGAATTTGGCAGTAAAATCTGGGAAAATGGGTGAAAATTATTTTGGGTATTCAAAAATGGGCGTTGTAAAACCAAAAAACAACTAATTAAGAAATAAAAAATCTATAATTGGGATATTGGGTGGGAAAAATGCTAATTAAATATCCATATTCAGATAAAAGCAAAAAATAAAATTAGGGAGTAACTTAATTGAAATTTATTTAATATTTTATTAAATTTGAAAATGAAAGGAACACAACAACAGAGTACCAATGCACCTGTTGTGCACCACAGTTGTGGTTGCCCCCGTGAGTCAAAGAATAGAGTTAGTGCAACCCAAGTGCCTACTCAAGAAGGAGACAGGAGAGGAGAGTTCCATAGTGACGCTGCACTGACACAGCCAGTTCAAGGAGCACAAGCTGCAAGGGTGCAGAGCATAAACCCTTGGGTCCCAAAGCTGACCCAGAAGCCCACCAAGGTCTCCACTACAAAGAAAGTTAGAAACAAGGAGGTAGAACTTACTTTGTATGTGTTCAACGTTGTGTACTGGCAAGAGTTGGTCCTGTCAGCCATGCTAGAGAAGATAAAGCCTGTACTTGATACTAGCTACAAGCCTTACGTCAGTGATGGCAATCAGGAGGATGACAAGGAGTCTGAGTTCTATAAAACCAATGAGGGACAGCTGGTGTTAAAAAAGGTTGCAGCCTTCTATACCAAGGTACCTATGCCCTGTGTTGTGCCTAATGCCAACAAGTCAATCCCAATTGATAAAAAGCCTGCCCAGAAGCGCATCCCCAACATCAAATTCATCATCCTGCTTAAGCTAATGCAGGAATTGGGTGATTACAAGGCAGTTGCGGCCCTTGTTGAAGAGGATCCCAAGTACGCCAGCAAGACCTTTCAAAAATTCATCAGTACTGGTTGTGTCCTTGCCGCAAAGAAATCCTTGTGTGTTTCTACCATGCTCACCAAGGAGCACAAATGTGCAATCTGCCAGTGGATTACCTGGGACTGCCATCTTGAACTGGCAAATATACAGGCCATGATTAAATCTACTTTTGGGATTAAGCCTCAATTTTCTTTTACTACCATCTGGCAAAGGGAATATGATTTTCTTGGAAAAAGCTTGGGGTATCCCCCTACAACAGAAACAGCCCAGCCAACATTGATGTGCAGAAAAAATACGCAGAGGTGTACACTGCCCTCAAAGCCAAGGAGACAGTCAAATTCTATTACATTGAAAAATCAGCATTTTCCTTGTCAATGTGCAATAGATATGGTTATGTCCTCAAAGGCTCAAATGACGGGGTGGTTTGGCGTGCTGCAGTCTGCGCCACAGCCTACTTGATGGTGGCTCTCCTTGGTCCAAAGGGGGTTGAGCTATACCAAATGATATTGGGTTCACATAACAGCAGGATCTTTCTATCATTTCTCCAATTGGTCCAGGAGCACCTGAGGAGCACAAGCCCTGGCTTCACCAATGTCATTGTGTTGGACAATGTTGGTCTCCACAAAGTTGCTGACATTCTTGAAGAATTTTCATCAATTGACACTAGCATCACAGTGGCCCCCAGCAATTGGCCACAGCAAATTTGTGCCTTCTTTTTCTCCCTGCCTATTTGCCCTTCCTAAATCCCATCAAGGAAGTCTTTGGTGGCTCAAGCAAGTTATCAAGTAAGAAACCCCAAATGGGACCAAGACCTCTTTAATTTGCTGCAGGCCAGAATCCACACCCTCCCAGCTGAGACCGTGGTCAAATTCTATGGCCACACTGATTAGTTCATCCCCGCGTGCCTAGCCAAACAGCCAATCAATCAAAGGCTTAGTGTGTCCAATTTTTTATATTCTCTTATTTTTTATTCAAGATTTATTAATTATAATTTTATATTTAGATGCTTTCACGCCCGCAATCACATTCAGAAGATCCATCAATAGATGTAAGTAATTTATTTATTTTATTATATATTATTTTATTATGACATCTGAGGTAATCCACACGCTCAATACTGGATTACGCAAATAGATTTATACCACTTTTGTCAAATAAATATAAAATAGTCTTATAAAAATTAAACGTAAAATGTACAAGTTGGAATTTATTTTATTAACATATTATTTTATGCTTTTATGAAACCTGTTCCCGCAATATATTTTGCAAAACTGGTTTGCTGAAATAAGAATTAGAAATTTTAATTATAATAAAAAAAAATATGAATTGTAATGATTTTTATTAGAAGAGAGAATTTATTGCAAACGCCTGTAGTGGGTTCTTTGGTATGTACCCACCCTGCAATGAAGGTGGCGCACAATCTTCACCGCCATACCGTGAACGGTGGATATGTTCTTATTAAAAAACTCCCTCCTGCTGGTGAAGGGGAGTAGGGTAAGATGTGAACTGAGGAGCAGCTTTTAGGGCAGGGCTGCAAATCTGTAAATCCCTGCCAGGACCAGGGCGTCTTGGATTACATGGTCCACTGAGTCATATCCAGGGGGGACCTTTTTCCTGTCAAGTGCAAGCTGGGCCTCATCAATTCCCAGAAGGACTCTGTCTAGATTCTCTACGCTAGCACTCATCCCAAAGAAGAAAAGATAGCAAGGTAAACCACCAAGTGAAGCCTTTTCCCAGCAAAGGCTTCCGTGAACTCACACAATTTATTATAAACCGCACTGATCTTCTTATTGTGCCTGGTCTTTGCAAAGATAAGATCCATTGCCAAGAGGGAGCCCTGTCTTATCTGCACTCCAGGCTAGCCCAAAGTCCGCAAGGAGGATCTTAGTTTTCTTGACGGCTGTTGCATCTGCAACAGCCAATTTTCCCACTGCGCGCCCAAAGTTGTTCAGAAGATAAGATAGGGTATGCTCCAACGGGAAGCAGAAGCAAGCAGCTGCATGAGCCTGGCTCATTTCTGGCACATTTTTTAATGGGAGTGTTGCCAGAACGTCTCAAACAAGCTTAATGGAGTTTACACAGTAAACTTACTGAGGCTAACCGGGTCCAGGCAGATCAGTTAGGCATCTTTGTAGGCAGTAACTGCCCACTTGGATGTCCCCTTGCCATGTTTCAGCCCAGCCAATGCCTTCTGCAACATAAGAAAAGACCTGTGGATGCAGTCCTCTAACTCCTGCAAGACAGGGAGGGACAGATACAGTTGCTTGGCCACATGAGTGGCATAGTTGGCATAGAAGGTGGTAGAGACAAAAGGGACTAGGACCCAGCAGAGTTCACTGTCTACATTTTCTAAGAAAAAAAGGTAAGTATCTTGAAAATTTATTAATTTTATTTTTTAAGTTACCTTCTTGTGTTTCTTCCTTGCCCGCAGCCTTGGCTGGCTTGGCCATTCTTGGCGCAAGAAGTTGCACAGGCAATTGTGTCCTCTTTCCTGGTGCGCTTGGCCGGCTTGAGATGGGCATACATTTCTGGGTCATCTGTCCAGACAGATGTTGCAGAGAGGGAAAATGACTTGAACTGGAGTCCCTCAACAACAGTTTTTTGAATATTTAGTAAGCGCTCAATTGTCTTCTCTGGGGTGTCTGTTATTTTGATCATAAGGGCCTTTGCAGACACCTTGTTGATTATGTCCCCAGTGAAGACGGCGGACTTAACTTTGGCTTTGACCTTGCGGTCAATGTCCTTGATTTTGGCAATTGCCAAGTCAAGGTCTTTGAGTAGTTTTTCAAGTTCTCTTATTTTATTTTTTATTAATCTTTTCATATGTTTTTATAGCTTTTTCCTCAATAAATTCTGTATTATTTTGATACTATTGTCCCTTTGTTTATTCCTTTTTGTTTTCTCATCTACTACATTATCCCATCTTTTTACTCATTTTGTATATGTTTTACGCTCATCTTGATATGTGTTGTTTGCTTTGTGTTGGCATTGTTTCTTGATTACCATATTATTTTTGGCGCTTGACATAGCCCCTTGTGAAAATATTAACAACAATTTGGTGATCAGCTAAATTTGAATTAGAAAATTATAGTGTTAACTCTTTTTAGATAAAGTTGTTACTGATCCAAATTCAAAACCTTAATAATAAACTTTAAGCCAATCAGGAGCCAAGTGATAAAGTGATTGTTGTGACATAAAGAGTCATTTAATAATTCTTTGGTGCATGTGCGCTAATTAATATGATTTGCTGGATGTTTTGCCATTGTACGTCATTGCCGCTGTGAAAAGTTGTTGATAGACTAGTGCTAACCCAGCAGCTGATTGGGCACTAGTCCATCAACAACTTGCCACAGCAACAATGGCGTACAATGGCAAAACATCCAGCCGATCATATTAATTAGCACACATGCACCAAAGAATTATTAAACAACCCTTTATGTCACAACAATCACTTTATCACTTGGCTCCTGATTGGCTTAAAGTTTATCATTAAGGTTTTGAATTTGGATTAGTAACAACTTTATCTAAAAACAGTTAACACTATAATTTTTTTAATTCAAATTTAGCTGATTACAAAATTGTTGCTAATATTTTCACAAAGAGCTATGTTTAAGTGCTAAAAATAACTGTGTTCTGGATCTAGATACACGGTATAGTAAATATATGATTTTATGAAAATAAGCTGAACATAAAGAATAAAACCAACTATAAACAAAGAGAATATGAGCAATTGAATTTCAAAAAAATGATAATATAAATAGAAAATGTTTGGTAACAGGGGTTTATTAGGGCTGGGAGAGAGTGATGCCTGGGAGGCAGAATAGTGTGGAAAGGAAGACATAGAGGCAGTGCTAGCCTGGGAGGTCTGGGATTGGGTGGGTTGGGCTGAAAGATGGGGGGTAGTGATGACGGGGGTAGGGGTAGGATGATTTTGCATGATGGCTGCCATATACTGCTCATCATATTCCTTGTCTGTCATTGCCTTGATTGGCTGGTAGATGGCTGTGGCCTGAGGTGAAAGGCACTTATCCTTACATAATTGATTGCCCATGTTCACATGAAAAACTATTTGTGCAAACAAGTCATCTATCATCTGGCGGTCAAAGAGAAAATTGTGGTCAAGGACCCCAAGATAGAGGTTGTTGAAAGCCTGAGGGCGGCGCTCCTTTAATGTGGATCCCATGTTAAAAAAGACCACATCAGCCAGATGAACGTCTGCATGGCTGTTGGGGTAGACTGAGGCCTGGTGCCTACGTCCCTGGATGGCCTCAAGGGCGGTGGAGCTACCCTCTATCTGATGGCTCAAGAAAACCTGATACTTGGAATTTGGGTCATCCCAGAAGTCGAGTAATCCACCGAGGATGTGGCTGTACAAGTTGCCATCAATGAAATCTGGGTTTGTCCAATAGTAGACAAAATCCTTGGCTGAAACAGCCAGAAACGCACTAATAAACAACCTCTTCTTGACCTTCTTTCTTTTATTCTTGGCAGCAGCTTTTCCTTGCTTGCCAAAATTATCAAAAGCTATTGATAGCTTGTAGTACAAGACAAACATGACATCATTAGTTAGACTAGTCAGGCATCAGACCAGGGTTGATTTGATGGCAGTGTCATACGGGGAATCCTCAGCGCCATCTCATTTGTCACTGGCAAAATTGGTAAGAACCCGTATGAAAGCCATCTTCCCATTCATTCAGAGCTGCACCATGCACTCAGACACTCATATGTTATGGTGCGCAAGTTGCTTCTGGACCTGGGTCAATGGAAGCTTGGGATCCCGCTGGAGGAGGTCAAGCATGATTGGGTATGCCTTAGATATTTGTGACTTGGGGGCCTTCTTAGGCTTCTTGGATGTCCCAATCAGATTCCTCTTATTTATCAAAGTTGTTGAATTCCTGCATGACAGTAGCTTGGGTAAATTGCAACTGGGCGGCAATCTGTTCCCAGGACAGACCCTGTAAATTCAGTGCCACAATTTTCTGAAGAATTTGGGCAGTGATGATTTGTTGTTTGAGTTACTGGGCTGGGGGAGCTGAAGCCTGATTGGCTGTAGGGAGGCAGGTTGGCTGGTGGCAGAAATTTGTTCCAAATCAAAGTTGCCATCCTGATTGGTTGGTTGATGGGCAGCTTGTGCAAGTGTGGGTACGAGAGCAGGGGCAGAGCTAGACACTAAGTGACTCTCAAACAAGTCAAAGCCATAGTGGTTGGTGGTCAGATACAGGTCAGCTTTCTTGTTACCCGCCTCAAAGACTTGAGTGTAAACAGGTGCCTTCATGTTCTGAGTCTTGCCTATATTGAAGCTGGCTTGGCTGCTGGCGCCGTCAAAGATATTGCTTGTAAAACCATTGTAAAAAACCTAGGATAAAATCACTAAAAGTAGAAATTTTAAAATTTAATGATTTATTTTTGTTGTAATCTTGAGTCCATATTTGGAAGGTTCTCAAAACCTTTTAATACAAATCTGGAGCCAAGAAAATGGATAAAATGCCTATGTTCCTAAATTAGATAGCTGTTGATTGGCTGTTAAACTGTTATTTTTCTATTTTAGGCAGCTCATACTACACATCTTGTGTGAGTTCATTTTTTTGTGTTTGTGGAATCTTGCTTCTAGATTGCTCAAGTTTTGTTTCATTTTAGTTTTTTTGTCGGTGCCTCATATAAATTCTGATTAGATTATAATATACTCTGGAACAGCATCCATCCATTTCACTTGTTGCGTCAGTTCATTTTATTTGTGGTTTGAACTACACCACTTAATGTTTGATATAATTTTGTATAATGGGCTAGTGAAATTTTGTTTTTTGTTTGACAGTTCATTTATTAACTGAAAATTTATAAATTAATTGAATTCTGAATCTTGTACAACTTGGATTTTGTTTAAATATGAAATCATTTTGTTTAAATCTGAGGTATTTTTGGTTGTCGCCATAGCTTTTAAAACTACTGTATCAGATCAAAAATATTTTTTAATGGCTACTTTATAGATGTATAATTGTCAGAAAATTGCAAACCATGGTATTTTATCATCCATCAGATAATAACCTAAGTCTTTTAACATTAGGAATGCACAAAAAACCTGTGACTTTGGCGTAACCTTTGGCCCGGAATATTTTGTTGCCATCAGAAATAGCAAGTCTGACAAGGCCCAAGGCCCGAAGGATTTGAGACGGTTTTTTTTACTTCTGAATATAGGTTCATAAGTGTCTCTATATTTTACTATAGATAATTATACTGTGTGACAATAGGATTATATTCTGTTCTTCACTGATAAAGCCTAAGAGAGGATCACATTAAGGAAATAAGACTTGGATCAATCATCAAGCCGTTAAGAAATCATCAGTCTTTTATTCTAATGAACTGGCTTTAAGGCGGCCTGCCTCCCCGTGTTTTATCTGAGTTAGCTCACAACGCTAAAAAAGACTAAAGTAGAATTAGGTCTGCACAGCAGGAGGCCCATCCTTTTCAGTATAGTTTTAACAGAAGCTTAACTTGATATCTTCCACAGATTGGTATTCTTTCTGTCTTCCTGGGCCACTTTCAGAGCTAGCTAGCCAGTGATTGGCTACTAGTTCACAGAGATGATTGTTTCACTTAATCAGAGCTACTCTAATACAATAGGCTCTTGGCCTTTTTATCTTAGAGTGTTTGGCCTGACAGCTCAGTCCATTTTGGACTCTTCTAGAAGTGTTTTAAATGACAGCCCATGTGATGGCCTTTATTGTGGGATATAATTAAAGATTAGAATAATAATTATTATGAAAACATTTTTGAGATGATTGTTGAGGTACATTAATTAATGAGCAGTAATTGCATGTTCCATTAATTAATTGCAATGCATGAAATTGTTAATGTCAGGACATGATTTGATCACTAATCTCACAAACCCAGGGCCCACATTATTTTGTTAAAACCATTCCTAAGAGCAATTAACAGCTGGCCCGCGTTATTTTGTTGAAACTGTTAATTAGTCAATATTCAGGAATTCTGACAATAATATTATAATTTTATTGAAATACAAAAACCTAGATTTTTAATTATGTGTTAATTTCACTTTAATCATAAGTTCCCCTTTTCAGAAGGGTAATGTCAGGGCCCAAGGGCTCCCAACTCTGATTCATTTAAATTATAGTCTAAGAGAAGTCCTTTATTTATTATTCAGACCAAGAATGATCACAATGAAGAAAAAGATAACTAGATTTTTTTATATCATTTGCATTAGTCTTTGAGATTCTTCCATATTATTCCTGAAAGTCCTTGTCTCTTTATCTGAGGGGTCATGCTAAAAGTTTGAGACATCAGCTGACTAATTTTAATCATATTTCTTTGGCCAGATTTGAACTTTGTGCTTTGCTTCAGTTAGTCATCTAAAAATATTTCAGAAGGATTTTTTTCATCTGAGGCTTTCATTTTAGCGTAAGAACATCCAAAACTGATCACTGAAAGCTGAGATATAATTGGATTTGCCCACTCACTAATTGCTGCTTGTCTTGATTTGAAATCCAATATTGCAACTATTTTGAGACATGTTGACAGAGTTTTTGAACTTGGCTCTTTAAATTGTCATAACTTTTGATCCAGAGTATCTAGAGAGATCATCAAGGTGACTTTCTGATGACAAGAGATAGCTTTATTGACCCAAGCTTTTAAAACATGACTTTTTAAAGCTATCATGTCATGGTGGGCTATGACAGGTAAAGTATTTTAAGGTACACTTTAAGACAAAAATGTTAGATAATATAAAAGATGTTTCTGAAAGCTTAATGATTTTAAAAAAAACTGCTATATTTACTCTTATCAAAGTAAAATTAAACTAAAGTAATTAATTTTATTATTTTATAAATATTTAAAAATGAGTAACTCTATAAGAATCTATAAAGTCTTGACTTTTTTAAGGTAAATCCAGCTTCAATATCAAAATGTAAGCAATCTTTATATTATATTTACTCTATTATATAAAACAGTTTTCTTTTTTTAGAAGTTTAAATATTCAAATAAGTATAAAAAATTCAATGATATTCCTAAACCTGTCATAAAACATTTAATTAATTTTTGTTAAATAGTTCAAAAACCATCTATCACAATTATATTTTGCTTCTAAATACTAATAAATGCTCATAAATAAGAATTAAAACTTATTCTGCCAAGTAAAAGCTAAAGATATGGGTCATTATTTTAGGGATTAGGCCATTTTCTAATACACATGCTGCCCAAGTCGCAGCATAACACAGTTCAATTTTGAAAAAATCAAATTACAAATGTTTATATTTAAAACAGTAATAACTCAACAAAAAGTTAATATTTTTTCATACTTTAAACTATCAAAATGAAGCTAAGAATCTTATCTTTTCATTGTTGTTAAAATATTAATATGTATAATATTGAATATTAAAGCAAAAGCAATTTAAGAGAGTATATGCCAGATTTTATTATATTATTTTGATAATATAAATAAAATAGATTGCTTAAAGCTTAAAAAAAGTTAATTTTTCATAAATTGATATATGATTTTTGTTTAAAAAAATTAAAGATAAGATCAAGAGTATCATTTCCGCATTTTATTTTATTTAAAAAGCTTAATTATTTAGGATTTTATAGTAGTTTAAAGTTAGGACATTAATTTATTTGCTGTTTAGATGAATTTTGAGGTTCAAGTGAACTACGAACCTCAAATTAAGCAGTTTTTAAATACAATTCTTTAATATTTTATCATTTTAAAAATATGCAGAACAGTTATATTTAAGTTAATACATCATTTTAATTGATTTGCATAGATTACAAAGAGAATATGATGTAATTTGATGCTTAGCTGATACACATATATCACTTGTGCATGAAAACTGGGGATTTCATTTATTCTAGAAATATAAATTCAAGTTGAAATTGTAAATAAAGCTGTCACATCATTTATTTGATAATGGTGTCATAAGGCTTGGTATATAAGAGCTAAAGCACCACCTAAGGTTTACTTCAAACCATCTTCACAAAAAGATATAATTCCTGCAACCAGCACTCTTTTGCAAGGCATCTCTATAAAGCATCTCTTTATCAGCAATTACAAATCCAACATTATGGAATCTGTTAACTTTACTTCTGCCATGAAGCCATTTTTCTCACTGGGAGCATCAACAAAAAGGGAAAGAATTGCTATGCTAAAGAAAGCATTCCTCTTTGTTTCTGGAGGCAATCTTAATTCCTTCATCAATCACTTCCTCACTCAAACTGAGTTTGGAAAAACAGAGTTCATTCCAATAATTCAAAATAAGAAACTAAATGGGATAATTGACAACTTAAAAGATCTTCTGAAATCTGCTTCTCAAAAGCATCTCCCAGCCTTGAGATCTCTGGTTACTTCCAGTTACTCTTTAAAAGAGCTTACTGATATGGGATTTAATTTAACCAAAAGTGAGTTTGAATACTCAAGAAAAATAAATAAAAATAAAAATGTAAGCTTAAACAAAAAAAGCCAAAAAGATAATAACTATTCATTAAAAAAAGAAATAATCAAAAAAATAATTAAAAAACTACTGGAAAATTCTTTTGAAACAAGCCAGTTTACAAAAAAAGCACCAGAAAAAATTTATTAAGACATTGAAAAAGAAATGAATGAATATTCAACTGAAATAAAATATTCTCTATTAAAAACAAAAAAGAAATATATGAAAATATGAAAATAAAAAATGAAATTTCAATATCACTTTCAACTTATTATAAATTAATACTAAAAATATAATAAAGAGTAAAAAACAAACTGACATGTGTAATATTTGTAACTTAAAATCATCCTTAAAAAAAGAAAAGAAGAATGTGAAAGTAAAAACTTATTATTGCCAGAATCTATAAACAGTGACTTAAAAGCTATTAATCAGCACCAAGACTTTTATGCTCATCAAAATAGGGAATATAAGAAAGATATCAATGAATTAGATAATGAATCATGTATTATAGTCATAGATTTTAAGGAGAATTTAAAAGTTGGTGGTGGTCCAATTGAAACCAATAACTGTTTTTATTCCAAAAGACCTATTTTTTATTGGGGTTTGCATTGGTATTTAAAGAAAACAATAAAGTTAAATATGAATACCATGATTTTTTATCTCAAATATTGTCTCATGATTTTTTGTTTTCAGGTAAATGTCTAATAAGTCTTCTTAAATCAGATAAGTTTAAAAAAATAAATAATATCAAAGTATGAACTGATAATGAAAACCATTTTAGATCCTATGAATTCTTATATTATCTATTTAAAGAGGCACCACAATACATTAAAGGGTCTATTAAATACAATAGATTTGTAGAATGTCATGAGAAAAGTATTGTTAATGGTCACTTTGGTGTAATATCAAAAACATTAAAAGAGAAAGAAAATCAGCTTTATATTAAGAATATAAATGATATTAAAAATATTTTTGAGCAAGAAGAAAAAAGAAAAAAATTATATAAATCAGCGCTATCAGGCTCAAATATTTCTCAAAAGTCATTCTTTTATATTTATGAGAGAAAAGTTAGGCCTATAAGGAGAGAGCTCAAAGTTAAAAATCTTCACATTAATCTTTCATATTTGATGAAAAATGGGAAGTTGTATACTTCACCTTTAACATTTGAAAGTTTCTCAGAATATTCTGAGATAACTTATCATTTGGAATCACGTGATGATACCAGAGAAACAAAAATATCAGAAGATGCTAGTGGTGCATTAGGGCAAGTTCATGAAGTAGGGCAGCTTACTAGAGGGTGTATTTTAAATAGAGTTATCAGTCTTTTAAAAACAACAACCTTTTTTGAAACAAACTAAGAATATTTATGATGAGCCAAAGATAGTGTAATAGCATTTATAGCTTTGGGGCTGCTATTACTCTCCCATGCAACTCATTATGAATATTTTTAGCTTGTAGTATGTAGTAGCACTTAAGATATTTCCAGCTATATTATAAGGTGTAATTTTCAATTCTAGAATTGATAAAATATTTTTTTAAAAAAAATATCTAAGCCCAAGATCAATTAAAGATTTGACATTGATTGTATTTTAATCTTTCTGAATAATTTGAATATGAATAATGTAATTAAGTTATAAAATAATCAGTCCAGCGCTTAGGCATAACAAGAAAAATAATGACCCATATAGTCACATAATTGATCTTTTTGAGAAATGTTTTTATGTTTTTTAAATCAAAAAATACCTTATTAACAAAAGGCTATAAATTATATTATATTATTAAATAGGTCTTTTATCAACTATTCTAATGTATTAAAGATTTAAACTTAGTATAAATTATAACCCAAAAAGTACTGTTTTCAGCTAGCATACCAGAAACTCATATTAGAGGGCTGCTGTAAAAGGGTAAAGCTAAGCGTAGCACAGCTTTGCCCTTTTGGCAGCCAGCCTGACACAACTTTTCTTTTACCAAACTATATCTGATAAAACTTATTATCTGTGGCTAAATGTTTATTTATTTATTTATTTATTTATATCAATAAAAAACCTTTTTAAAGGACATTCCAAGCAAGAGGCTTGGGGTCAGATTTAGTCAGACTGTCTAAAAAGAAACAAATCATAAACAATGTGAATGGTTTAATTTCTTTTGACAGTCTGCTGACCAGTAAGCACTTGTAATTTATTACCTTTTTGCCGTCAATTTTAGCTTTGAATTTTGAGAGCAAATTCTGTTTTCATCTTGCTGACGCAACAACTAACTTGTCTTTGTTTCAAGATCTTCAAACTGCTGACATAACATGCAATGTCTTAGCATATACTCAAACCGCATACTCGTATTTTTCCTGTTTGCAGTTGCAAACTATAATTTTGATCTCCATCTTACACTATAAATAAAAACTGGTAATGAAGAGTAGGCTTAAGCTGAAAATTCTAATTTTTCTTACCGAAAAACTTAAAATTCTAAAGATTTGTTTTCTTTTGACTTAGAGTTTATGTTTTCTTCTCAATTTACATGTTTTGCAACTTACATTTCCGATTTTTTCAATTCTTAAATTTGTTTTTCTTCAAAGCTTAATTTTATTTCTCTACCACAAAATTTCAAAACACGTTTTAATTTTTCTCTAGATTTTGAAATTAACTTTGTTCAATTCTTTAAATTGATTTTTATTCGAAGTTGCGATATATTTCTGTACTACTCAATTTATAAAAAGAAATAGATAAAATTTTATCTTTTAAAACTTTCAGATTTTTGTTAATTCTTTTGAAAAACTAAACAAAAAAAAACAGAATTCTTTAGAATTACTTTTATTTAAAAAAAGCGTTCCGTTTTTATATGTAAAATTTCTAAGCATGGAGGTAGTAAACCAGTGAACCTCTGCTTTGCCTCCCCTTTTTAATTTTTTTTAAAAATAATTGTTTATAGATTTTTGACATTATTCCCATAGCGAATTTCCAAAATTTAAGTACTTCTTGTAACAACAAAAAATTTTGAGATAAAACTTTTTTACCTAGTCATTTAGGGGTGCTGCAAATTTATATCCACATTTTACGACCTATGAAATTTTAACCCTTTCTTTAGAGTATTATTTCGAGCCTTACCAACTTTTTTATACCTTGAATTTAAACCCTGTAGCTCTTTACGCTTTTATATAATCAATTTACTCGTTAGGCAAGACCTTATACACGTCCTTAATTAAGACTTACAAGTAATCACCTTAAGATGCAAGCTATTTTATACATAAAATAGTTCTAATATTTAATATGAACAACAAAAATTATTTTACATAAATGGATTTTATTTAAAGTTCCAAAAATAAACTAACTCTTCCATTCTAGGAAACTCTGTTCATGTATTCACAACCATCTTAACTACTTATTTTTAAAATCTCTTTGATAAATAAATATATTTTGATTGTATATTTAACTTTGTAATAATCTACTATTTATTTTTATTGATAAAATAACCGAAAATAATAATATCTCTAACCTATCTTCTAAGCAAAGCTCTGTTCATGTATTCAGTTCTTTCATGACCACTTGTTTCTTGAAAACTCCATCAATAATAATTAATATATTTTTTAAAAATTTATGCCCAGTGAAGAAAACTTTTTATAATGATAAACTTTTCCCTAATGAAGACATAACTTTAGAAATATTTTTCTAAATTTATCTAGAAACTAACAATAAATAGCTACTAAAATGTCAAAAATCATCACTTTTAGATCGAAACTTTATTGAATCTAAGCACCCCCAGGAAGGTCAGGAGGGGGCTAAGCCAAAATTAAATACGACTGGTTTATGGTCTGAAAGGCAAATTCAATTACCGTTAGCTGCAAAAAATACTCTGAAACCTCTATGCTGACCAAAAAGTAGTCCAGGCGCGAACCAGCAAAGCCTTCAAGAGTAAGATACCAGATGGTATAGGTCATATTCTCAAAGGAGTTGACCTCTCTATCCAGAGCATCTTGAAGGTTGAGTTTTTCAAGGCAAGAAACAAAGTCTGCTGAGCCTAAACGTGGGTCCTTGTTTGCCCCATAGATGACTTAGTTAGGATCTATAACTGTATTTGTATCACCAAAAAGGATTACTCCAGTCATTTTTAAGCTGCCCAGTTTTCTCCAAAAGTTTATGTTGTCTTTAGAGTTGGCAGTAGCATAGATACAGAGAGCAGTGAACGTCATCTGATTGTCATAGCTGATTTCAGCCTTGATTACTTGACCTCCAAAAAGGGTTTTAGTTGCTACAAACTGAAGCTTGGGATTAGTAAGAATCAAAGAGCAATGCTTTGAAACTTTAACCTTCCACCCAGGTAGCATCTGCCATGTTTTACAAATTTTAGAGATTTCCTGCAGTCCTATAACATCAGCGCTATCCTCTATAAGATGTTGCTTGATTGATTCTGCTCTGCTTCCATTTGCTTTGTTTACATTGAATGTCAACATTCTCAAGTTCAAAAGGCTTAGTTCCTTAGAAATCCTAGAGCTTTTTTCAGCCAGGCTTTCATTATACTCTTTTTTTATTAGTAATATGCTGGTTTTTTTACCTTGTAATATAATTAAAGCTATCATTAGGCTTTTTTTCTGAGCAGCTGACATTTGATAAAACTTTTTAATGTAATTTTCAAAAACTATCTCAAGAATTCCTTGATAGTTTAAATCAATTCCTGTGTTGTTAGTTTTTTAAAAAAAACTTACGTTTGATGTGTTTTCTTATAATCCGCAGAATAGGCTCTTTGTAACCATCAATGTTTGAGAAAAAATTCAGTACATCCTTTGCTGTCTGAATCTTGCATACTGGTATCATACTAAAAATAGATTGTCAATTTTAAAATTTTATTTTAATATTGGTTTTAAAAATAACATTATAAAGCTACTTACTTTGACATTTTACAGAAAGAAGAAAAAACATGCACTACAATTTTAATACCTTAATTACAGACTAGATTTGTCTTCATACATATCAATTAAAAGATATTTTATAGATTGTTTATTTATTTAATCCAAATTTTATGACTTAGAAAATATAATAAGAATATAGCTATATAAATACAACCAAAGGATTTTATTATTCTTTAAATATAATATTTTTTCTGATTAGCTCTGAGATCTTAGTATAAGGCAAGATTGTCAGAGTTTATACTGATATAATCAATCTCAAAGTTATTGTAGCAAAACTACTAACATCAATTTAATATTTGATACAAACTTCACACTCAAACACAGCCTGACACAGTAGTTCTAATTTATAAAATATTACAACATCTTTAATTACTTTTTTTTGAAAATAATTTTTTTAAGAAATTATCCGACTGACTAGTCAGAGAACCAACCCTGGACAAATGGTCCGTTATTGTTTGAGAATAGACAAAGTGAGCCGAGCTCATAAGAGAATTGATGTTAACTTAACAAGGTAGGTCATCAATTTGCACATTCAGGATCATGCGCCGACGGCTAAGATGATAGTGTTGATTATTCTAATGAGAACAATATAAACTATTTCAAATAGCTTGTTGATGTAATTCAAGAAGAGCTTAGTTGTGGATGTGGACATTGGTTTGAGGGTGACAAGTGGTTCTATGTCTAGTTAGTTGTGAGAGAGGGGCTAAACTAACAAAGTTCTGCTCTCATCCTGGTGAGACAAACTACCAAGTTGACGCCTAGTAGATTACTGAGACAGCCGTTCTAAGAAAAGACCAGAGAAAGCACACAGATAATAGTTGGCAGAAGCAGACATTCAATCTTATCAACATAAGACTAGTGAACAATCAAGGTGTATAAGCAAAGATGTGTGTCAAAAGCTCAGGTGCCTGCAGGCAGACAGAGTCATCTTTCTCCAGCAGAGAAGTAAATGATGCAGATGCTTCCTCAGGAAGAGGAACATGTGAGTCATGATTAGTTAAGTACAAATTCAGGTCATCATAATTCAGGCTCTTGATCAGAGCCTCTTCTGAGAAGAGAAGACTGCTTGGAAGCTGAAAGTAACTAAATAAGTCATCACCCACAAGGCGCGCAAAAAAAGAGATTCAGACTCAGAGATATGAGAAAATAGACTAAAGGAGCAACAAAAACAAAGCTAATAAAACCACTACAAAGTTGAGAACCAAAAGAATTATTTTTGTAAACTTCAGAAAATTTGGAGTTCAAATATGTATTTTCCAAGCCTTTTAGTTATGAAAACTTGTTTAATTTGAGGTGTCACAAGCAAAACAGAAGCAAAAATAAATTAAAAAGCTCAGGTGATCTTGTAGGCTGTCTCAGATGGCTTTAACAACAAGTATATCAAAGATGGGTTCAAAAGTAAGCAAAATCAAAGAAAATTTAATATAAAGTAAGTTTAAATACAGTAGTTTTAAAAGCTATGGCAACAAGCAAATTTTTTTCAGATTTAAACAAAATCCAAGTTGCGCGAGATTCAGAATTTAGTTAATTTAAATATCTTTGGTTAATAAATGAATTGTCAAACCAAAAACAAAATTTCACTAACCTATCATACAAAATTATATCAAACATCAAGTGGTGTAGTTTAAACCACAAACAAAATGAACTGATGCAACAAGTGAAATGGATGAATGCTGTTCCAGAGTATATTATAATTCAATCAGAATTTATATGAGGCACCAATAAAAGAACTAAACTGAAACAAAACTTGAGCAATCTAGAAGCAAGATTACATAAGCACAAATGAAATGAACTCACACAAGATGTGTAGTATGAGCAGCCTAAAATAGAAAACTATCAATTTAATAGCCAATCAACAGCTATTTAATTTAGGAACATAGGCATTTTATTCATTTTCATGACTCCAGATTTGTATGGAATGGTTTTGAGATACTTTCAAATATGAACTCAAGATTACAATAAAAATAAACTATTAAATTTTAAAATTTCTACTTTTAGTGATTTTATCATAGGTTGTTTTACAATAGTTTTTACAAGCAATATCTTTGACAGCGCCAGCAGCCAAGCCAGCTGCAATAAAGGCGAGGCTCAGAACGTGAAGGCACCCGTTTACACCCAAGCCTTTGAGGCAGGTAACAAGGAAGCTGACCTGTTACTGTCCCCCAACCCATATGGCTTTGACTTGTTTGAGAGTCACTTAGCATCTAGCTCTACCCTTGCTCCCACACTCATCCTTGCACAAGCTGCCCGTCAATCAACTAATCAGGATGGCAACCTCAATCCAGAACAACTTCTTGTCACCAGCCAACCTGCCACCCTATAGCCAATCAGGCTTCAGCTTCTGCCGCCCAGCGCACCAAACGCAGAATAATCACTGCCCAAATTCTTCAGGAAATTGTGGCACTAAACCTACAGGGTCTGTCATGGGACCAGATTGCTGTCCAGTTGCAATTTACCTGAGCCACTATAATGCGGGAGTTCAACAACCTAATGAACAAGAGAAATCTGATTGGGACAGCCAAGAAGCCAAAGAAGGCCACAGAGTCCCAGATAACCAAGGCCTACCCAATAATGCTTGATCTCCTCCAGCGGGACCCCAAGCTTTCCTTGACCCAGGTTCAGAAGCAACTTGCACACCATGGCATTTGGGTATCTGAGCGCATGATGCAGCTCTGGATGCACAGAAAGGTGGTTTCAATTAGGGTTCTTACAAATTTTGCCGGCAACCAATGAGATGGCGCTGAAGATTCTCCATATGACACCGCAATCAAATCAACCCTGGTCAGATGCTTGACAAGTCTAACAGATAACATCATGTTTGTCTCATACTACAAGTTATTAATTGCATTTGACAATTCCAGTGAGCAAGGAAAAACTGCTACCAAGAATGGAAGAAAAAGGTCAAGAAAAGGACTTTCATTGGTGCATTTCTGGCTGTTTCAGCCAAGGGTCTTGTTTACTATCAGACAAACCCTGATTTTATTGATAGGTACTCATACAGCCAAATTTTTGGTGAATTGCTTGATTCCTGGGATAGCTTAAATTCCAAATACCAGGTTTTCTTGAGCCACCAAATAGAGAAAAGCTTTACCACCCTTGATGCTATCCAGGTACGCAAGCACCAGGCCTCTGTGTACTCAGCTGGCCATGCAGACATCCATCTGGCTGATGTTGTCTTATTCAACATTGGAGATACACCACAGGAGCATCACCCTCAGGCTTTCAACAACCTCTATCTTGGGGTCCTTGACAACAATTTTCTCTTTGGCTGCCAGATGATGGCTGACTTGTTTGCGCAAATGGTTTTTCATGTGAACATGGGCAACCAATCATGTAAGAATAAGTGCCTTTCACCTCAGGCCACTCCTACCTACCAGCCCATCCAGCCAATGACCAATGAGGAATACAACAAGCATTATATGGCAGCCATCACGCAAAATCCTCCTACCCCTACCCCCGCCACCCCCACCCGCAAACCCAACCCATCCAATCTCAGACCCCCCAGGCTAGCACCGCCTCTACGTCTTCCTTTCTGCGCATTTCTGCCTACTAGGCATCACTCTTTCCCGCCTCAATAAACCCCCCTGGTCCCAAAAAATTTCTATTTCTATTATCTTTATTTTGAATTTCAATTGTTTGTGTTCTCTTTGTTTATAGTTGGTTTTATTCTTTATGTTTAGCTTATTTCTATAAAATCATATATTTACTATGGCGTGTATCTAGATCCTGAACACAGTTATTTTTAGCACCAAATAATAGCCTCTTGTGAAAACATTAACAACAATTGGTGATCAGCTAAATTTGAATTAGAAAATTATAGTGTTAACTGTTTTTAGATAAAGTTGGTACTGATCCAAATTCAAAACCTTAATGATAAACTTTAAGCCAATCAGGAGCCAAGTGATAAAGTGATTGTTGTGACATAAAGGGTTATTCAATAATTCTTTGATGTATGTGCGCTAATTAATATGATTGGCAGGATGTTTTGCCATTATACACCATTGCTGCTGTGCCGAGTTGTTGGTGGACTAGTGCTAACCCAGCAGCTGATTAGGCACTAGTCCACCAACAACTTGGCACAGGGGCAATAGCGTACAATGGCAAAACATCCAGCCAATCATATTAATTAGCGCACATGCATCAAATAATTATTGAATGGCCCTTTATGTCACAACAATCACTTTATCACTTGGCTTCTGATTGGCTTAAAGTTTATCATTAAGGTTTTGAATTTGGATCAGTACCAACTTTATCTAAAAACAGTTAACACTATAATTTTCTAATTCAAATTTAGCTGATCACCAAATTGTTGTTAATATTTTCATAAGGGGTATGTTTAAGTGCTAAAAATAATATGGTAATCAAGGAAACAATGCTAACACAAAGCAAACAACACACATATGGAGATGAACGTAAAACATATACACAATGGAAAAAAGATGGGATAATGCAGTAGATGGAAAAACAAAAAAAAATAAACAAAGAGGCAACAGTATCAAAATGATACAGAATTTATTGGGGCAAAAGCTATAAAAACATATGGAAAGGTTAGTAAAAAATAAAATGAGAGAACTCAAAAAGCTTCTAAAGGACCTCAACTTTGCAATTGCCAAAATCAAAGACATTGGCCGTAAGGTCAAAGCAAAGGTGAAGTCTGCCGTCCTTGAAGGCAAAAAACTTGACAGGGTGACATCCAAGGCATTAATGACCAAAATGCCTGACACATCAGAAACAACAATTGAGTGCTTACTTAATATCCAGAAGCACGTTGTGGAAGGACTTCAATTCAAGGCCTACAATATTTCCGCACCGTTTGTCTGGGTTGATGACCGGAGATGTATGCACATCTCAAGCCAGCAAAGCGCGCCAGGGTGAAGGATGCCAAATTGCCAGCGCAATTGATTGCGCCAAGAATGGCCAAGCCGGCTGAAGCCGCCGGCAAAGAAGAAACACAAAAAGGTAGCCTAAGAAACGTAGTTAATAAAAATATATAGATACTTACCTTTTTTGTTATAAAACGCTGACAGTGAACTCTGCTGGGTCCTGGTCCATTTTGTCCCCCCACCTTTTATGCAAATTATGCCACTCACGTGGCTAGTCAGCTTTTTCTGTCCCCCCTGTTGTGCAGGAGCTTGAAGACAGAATTCACAGGTCCTTTCCAATGACAAGGGACACGCTAGCCGGGCTGACACATTCTGAGGGGACATCTGAGTGAGCAGTGACTGCCTACAAGAATGCTCACCTGGCCCGCCTGGACCCAGTATCTCTCAGTGAAGTTTACTGTGTAAACTCATTGAGCTTGTTTGGGATGTCCTGGTGACGCTCCCATTCAAGAATATACCGGAGATGGGCTGGGCTCACGCAGCTGCTTGCTTCTGCTTCCCAGTGAAGCACACTCTGTCTTACCTGCTTGAGAACTTTGGGCGCGTGGTGAGCAAATTGGCTGTTGCAGATGCAACAGCTATAAAGAAGACCAAGATCCTCCTGGAAGACTTTGGGCTGGCCTGGAGTGCCAACAAGACGGGGGTCCCAGCAGCTATGGAGCTCATGTTTGCCAAGACAAAGCACAACAAGAAGATAAGCATGGCCTATAATAAACTGTGTGAGTTCACAGAAGCCTTTTCAGGGCAAAGGCTTTATCTGGTGGTTTACCTGGTTTCCTGTTTTACTTCAGAATGAGCGCCAGCGTGGAGGACCTGGACAGGGTCCTTTTGGGATCAACAAGGCCCGGCTTGCACTCAACAGGAAGAAGGTCCCCCCAGATACAACCCAGTTGATTATGTGATCCAGGACGCTCTGGTCCTGGCTGGTATCTACAAGGTTGCAGCCCCACCTGAAAAGCTGCTGCTTCACTCTCACCTGACCCTACTTTCCTTTACCAGCAGGAGGGAGTATTTCAATACTGGTGTATCCACTGTCCACAGTGTGGCAGTGGAGGTTGTGCGCCACCTCCATTGTGGGGTGGGTACATACCGCCAAACTCACTACAGGCGTTCTTAATAAATTCTCTTCTAATAAACATCTTTATACTCTACAATATTTTTATTATAATTAATTTTTCAAATAATATTTTAGCAAACAAGATTTGCAAAATATATTGCTGAAATGGATTTCATAAAAGTGTAAATTATACGTTAATAAAATAAATTCTAACTTGTACATTTTACATTTAATTTTTTTAAATTAATTTTTACATTTACTTGACCAAAGTGATTTAAATATTTTTGTGTAATCCAATACTGAGTGTTTGGGATTACCTCAGATGGCATAATAAAATAATATACAATAAAATAAATAAAATACTTACATCTATTGATGGATCTTCTGAATGTGATTGCGGGCGTAGAAACATCTAAATATAAAATGATAATTAATAAATGTTGAATAATAAATTAGAGAATATAAAAAAAGTTGAACACACTAAGCCTGTAATTGATTGGCTGTTTGGCTAGGCACGCGGGGATGAACAAATCAGCATGGCCATAGAATTTGGCCACAGTCTCAGCTGGGAGGGTATGGATTCTGGCCTGCAGCAAATCAAACAGGTCCTCAGTCCCAGTTGGGGTTCCTTGCTTGAAAACTTGCTTGAGCCACCCAAAGACTTTCTCAATAGGATTTAGGAAGGGCAAATAGGCGAGGAGAAAGAGAAGGTGCATATTTGTCATGGCCAATTGCTGGGGGCCCACTGCAATGCTTGTGTCAATCATTGGGAATTCCTTGAGAATGTCAGCCACCTTGTGGAGACCAACATTATCCAACACAATTACGTTGGTGAAGCCCAGGCTCATGCGGCTCAGGTGCTCCTGGACCAATCAGAGAAATGATAAGAAGGTCCGGCTATTGTGAGAGCCTAGTATCATTTGGTAGAGCTCAACCTCCTTTGGACTGAGGAGAGCCACCATTGAATAGGCTGTGGCGCAGACTGCAGCACGCCAAGCCACCCCGTCATTGGAGCCTCTGGGGACATACTCATACTCATTGCGCATTGACAAGGCAAATACTGATTTGTTGATATAATAGAATTTCACCGTCCCCTTGGCTTTGAGGGCAGTGTACACCTCAGCGTAATTTTTCCGGGTCTTGATATTGGCTGGGCTGTTCCAATTGTATGGGGATACCCCAAGTTTTTTCCAGGAAAATTGCATTCCCTTGACCAAATGATAATAGAAGGAAATTGAGGCCTCAATTCCAAAAGTAGATTTAACCATTGCCTGTATATTTGCCAGCTTAAGATGGCAGTCCCAGGTTATCCACTGGCAGATTGCCCATTTATGCTCCTTGGTGAGCATGGTTGACACGCGCAAGGATTTCTCTGCGGCAAGGACACAACCAGTATTGATGAGTTTTTGAAAGGTCTTGCTGGCGTACTTGGGATCCACTCCAACAATGGCTGCAGCCGCCTTGTAGTCACCCAATTCCTGCATTAGCTTAAGCAGGATGATGTTTTTGATGTCAGGGATTTGCTTCTGGGTGGGCTTTGTGGGTTCATACAAGCCAGGATCCTGATTGATGACAGGCTTGCAAGGCATGGGCACCTTGTTGTAGAAGGCTGCAACCTTTTTGAGCACTAGCTGTCTCTCATCAGTTTGGTAGAACTGGGGCTCCTCATCATCCTCCTGATTGCCATCACTGACATAGGGCTCATAGCTAGTATCAAGTACAGGCTTCATCTTCTCCAGCATGGCTGACGGGACTGACTCTTGCCGGTACACAATGTCAAACACATACAAAGTAAGTTCTACCTCCTTGTTTCTAACCATTTTGATAGTGGTGACCTTGGTTGGCTTCCGGGTCAGCTTTGGGACCCAAGGGTTTATGCTCTGCACCCTAGCAGCTTGTGCTCCTTGAACCAGCTGTGTCAGTGCAGCATCAATATGGAACTCTCCTCTCCCGCCTCCCTCCTGAGTAGGCACTTGTGTTGTACTAAGTCCATTCTTTGACCTGCAGGGGCAACTGCAACTGCGGCGCACAACTGGTGCAATGGTAGTCTGTTGTTGTGTTCCTTTCATTTTAAAATCAAATAAAATATTAAATAAAACTTAATTAAGTTACTCCCTATTTTTAATTTTTGTTTTTATCTGTTTATGGATATTCAATTAATATTTTTTCCCACCCAGTATCCCAATTATAGATTTTTTATTTCTTAGTTAGTTGTTTTTGGTTTTACAACACCTATTTTAGAATACTCAAAAAAAATTCACCCATTTTCCTAGATTTTACTGCCAAATTTAAACACCCAACACAATATTTTTAAAATTTATGTTTCAGATCTTGTGTCTTATTTTAGATACCTTGGTATCATTCATGATTACAATCCATTACCCACATTGTGTGAGTGATTTTGTTTACATTGTGAGTTGCTATTGTGTTTTGTTTTTGGATTGAGTTTTGATACACCTTGCTTGGGTGTATTTTGTCACCAATTCACATAGTAAACACATGTACACCAAAAGTCAACTCACACCATTTTTTTTGTGAATCAATGTATTTTGGATTATATTTTGAATGATTTTGCTTTGCGTGTGAGCCTTTCATTGCTGTGTTGACCCATTTTGCCCATTAACGCCAATAAACCCTGTTAACAGAGTGTATATTTTAACCTGAGAGTTGGATTCTGTTTAAATCTGAAATCATTTTGTTTAAATATGAAGAATTTTTGCTTGTTGCCATAGCTTTTAAAACTACTGTACTAAATATTGACTCAATTTTTAAGTTCAAACTGTATTTTCAAAAAATTAAGTGTTTAAAACAACTACTATACTGTAAATTCAGAACCTACACATAAAAATGTGGGATTTTCAAATTCTTGGTTTAAATTTCAAATCACTTTTGTGTGATGCATTTTTTAATTAAATTGAACTTTTAATATTTTTATTTGAACTTTTAAAAATGCGGAAACTTATAGACATTTTGCAAATTTCAAGTCAAACTGCATATTTTCAATGGACAAAATGAATTAACTGAAATCAGATTTGAAGCATTCAAATCTATCAACCATTTTAATTAAGTTTACTATATTTGTCATAGCTCATACCAGAGTCCGGCTGGAATTTTGCAGGGGAGGCAGGCCAGGTCTGAAAAGCCATGTACACAATAGGCGCAATTCAGACCAGGTAGTTGACTGCAGTAGCTAAGATACGCCAACTTCCAGTATGAGGCACAACCTTGTCAACCAGCCCCAATACTGTGATGTAGACAAACCTTAACTTGATAAAGTCCTGAGAAGGGGATGCATTGGGCAGGGGGAGCAGTAGGAATCTTCTTTATAGTGGGCAGGATGATTTTTTTAACACAACCAGGAGGGAGATCCAGATGATGGAAGTTGAAATACTCAAGTCAAAAGCGCGGGGTAAATTGACTAAGGTAGCAGAAGTATAGCCAGGAAGGTATGAATAGACAAGTTTATATTGAGTTGTGGATTCCCAAATAGATGCAAAGATAATAATTAGTTTGAGCAAAAATAGATAATTTCTGCTAGAAGATAATAATTTCTAGGCATAAACTTGTTTTTATTAAGATGTCAACAGTGAGGAGAGCTTTTCCTCCTCACTACTTATACTTACTGGTAATTTTGAGAAATTTTGTGCCATCAGAGAACTGATGGCATCAATTTCAGTTAAACTTACAATTTTGGCTGGAATTTGCGTACTTGGGCCTGAAGATGGATGCTCATTGATTGGTATAACAGAAACCTCACTTGGTTTGCAGCAAGCCAATGTGCCATTGCTATTTATAGATTGCAAACATTTGAGCCTAATTTTGCAATTGAACAATTGCACTCCCAATGCCATGTTTCTTGATAGTTAAGATGGCCAAAATTGTTACTGAAATCAAAGTCAGGGATTTAAGGCTTGTGTGCCTCTCAAATCCTGGGCCATTTGTTAATTAAAAGAGTTTTTTTTGCTCTGAGAGACAATTTGCAAGGGTTTCCAGGCTGTGAGTAGTTTTGCCTATAAGAAGGCTGGCTGGCTGGTTGTCTAGGGCTTTCTGGGCCCTGATATCATCCTCTACTATAGTTGATCTTGCAGAGCATGGCTCTTTATTCCAAGATTTGTATTTCTTCAACAGAGTAGCAATGTTTTCAAGGTTAGATTCTGGTTTTCAAGTATTCTCTTCATTGGGGTACCCTTTCCATTTGATCAGTAAATGTGGTTTTTGGTATCAAAGTTTGTGTCCAAGGATAGCTTCAACCTTGTGTTCTGTGAAGCTTCCTACTTTGATAAGAGAGAGAGCCGTTTTCACTATCTGGTGCAAAAAAATCCTTTTTTTTTGATAACAGGAATTGGTAAAATACATCATGAATCTTCCATCCAGGGGGGGGCAATTCTAATTGATACGCTACGGCACCAATACACTGTAAGACTTTATAAGAACTTGTTTGTCTGGGACTTAAGCTAGCGCACAGGGCAGTGATTTTGATGTTTTTTGCGCTGAGATACACAAGGTCTTCTAATTCAATTGGAAGACCAGGGATTTGTTTTTTAGGCAAAATTTTTGTATACTTGTACTGCTCTTCTCAGGTTCTGGGCATATTCTTATTGGTACATGTGGATGTTGCTGTCAAAACAGCAGGCTCAGCCCACCAACAAGGTTTTGAGTAAGCAAGTTTGTGACCTGCAACCTGATTATCCAGCCACTTGAAGCCAGACTAGGAAGTCAACTCAAATTTCCAAATCTAACAACATGAACAGATGATGATCTCTTACGGTGAATACCTTGTTTTGGCGCTTGACTCATTACCAGGATCAAACCACCCCCCTTCACAATCCTACTATGTGATCAACACTATCATGCTCCTGTTATCCATGACTCACACTAACTATATAGTTATTATCTCTCAATAAAAAATATTATCTAGTTTCCAAATATTTTCCCCTTATAACTCTGCTAAAACAGCACAGTTACAACATTGGTAGCAGAAGTAGGTTTTCCATCCTACTTTTATTACCCAAAATCCTGCCTGTTGTCTGTAATTGCCGCAGTCAACAAATCTTTGATAAAATAATGTCTGACCTCCCAGTAGACTGGACACTGTACACACCTGGTACCAAAATACCTGATGGGTTTGTCCTCTACCAGAACATGGTGGTATCACTTCCTGCGTTTAATGCCCTATCAGCAAAAGGGTTCTTTCAGGCTCCCTCTGCTATAACTTGTACAACTGATGAAAACACCATGCCAGCCTATGTAGCCCAAAGACTCTGTAGTGCAGCCTTGGAGCCTTTTTCTGGGGCTAATGACAGCAACACTGCCACATTAATTCAGTCCGCCCAGAGAAAACTGGCCCAAATGAAATGCCCACGGAAATTTTAAATTGCAGAAATCTCCATCCAGCTGACTCACAACGCTGGCACCTGATGCAACAAGTGGCACAAAAAACATATCAAAAAGGACTGAGATACCTTTAAACAAGACTTCTTGGCAAGATTTGTGCTTAAGAACACCACACTCATCATCATATGTCAAGTAAAAAACTTAACCCAGACAGGCACCATGAAGGAACTCACCCACACCTACAAGGAACTCTGACTACGCGCACCCTCTGATGTGGCCTTTGACACCCCAGCCACACACCTCATGTACTATAACACACTCAAGTTGCATGTAATGAGACACATGAACCTGGATCAAGTGACCAATCTACAAAGCCTGTACCACAAAGCGGAGAAAACAGAACAAACATCTAACACTCTTTACAAAGCGCAAATCAGAAAACAAAAAAGACCCAAAGACTCTCACCCAGGCGGGCGCTCCAATTGACCACCCCCTGGGAATAACAGGAATAGCATAAACTATAAACCTGCAGGCTCAAATAGACATGAAAATGAGAACAATGACCAGTCAAATTGGATCCATTTTTGTATCACTGTCACACAAGGCAACCAAGACAAGAGAAAAGCCCAGGGAGAGCATTAAGAAAGCCAGGCTCTATCTGCACAACTCCTGACTCACCAAATGATGAATACCAACCCAAGAACGTGGACCAATGTCCAATGATCCAAGTACCCTTAGAGGACCTGGTACTGCACACCATTGCCAGATACCCCAATAAACTGATGTCTTATTCTTTCTGCTTCTGCAGTTACACAGGCTTGGCGCTCCTGGACTTGGGCGCAGATTAAACCCTAGTCAACAGCAGCTTTGTGGGCAAGTTCAGGCTAGCCACTAATCCTTTGCGGATTAAAAACACGGTTTTAGCTGACAAACATCACATTGCAGTAACAAGGGAAGCTTTCCCCTTCTCTGTCATTCTTGAGAACCTACACTTCACCATCTAAGGCCCTGTCATCAGCTTCCCAAAGTTTGACATTGTACTAGGCTTAAATTGGCTGAAAAAGAACAACCTTCACGTAGACTGTGCAACCTTGGTATTGACCATCAAACGTGAAGGTGTCAACTATCAGATCTATTCTGACTCAGTGGACCAACTCCTACGCAACCACGTCTTTGTTTGCATTACAGAGACCCTGAGTGAAAGAGAAAACCTGAAGACAATTGACTGGGACTCCTGCCAGTATAAGATCATACACTTCAAAGACCAACAGGACACTAACACACCTCAGGATCTCAAAATTGTAGCCTGCCATCCAGAAATCTTTAAGGAGGCTTTACCTGGGTTACCCCTGGAAAAACATATCCAACATTTCATTTAACTCAAGGAAGCTGTACCCAAAGCGCAACCCATCTATCGCCTGATCCCAAACAAAGACAACATCCTACACGCTTACCTCAAGGAGGCCTTAGAGAAAGGATTTATCTGTCCTTCACAATCTCTCTTTGGGGCCGCTGTATTCTTTGTGGCCAAGAAGAATGGCACCCTGCGCCTAGTCACAGATTACCAAGCCCTAAATAAAGTTATCATCAAGAATTGTTACCCACTACCACTCATTGACAACCTTTTTGACATGTTGGGTGGCGCCACAGTCTTCTCCAAGATTGACCTAACTTCAGGCTACAACCAGATTTTTATTAAGGAGGAAGACATTCCCAAAACAGCCTTCTGTACTAAATACGGCTCATAAAAGTGTGTGGTACTCAATTTTGGTATGACAAACACCTCCTCAACCTTCATAAACAAGGTGTTTGCCCCTCACATAGGCAAGCATGCCTTAGTTTACCTGGATAACATTATTGTCTATAGCCCCTCAGTAGAACAGCACCACAAAGACTTAGAGGCAGACTTCACTACCCTGGCACAACACAAGCTGCTAGCCAAACCCTTCAAATACCAGTTCTTCTGCAAGCAACAGCCTTTTCTAGGGCACATAGTCTCAAAGGATGGCATCAAGCCCAACAGTCAGAAGATACAGACCATTTGCAAGATGCCACCACCCAAGGACAAGTTGGAACTCCACACATTCCTGGGAATGATGGCCTACGTACACCGCTTCATACCTGACTGCAGCATCTTGACAGCACCCCTATCCGCCATAACTGGCGCCAAATCCAAGTTTGTGTGGACTCCCTAGTGTGACCTCTGTTTTAGATGCCTCAAGGAGAAGCTCATGACAGCGCCTATCCTGCAATACCCCAAACACAATAAGGAGTACCAGATGGAAACTGATGCCTCAGATGCATCCATTGGGGGAGTACTACAAATAAAAAACAATGATGGTGACCTCCTGCCCGTAGCCTACAAATCACGCAAACTGACAGATGGCAAGTGTCAATACCCTATCCATGGCAAGGAGTTGTTGGCCATTGTACACTGCTTAGTCAAATGACAATGTTATCTAGAACATGAGGAAGAATTCACGGGTTTACCAACTACAAGTCACTCATATATTTCAAAATCTAAGAAAATCTATCCCAATGTCAAGCCTGCTGAATGGAACTCTTGAAAAGATTCAATATGCTCATACAATACAAGCCTGGTCCAGAGCTTGCCATGGCAGACACGCTCTCACGCCTGTACGTTTGAGCTACAAGAGGAGAGAATGGGCTTGACCCAGACTGGCCCCTCTTAGTACTTTGGACAAAGGACAAAGGGTTTCCCCCTGGCACCACAGACATAACAAAAGAAACAGTTATTAAAAACAAGCACCTATTCACGGATGTGTATGGAACCTTACATCAAAAAGTGTCTGACAAGACCATCATCCTTTATGTCCTCACACATCAGCAATGTTGTGTTTGGCTCCAGGGGACAACATCCTGGAGGACACAGTGGGAAATCTTTATAACAAAAGATTTGAAGTTCAAAGCTAGCCTTGGGTTAGCCTTCAGGGCAAAATTAAGGGCACATACCTTAATTTACTGGAAAACAAGATGTAAAAGTCCTTTTGGCAGAAAGGACAGGAAAAAACTTGAAGATTATTAAAGCCAACACAAATGTGGATAAACGTGTCTTTATTAGGAGAAATGATTCTACTTTAAATAGTAGACAAGGGACAGTGATCACTCATTAGGAAGACAGAGTGGCTGAGGGGGTCACGTTGGGATGAGGTCATACCAGGATCAATCAAAGACAGGTACAATAATCCGGAATGGGTGGATATTAAACAAGACCTATTTGCAGAAGGCAAGGAATTTCCAAACTTGAGGGCAAACACAGCCAAATCTTTGCAACTATCAATATTTGAAGGCCATATCAAAATAGCATTAATTGCACAATTTACAACATCTCCCCCCTCAAGATTGGACATAGGGAGTCAATATTTGCGGAGAAATTTGGAGTGAACATGGGCAAAAAGATGTCCAGAAGACATTAGTTTCATGATATACTCAACACTCTTCTTAAAGGTGACCTCACAGGGTCCAACCCAGAGAGAATCCAGCTTATGGGCTCTACCACCTGTATGATTCTGGTAGTATAGAACTAGATCACCTATTTGATACTCAGGGAGGGGGGCTCTAGAAGCATTAGACAGGAAGAGCTCCAGGGCCTTAACCTTGTAAGCAGTGGAGTAAGCTGTTGCCTGGATGTCAATGATACAATTGGTTAAGTCTTTAACATGGGCCTCAGGATTTGCAGACATATCAAATTCAATCAAAGGGGGTCCCAAGATTGAGGGGGTAGCGGCCTCACGTCCATACAGCATGGCAAAAGGGGACTGGCCAGTCACTTGATGCCTACTGAGTTGGTAAGCAAAGAGGGCAGCAGGGAGGAACATATCCCAATTGGCAGCGTCAGAGAGCATGAGTTTCCTCATTATGGAAACCAGGGTGGAGTTTGCTCATTTGACAGTTCCATTGGTTGAGGGGTTATATGGCGCAGAAAATAACTGGTGAGTCCCCATAGCTTCAACAATAGAGGTGATGAGGCGAGCATTAAAGTTGGTACCATTGTCAGAGAGCAGGACTTGAGGGCAGCCATGTCAATAGAAAATGTCTTGCAGCAAGAAAGTAGCCGTGGTCTTAGCAGTTATATCTTTTGTTGCTCTGGCTTCAACCCACTTTCTAAAGTGGTCTACAGCAACCAAGGTAAACCAACATCCCAACCTAGACTGAGGGAAAGGCCCAACAGCATCAATACTCACTGTGTGAAAGGCATGCTTTGGAGGGATGAGTTTGAACTGGTGTTGGAACAGGCAAGGGCATTGGAGCTGACAGGAATGACAGGAGGCAAGGACATCAGGGATAAGGAGGCGCATGTTCTCCCAATAGAAGTTTTTACACAACCAGTCATGCGTCTTTGCTATGCCCCCATGGCCAGTGTCAATATGTGCTTGGAGGATAATGACTATCCTCATGCTAGGGCAAACATAGGGTAGGTAGGTGTTGTTGACTTTCTTGAAGAGCTGTCTATCTTGAATCACAGTATCCTTTGATAGGACTTGCAGTGCCAAGCAGATGTCTTCTGGCTCAGTGGTCCAAGAGTCTTGATACACTATTAACTTGTATAGACAATTAGCGTCAGCAGGATGGATAGCTAGGATTGGCATTCTTGACAGCAACTGTGGTAAGGTCAACTCCCTGGTACTTGACACTTTGTCAAGTACCAGGGAGTTGAGTGCCGCATATGTAAATCTATTAGTATTTTCGGCTTCACCAATTTTAAGCTAATTTTTACTAGTAATTTAGGGGTTCAAAACCAAAAACAAAGGTTAAATTTACTCAAACTCAACTCTGTTTAATAAAATGGTTAGCTAAAATATCAATTTAAGGGGCAAATATAAGTAAATTTACTAATAGAAAGGAAAAACCTGTGTTCAACACTCTAAACCCAAAGGTGACCAGTTCAACACTTTTTAAGCCAAATTTTAATGTTATTAATAAAATACATATGCGCTTATATAAAATTTGTTATTTACTATTATAATTTTATTATTAGTGTCCATAGTTGTTGATTAGGCTCCCAAGCACCACTATACTGGATTTGGTGGTATAGACATTAATCAAATACCCCACTTGTTTTACATTATGTCATTCCCGGGTTTTTGGATTAAGTGGTGCCACATAAATTAAGCCCAATTTATTAAGAGATTTCATATGTAATTTATAAAAAACTGAAACTTGACACTTTCTTTGTTTGACTCTATCTACTTGACACCCAATCAGTTTTGGATTTAACTAATTAAAGGCTCAGAATTAAGGCTAAATTAATATGTGACACACTATGAGCGCCACTTGACACTCACCCACTTGACACTTTAACTTGGGGATTAGTACAGAGAGCTTCTTAACGTTTTAACCAACACTATGGTAAATAATTCACTCCCAGCACCTCCCAGAATACCTTAATCACTAATAAACACATTCCTATTAATTTACTTTTTTAACTTATGTTGTATTTTTATTTTTATTTTTGAGCATACAAAACTGCCTTGCTTTTGGGTTAACTTTTGAATCCGGTTTAAATTTAAGCAAGTTTTATATGTAAAAAGCATAGTAAATTTGATGTTTCTGCTCAACTCCAGCATACTCAACAGTGAGAATTCAGCTTTTCCCAGCTGATCAACAGTGCCAAACTCAACACTTTACCATGGGTTTGAATTTTCAACTCTCAATAAAAAAATTCCACATAATATTTTTATTTTATTTTTTTTGCTATTATAATCTACTACTTTTTCTGCTGATCTCCATATAATTTTCATATATTTTTTTTGATTTTCTATTAAACTTTTACATTGATTTAACACTAAGATGTTATGCTGAGCCTAACATCTTTGATGCTTCATCATAAATTCACTTATTTTCTATGTTTTAACCTTTATATCTATACTTTGAGTTTTTATTTTGCTTCTATTTACTTATTTATGTTTTTTTCTTGATAAATAAAACTTTATTTCCATACTTTTCATTTAACTTTTACTTTGTTTTATCTCTGTGTTTTATCTCTTTCATACTTCTATTATTTACAATGCTAAACTTTTCTTTAGACAAAATCAAACAAGAACAGCCAGCAGCCCAAGCGCCAAGTGCCAAGCCTCCAAGGGCTCCAAAGAAACTGCCTCCACTCCCAAGCGTGACAAGAAGCCTGCAAAGGCAAAGTCTCCAACCCCATCTCCTCCCACTCCATCCCCTCCTACTCCTCCCCCCCTCCACCCTCATCTTCTACATCTCCTTCACCTTCCCCCAAAAATCCTCCCCCAATAAATCTGATGGTGATCTTACCAACCACTCATTTTAACACTCAGAGGCTGACTCCAAGCCCACCAAGGAGCGGAATACCAAGAAGTCAAAGGCTGCCAAGGAGCCCACCTCTTCTTCTGGTAAGAAAAAGGAGGCATCCAAGCAGGCCTTGAAGAACCCTTCCCCTCCCCCTCCCAATGGCTCTTCCCCTCCTTCTTCATCTGACCCCCAAGATGAGCTGGAGGATTACTCCAAGAAGTTTAAAGCTTCTGGTCATGTGGCTTGGGATCCACTGGCCATCCACAACATTTGCAATGTGGATGGAGAGTTTAAAGTTCCCAAGCACTTCCCCTGTTACTTCCCAATCATGTCTGTAAAGAGCGGCCCTGGTTACGTTGCCAACAATTACTTCTTTAATTGCAACAACCAAAAGCAGCAGACCAAAAGCAAGCACTTTGTCTGCAAGAATAAGACTTGCAGGGCCCAGTTAAACACCAAGGGCTGGGAGAAAGTAACGTTGGAGAAGGGGGAGCACACTTGTGAGCCCCCCAATCATCTAATCACTCAGATGTTAAAGTGGTACCTTGTGCAAGTAATACCCACATCCTCTCATCTCTGGGCTTCTGATCTTGCCATAAAGGCTTTGCAACATCTCAAACCCAACAATCTTAAGTTGGTACCAACACAGGAGGAGTTGGTCAAATTCATCAGCAGTAAGTGTATTGCTGCCAATCCCCCTCCCCCAAGGCTTCTGACGTCCTCTCTGAGCTCACGCTCACTCATGAGCTTAAGCAGCTTACAAGTGGGGAGCGCTTCCTGCTCCATGATGATGGGCCTGTAGCCAAGGACCGCATAATCTGCTACTCAACTCAGCAGAACCTGATGGAGTTGAAAAGGGCGTCAACCTGGCTAGTTGATGGTACCTTTGCCACTTGCTCCCAGATTTTCAAGCAGCTCTGGATGGCCCATGCCCAGATTAACATCCAGGTGATTCCACTTGCGTTCTTTCTTCTTCCTGGGGCCACCGAGGCCATCTATACCCAAACGTTCTCCATCCTCTGCCAAGCAATTGCCCTACTTTCTCCTGCCAACAATGATGAATCCAAAAAGACTCCCCGCACACCTGCGCCAACCCACCTGCCTCTGACAAGGACCAGGCCACCCTGGACTTGGAGGGAAAGGCAAGGCTAAGAGCTCTTGGGCCTCACGTGTGCATTATGGACTTTGAGCCTGCTCATCTCAATGCATTCAAGCAGCTGTTCAGCAGGGAGGTGCAGGGGTGCCACTTCCACTTCCACTTCCGCCAAGCAGTTGCTTGTAACGTGCAGGCCCACGCCAAGCTTAGCAGGTTGAGCCGGAGGGATACTTCAGACACCTGCAGATTTGTGCTGGCACAATTTAGTGCCTTGGCTTTTTTAAAGCCAGAGCACACTGCGCAGGGGTTCAAGGTGCTCTCAAAGGATCCCTACATAGTGAAGCGCCCAGAGTTCAAGCCTTTTCTTGAGTTATTTAAGCCCCAGTGGATTGGGAAGGTTGTCACGCAGAGGCAAGGCAAGGCCTGTGCCAAGGCCAGCTGGAATGTGTACCGGGCGGCAGTGAATGATGAGCTCAAGACCACCTCAGCGCTAGAGCTTACCAAAAACACCTCAAGGCCAACTTTGGGCTTCACCCAAAATTCAATAAGTTTTTCTCCCTCCTGCAGCACGAGCAAGAGAAAACAATCTCCAAGCTCTGGGATATCTCCAACCGCGTCCCCCCCCACCAAGCCAACAACCTGCTGTACCCTCTTCACCAAGGCCATCCAGGGTGTGGCCAAGCACAAATACAAGGCCTCTGAGCTTAAGCAGCAGCTTGAGCTTATTGCCACTGTCCTCCTGGAAGGGGCCAAGATGAAACAGGGAAAGAATGACAAGGAATAAACTTGCTTGCTTGCTCAGTTATATGATTTTTACTTTTAACTTTTAACTTTAACTTTAATTTTTACTTATTAGCTTTGATCATTTAGTTTATAGTTTTAATTTTTAAGTTTTTTTTAAATTAATTAGAAAGCAGTGATTTTTCAATGTATGCATGGTAAGTTTGAGATGAATATTTATAGTTGAAAATAAGAGAAATATCTTAATTCTTGTTAATTTCCAAATAAAACATATGCTATTCACAGGTGTGCTTATATGAACTATATCAAATAAACATTAATATTTCTCCATATTTTGCGTAACTTTATTTTTTTGTGTTTGTGTTTATTTTTGTCTCATTGTAATTTTAATTTTTATGGTAATAAAAAATATTTTTATAATGAAGAGTGTAAATTACATAGTAAAATGAGAAATAATTGCTTATTTCTCTTTATTTCTATTCATTTAAATACTGTTTTATTGCATTTTTGAGCTCTCTGGGGTCACTTTAGTATACCATAGCTGTAAGGCTTAATTTTTTATATTAAAAATTTTCAGTACATCAAGATCTGTTAATTAAAAAGTGTCAATTTCCAGTTGTCAATAAGGGCAAAAGCTGAATTCTCAATTTACTATAGTGTCAACTACCAGGGAGTTGAGTTTAAGGGAGTCAATTGCCAGGGAGTCAAACTTACCACAGTTGCCTTCTTGAAAGGCCATCAGTGTTCTGATTTTGGGACCCAGGACAGTGTATTACAGTGAAACCATACCCTTGTGGACGCAGAGCCCAATGCGCTAGTTGACCTACAGGTTCCTTTAGCTGTTGTAGCCATTTGAGGAAGGAGTGATCTGTGACTACTGTGAAGTGGGTTCCATAGATGTAATGCCAAAACTGTTTCACTGCATGCAGCACTGCCAAACATTCCTTCTGAGTGACGCTGTAGTTCTTCTTGTGCTTATTGAGGACTCTTGATGAGTAGGCTACAGGTCAATCCACGCCTTCATTGTCAAGTTGGGCAAGGATGGCATCTACAGCTACTCCACTAGCGTCAGTATACAAGATGAACTCTTTATCATAATCAGGATAGACTATGATAAGAGCCTCCTTGAGCTTGGCCTTCAGTGCTTCAAATGCTTGTTGTTGGCTATCAGTCCATTCAAAGGGGACATTGCAAAGCAGTTGGACGAGGGGTTTACTCAGTTCAGCAAAGTCAGGTATGAACTGTTGGTAGTAGCCCATCATACCAAGGAATACTTGAACCTTTTGAAGATTTGTGGGAGGTAGCATTTTATCAATGGCTTCCACCTTATTATTCATGGGGCAGATTCCAGTTTGAGTGACCTCATGACCTAAGAACTCAAGACGTTCCTTGAAGAAGGAGCACTTGGAGGGTTTGAGTATCAAGCCAGCTTTGCAAATCTTGATGAAGACAGCCTTGAGGTGTTCCAAGTAGTCAGTAAAGGTAGCGCTGAATACAGTGATATCATCAATAATATGAGGACATAAGAGAGCTTTAGGTCTTGTAGGATGGAGTCCATAGCCTGTTAAAATTTTGCAGGGGCATTGCAGAGTCCCTGGGGCATATGAGTGTGTTCAAAAAGGCCTTCTGAAGTGATAAGCGCAGCCTTTTCTCAATCTTCAGGAGATAAGTCAACTTGCTAGTATCCTGAAGATAGATCCATGGCTGAGAAAAACTTGGAACCACCCAGCCTTCTGAGAGCATTGTCAATTCTGGGCAAGGGGTACAAGTCTTTCTTAGTGAGAGAGTTCAAGCGGCAATAGAACATTACAATGCAATGTCTGCCATCTTTCTTCTTGAGAATCAATAACGAGGAAGCCCAAGAACTTTGGGAAGGAGCTAATAACCTGGCGTCCAGAAGTTGTTTGAGTTCTTTAGACACCTGAGCATCCTCCACCCTACTACGGCAGTATGGTTTGACACAAAAAGGGGGCGCATCCCCAGTATCAATCTGATGGATGACTCCTTTAGCTAGGCCATAGTCCGTAGGTCCAGAGGCAAAGATGTTGCTGAACTGATCAAGAAGGTTTATCACATCTTTTTGTTGAACAGGAGACAGTTGGGGGAAATCAGCAGCAGTGAACAAGGAGAGAACTTGAGGATTGTCTTCAGGTAGATTGAAATCACTGAAAGTTCCAAAGAGGTAGAGGGAGGCCACTTGTTCTGCTCCCAGTATACAACCATGTCCCACAACCTGGCCTTGGGTCACCTGCATGGGCAGGGTCATCAGGTTGGTAAGCAGTAATTGTATGGGCTCTTTGTGGGTTCAATCTAAAATCCCAGGACACAGGCGGGGCTCTGAACAACTTAAGGATTCAGGTGAGTAAAGTTCCAAGAATGACTTTTCAGGTAGCTCATAAGAAATCTGGGAATCAATCACCACTTGAGAGCCCAGGGAGATGATGATAGCTGCTGGTGCTAGCAGAGGTACCCTTTCTTCTGCAGGGCAGGAAGGAGGAGGGACGCACATGTTGGAAGAGTGGGTCCTATACTTGAGAGAGAAGATACCCATAGGGTACTCAAGCACACAAGTTTTAAGACGTTTTCCTGGGAGGCACAAAGGTTCCTCAAAAATCAAAGGAATATGATATCCCAAGAGCAAAAGGTATCCATCTTGTAAGTTTATAATCCCATTATATTCTCAGAGGAATTGAGTACTAACCAAGAGGTCATAGCTTTTGTTCTCAAGGACCACAGCAGGGGAAGAAATAAGGAGTTTCCCAAACCTCATGGGTAGAGCAGAGTAGGCACCAATGACCTGTGTTTGTGCCATGCCAGCTGTGCCATACAACTGTGTGTAGTTGAGGTCAGGGGTCAACTTAAGTTTATTCATTAGTTTGGAAGATACCACATTGACTGGAGAACCCGTGCCCAAGATGGCTTTGTTCTTAACCTTTTGGATTGATACTTCCATGCGGGTTGTATCTTTCCAAAAGAGGGACAAGACTGCCAACACATCTTGCCCAGCCCTTAGCTCCTTTTCCCATTTAGCTAGCATGCAGTGTAACACAGGAATTTCCTTATATACAGTCTGTAGTGGAAGGGATACAGTTAAATTTTGAAAGAGAGCTTTAGCTAGCTCACCTGCTTCCTCAGAAGAGTCAACCAAGACAGGAGGTTGGTGGGCTTGAGCTAGGTAAGGGCAAGCCACCATGGACTTAGCTTCACTTGCAGGTACTCAGGAAGTGGTGGTAGTCTTCCCAGAGCAAAGCTTGTATGGTACAGGGATGGTTTCCAGAACAGCCAAGATGGAATAGCCATAACTATCAGAATTTTTACTATCAGAATCTTCAGGCTCTGAATCACTGGAGAGATTGTGAAATAGATGAAGGATGGTTGGGCCAGAAGAAGAGGGAGCTTTCTCATCAGACAGAGGATCAGGGGGAGATGGGGGAGATTGGTCAGCAGAGAGCGTCTCCATCTCTAAGCTGACCTCTCTTTTCCTGCCTGCTCCTTGGGGTCACAACCCTCCACTTGACAATTGGTGCAGGTACGCAAGTGGTGCCCAATTTGGCCACATTTATGACACCCTTGCCTCTTAGCCTGTCCATCAGCACCCAGGCTCATAATGCGCGGTGTACAAGAGGTAGTCCCAGCATTGCTGGCTTTATTTTCACGTACCACCATATCTCCATGAGTCAATTGCATGTCTTTCAAGAGCGTCTTAATGCTCTTCATAGAAGTGAGTGAAGCCTTGTGTGTCCTAAAGTGTAGGCATAGAAGCTGGTTCACCTTCAAAGCATTTGAACAAGCCGTGTAGGCTTCCCGGGGAGTTAACTGTCAACTAGTGATTAACTGCTGACCTTCAATGTAGAAACAATCTGCAAACTCAGCCAGGGTTTCCTTGGGCTTAAAGGCAATGTGCATAAATGCATCTTTATTGACCTAAAAGCTGAGATCTCCTCCAAACTCCTCAATAAGGAGGCGCTTCATGCCCTCCCAAGTGACAATGGAGGGGAGCTTGGGGACCACAACTTCCTGGCAAGTGTGATGGAGACAGGTGAGGATGTGTTCCTTCTTGAGCTTGTTGGTAGCCCTACACATTGCAGTTTTATAAATGGTTAGAAAGGCGGCAATGGTAGAGGTTTTTGGATCAAATATCTGTTTAAAGGTTGGTTTGTAGTCCAGGTCAATAGCGAGGACAAGGACTGACTTTTTTCACCAGGGTTGAAGACGTTAATATGAGGATTGCCTTCAAACTCAGATTCAGCAGCAGGTTGTCTAGCTCAGAGGAGTCAAAGGCTTTCCTCTAGAGTGTCCAAGGTAGAGCTTTTCTGTCCACTAATATCCCTAGCATTGGTGGCAGCAGTCCCAAATTTGTCAATCTTGATTTGTTGTACTGCTAAGGTGCCAGCAATCCCATTAACATGAGTAGCCAGAGAAGTGGTCTGAGCAACCAAGGGGATGACTTGTCCATTTAGGGTCTTGGTAAAACAGGAGAGGTTTTGTACCTCTCTTTCCAATGTGTGTTGTCTATCAGCTACATCATTTGTCACTTCTGCAAGCTGATCTAGAGCATGTGCACAGTTGACCTGGGATTGACCTTCCAAACCAGGGCAACAACCATGATTGTCATGAGCAGGAGTATTAACAACTTCACCTTCCTCTTTATCTTCAGATTCAGATGACAAATCTTCAGAATTAGAGAGGCGCTGTCTTAAGTACTCAATTTCACTTGCAAGGTAGCCACCTAATCAGTGAGGGAGACAATACAAGGGCCAGGCATTGGTTCAACTGGAGGGGGGTTCTGGACAGAAGCTTGATGTTGAGTGGTAGCCTTGAGTTTGGTAATTGCCTCCCATACTTTGGTTTCAAAATCAGATGGGGCCTCAACAGGAGGAGCAGGAGGAGTCACCTCAATAGATTCTACCCTGTCATCCACATAATGTTGCACCTGGTATAGAGTGTTGCCTAGTGCAGCCTTATCTAGACTGTATTGATGCTGCAGATGGTGGCCCCAGGTATCAACATGAGCTCCTACCAATTCAAGTTGCAAGTTGACATGCTCCCTGAATTGATTAAGTTCACTAACCAGAGTCTCAAAATCCTGGCAATGGTTTAGCAGGAAGGCCTCAATTTGCTCACGCCACGCTGCCTGATGTTCATCCACTTTGCATAGTTGGTCCTTGATGTATCCAGGGAGCAAGGAACAAAGGGAGTTCAGGGAGTAGATTAAGTACTTCTGTGATGCCAGTGAGTTGCACTGATTGTTGGAAATGCACACAAAGAGACTATGGGTCCATTCTTGATAGGCCATATTTTGAGCATGTTTATTTGAGACAGCAGTGGCTACAGCATTTAAAAGTTGATTCTGGGATTCCAAGGTAAGTTGGTGGTGAACCAGGGCAGGTTGGATGAACTGGTTAACCAATACGCCAATATTATCCATGGATTCCATCAGTGCAAGGGGAGACCAAAGTCCAAAAGGAAGGAGTACAGGTCTTCAGAAGCGTACCCAGGATGGAGGCCAGAGATAGAGTGCATTGCCACCGTGCCAGAATGAAGAAGGGAGCGGGCAGCAGCACAAGCTTGTTCATAGTTGAGAGAGAAAGCTGGAAGGGGGGCCCACATGGGCCTGGGAGACAGAACCAATAACATAGGATTTGAGGGGGCATCAGTGATGTCTTCTTCTAAAGGGGGACTAGAGACTTTAGGTTGTTTGGGTACTTCAGAAACAAAGGGAGAAGGACCAGAGAATGTACATGGGAATGGGGTAACCAAGGGGCTTGCAGGCCCTGTAGTGAGCACCATTTTGTTGTGTTTGGCTCCTGGGGACAACATCCAGGAGGACACAGCAGGAAATCTTTATAACAAAAGATTTGAGGTTCAAAGCTAGCCTTAGGTTAGCCTCCAGGGCAAAATTAAGGGCACATACCTTAATTTCCTGGAAAACAAGAAGAGAAAGTCCTTTTGGCAAAAAGGACAGGAAAAAGCTTGAAGATTATTAAAGCCAACACAAATGTGGATAAACTTGTCTTTATTAGGAGGAATGATTCTACTTTAAATAGTAGACAAGGGATGGTGATCACTCATTAGGAAGACAGAGTGGCTGAGGGGGTCACTTTGGGATGATTTCATACCAGGATCATTCACAGACAGGTACAATAATCCAGAATGGGTGGATATTGAACCAGACCCATTTTCAGAAGGTAAGGGATATCCAAAACCAAAAGCAAACCCAGCCAAATCTTTGCAGCTATCAATATTTGAAGGCCATATTGAAATATCATTACTGGCGCAATTTACAACAAGGGCTCTCATAACAGCGGGACATTCCTTGATTTTCTCTGAACTGTCAAAGAGTACCTTTGGATTAATTACACGGAACAATCAATATTCTTGTGCTTAATGATGTCAGGCTTCACAAAGTAGATCTGGTTGTGTTCAAGCTCCCACCAATTAGTAAAAATAGCCACACCTCCAGCCACCAGCCTGTGAATTGTCCAATGAGACTCCTCTTTCTCCTGCCATATTTTCCATTTCTGAATCCAATTGAGGAAGTGTTTGGTTGAATCAAAAATAAGGTAAAGAAAGGGCTCTCACAGGACACCAAAGATCTCTTCAACATTCTTGAGGTCAGTCAATTTTCAATGCCACCTGATGTGATGACAGCTTTTTACAAGCACTTCAAATCATTTTTTCCAAAGCTCTTGCCTCCAAGCCAATCAGATAAATGTGAGCTCCAGGTTTTATTTGTTTTTATTTTTATTTATTTTGTTTTTAATAGGACTTGAAAAATATTATTTACATATAATTAATTGATGTTGAATTGTATTATAGATATATAAGAATTTGTGCAAAAGTTAAATAAAATTAATTATATTAGATATAAGAACACATATTTTTATTATAATGCACCAAATAGTGTATTGAATGTAGAATTTACAAATAAAAAATTAAAAGAGATAGAAATAGATTAATTTTATTTAAATAATTGTGAACCCTTTTTAGTACCATTTACTTTGATTTTAAAAGCCACAGATTTGACCTTGTGAGTTGTCACTTGATTCTTATCAATCTAGTGCCACCAGAGCCACCTGGCATGAAAACCAATGATTTTCATGTACATCAAACTAATTATTACTTATGACGTAGGTTAAGCAGAGCAAATATATTTATCAAATCATATTAAAAGGAAAAATAATTCAAGTTATAAAAAATTGATTGCTTAAAATATAATTGGAGTGGACTTTTTGAGGCAGGTAAATAGAGCTCATGTTGTTTATGTACGTATTATATGAACCCATACTTGATGATCAACTAAATAAACAAGTCTATAAATCAAATTTTAATATTAAAAATGTTCAATTTATTAACACTACTTCATTATTTTATACTATCTAATTATAAATTACTATTATAATACAAAAAAATAAAAATTAAATTAAAATATAAAAAAGTTTTATTATTCAAGCCAAAAAAGCAAGGGGGCTATTCAGGAGAATTATGCCTCAAAATGTTGTCTTCTGCAAAAGCCACTAATTGAGACCACATACTTTTCTGTATGTGATGGATTATTTGAGAGCCAATTGCAAGTGAGATGGTGCTCATCACCCCAATTATGGCTTAGCGCTTTATAGAAGGCAAAATGGTGAGAAAAATGACAAGTAATTGCTTTTTGGGAGGTAGATAATACCCATACATTGATGCTAACATAAAACTAAGTAAATAACATGATTCACAGTCTTATGGCCTTGTGGAGTCTTTTGTTTATCCAGAGCTAAGCAGCAAATGTCCATTTGTTGAGGGACAACTTCCTGTTTCTTAACATTTGTTTTCATAATACAGTGTAGAAGGATCCCCAGGTACACCACAATGTGTAGGTGTTGTATTGTATATAATTTGGAAAATAAGCAATTTTTTACATGTTGATATTAATCTATTGATTTATGAAGTGTCAAAAAATTTAAAAAATGTTTTCAAAGGAGCCTGTGAGAAAGGGGGGCTAAACTAACTAAGTTTGGCTCCCATCCCGGCAAAACAAACCACCAGGATGCCAACCAGTGGAGGACTGGGATGGCCGCTCTAAGAGGGGACCAGAGGGGAGGATACTGGGGACAGTTGAGGGAAATAGGAGTTCAATCCCATCAACACAAGACCAGTGATTAACCACAGAGCGCAGGAGGGAGTGGGAGGGAGCACCTCAAGAGGCTCTAGGGGGACCAGGTCACTCTCTTCCTGGCTGGGGAGGGGATGCATTGGTATTCTCTCTCCCTCAGAGGAGGGTGATGCATAACCAACTGCATCCAGATCCAGGTTGTCACATGTTAAACTCTTCACCATGGCCTCTCCAAAGAGGAGGAGGCCACTTGGAAAATTCAGAGGGCTAGATGGGTTGTCCCCCACAAGCCAAGCAGAAGAAGTGATTTTTGACCACAAGTTGGGCAAGGTTGACCAAAGGAGCAATAAAAATGGGGCCAAAGAAAAAGCAACAGATTTGAGGACAGGGAGTATCATAGTTGCAATCTTCTTGAAATTTGGAAAAGATTGGTGTAGTTTTTAACTGAAAAGCAATGAGAAAAAACACCACAAGGGCAGCCACAAGAGAGAGACAAAAGGAATCAACAAAGCAGGTGTGGAAAGCTTGGGTGTCGTCTTGGGGACCTTGAATCACCCAGTCAAGCAAAAGCGGGTTCAGGAACTGAAAATTTAAATAAAAAACAAGATAATAATAGAAATTATATTGAATTTTAAATAGAATTTTAAGTTCAAACACAATTTTTGAAAGTGAAAATGAAAGAAGGCAACTATATGCTAAGGACTCTTCTGAAGAGTCCAGGGGAGTTCCTGGGTTCAAAACTGGGGAGTATAGGGTAAGCATGACAGAAATTACTAACACTTTAATTTTTAGATGATAGGAATCAAAAGCAGGGTTCCAAACAGCAAAAGTACTTAGAAATAAAGTTCAACCAAAATTCCAAACTTTAATGAAATTGACAATAGACAAGCAGGGGACTGAAAGTCCCCTTGCTGTATAAAAGAGAGTGAGTTGCAGGGAAGGGAATCACATGATAACAGGGATTGGATCTGATTGGGTGGGAGATAAAATTTCCAGGTCAGAACCAGGAGAACTGGAGAGTTCCAAGTTAATTTCTGCGGCTTTACCTGATTGGTTGGAAGGCATCTCAACCATTTCAGATTCAATTGATTTTGTGGTTATTGGTCTAGCATCTTTTGGTTGGGTGTTTCTAATTGTTTTTAAGAGAGGACAACACCAGGCCAGTAAATAGTCCAAATCAATTAGCGTTTCTTCCCAGGAGGGAACTACCAAAGCCAGGGGGTCTGCAGGGTAGGCCAGGACAAACCTCTTGTTGACAGTATGAGCTAAATTGCCTAGAGAGTTGAGTGGCTGCACTGCAATTTTTGGCCCTTTTTTGGTGCAGCAGGGAAAACGGTTCAATCCAAAGCCAAAGGTGGCAGTGGATTTACAGAGCCCTCCTAGAGTCTGCCCCAGGCTTTGGCAAACAAAATCAATAAGGTTTTAATTTGTTCATGAGGTTTGCATCCCTGACTTTATTTGATAATGATTTGATGAATTCATTGAATATTGCTGATTTGAGACATTCATTTCCTATTTGAAATTCAATCTTCTTAATATTTGTTTTTTATGCATTCATATTTGAAAATGGAAATCTTTCAATGCTTTCATAAATATATTCATCAAAATTCATTTTAAAATTCAGTAGTATTTCATTCATTTGATTAAAATTGATATTTGATCATATTTCATATGCTTTTCTAATTCAAGTTAAACTTCCTTCAGGTGCTTTATATTTTCTGTTCATTGCTTTCTTCTTTGAGAATTCATTCTGTTGTGTTCTGAGGTACGGCAAAGACACAAACAGGGAATCCTAACCTTAGGATTGGATTTGTACTAAGTCTCAGTTAGTTGCAGGGAAGGCTATTGGTTTACTTTGTGGCCCTGATTGAATGATTTCTGCTAGACATGACTAGAGAGGCGCTAAAGTACTGGGAGACACAAAGACAAAAATTTGAATAGAACTTAATTTTTATTAGTAAATAAGTAATGAAATATATAGTGGTTTACAATACCATGAAAAAATACCAGGACAGTAGTGTCAGGGATCCACTCATTGGGAAGTCTCTCTCTAATAGAATGAAGGAGAGCTCCCAAGTTGAATTTGACTAGAGTGGACCCTACTGGAACCCCTATCATTAACATATGAAGGAGGTGACAAAATAAGAAGAATCTCTCCAGGAAGGGAGTGAAGTGGTTTAGAAGATAATATATGCTGGTATACCCCAAAACTAACCAGGGGGCCTTGGGGTGGATAATGAGAGGGAATCATGCTGTTTCTACATATGGGGCATGGCAGCGGCGTGATCCAAAACAATACCAAATTGAGTCTTCTGATTTATTGGTGGGAGTTGGTTTTGGGGTTTTGAAGTTCACATTGGATTGCCCATAACTGATTAACACACAAAAATCCCATACAAAGAAGATGAACTTCATGCTATTGAAGGGGGAACCTTTTGAATCTACTTATCAAGTTTTTAGAATTTGAAAATATAAATTTATGGTTGGATAGGAATAAGAAAATTTTTGGAGCAATTGGCTCAAGGGAAAATATTCAGTTTAAATACTGAAGTCAATTAGGGGAGGGAACATAGAGGTTACCAGAAAATCCTGCAAGTGTAGGGTGGATAGTATTGCTTTGCAGGCCTGCAGTAGGCTGAAGCCTGCAATGAAGGAAGATGAAGTACTTTGACTTATTACATTGAAGTATTATTCTACACTGTGGTTTTGATGGTTATTGGGAGTCAGATGAATGATAATTATTAGGCTTGGTTGCTTTGGATTAACTGATTGGCTTGCTGGTTCCCCTAGATATTGCTGGTGCAGGTTGGAGCATTTGCTTTGGGTTTGATCGGCTGTTTGGTGTGTTCAGAGCTAAATTTAAATGCACTCTCAGTGCCGTTGTTGTATCTATCATCAGTTGTTTGAATTTTTAATATTAGTTTAGAATTTATATTATTTCTCAGCTTAGAGCATTTGCTTTTGCTTTTAGATTTGTTTTTGGTTTCTTCCTTAATAGTGCATTCATTAATTGTTTTTGAACGTGTTTTTTGAACCAATTTGATTAACAAAACAACTATGACTCTTAATTTCTGTTTCTGCATTTAAAAATGCTCTTCTGGTCTTACTGATTATGTTCATTTGTCCAGGGTTTGATGTTGATTTTGTGAAAGGGATAGAACCCTTTACAGGTAGGATCACTTGTCACAAGCATGAGTGAGGCAAGTGAGTTTTGCAGAATCAGAAAACTGAACAATTGAATTTCCCAGTTTGGAAACAGACCCATTTTGAAGGGCAAAAACAAAAGAGAGTGATTTTTCTACAAAATAATGGTAGGACATGCCACCTTAAAAACAGCACTTTGGTTTATGCCATCTCAAATTAAATTTGAGATGGCGTTTTTTGCGTTAGTGATTTTGAATCACAAAAAATAAAATAAATAATGAAATAGTTGAAATTCACTTATACTTTTATAATGCGGCATCTCAAAAGTACACCATCTCAATTTCATCATTTTGAGTCAAATTAATTACTGTAAATTCAGAACCTGAACGTAAAAATGCGGGATTGTCAAATCCTTGGTCCAAATTTTGAATCACTTTTGCGGGATGGCCTTTTTTAATTAAATTGAATTCTTTGTATTTTTATTTGAATATTTGAAAAAAGCAGGAACTCATAGACACTTTGCAAAGTTCAAGTCAAACTGCATATTTCCAATAGACAAAATGAATTAACTGGAATCAGATTTGAAGCAATCAAATCCATCAACCATTTTCATTAAGTTTATTATGTTTTTTGAAATTGCAGGATTGTCAAATCCATGAACCAAATTTCAAATCACTTTTGAATGGCACTAGTAAACTCAGATATTAATTGCAGGAACTGAAATCTAAATTTAATGTACAGTAAGCATACTAGGAAACATCAACCAAAATCAAGAAGCTCCACCACAACTAAAATCAAATGAAAAATCCAATCTCAACAACCATGTTTAGACATAAAAAGTGATTAAACTTTAAAACCATCCAAAACTGGAAAGTATACAATATTATTCACTTCAAATCACAGATATAGAAATTCTGTTACTATTCAAGGCTAACTCAAGAGAAAATAACTACCCACAACTAAACCAATAAATCCAAATAAATACATATTTAATCTAAAATATATTTTTTATTTTATTTTTATGGACCGTCAATCACATTCCCAACCAGCTCCTGCACCAGCCTGCGGGGCAGCCTGTCCACAAGGGCGTCCCAGAGGGTCCAAGAACAGACCCTGAACCCAACTTGAGGGGAGTCATGCCAATACACAGGCCTCCCAAGGTGTCAGTGCCAGCCAACCACCTCCTGCATCCCAAGCCCAATCAACCAGCCTGAATCACAGACAGAAGCCACTCTCAAGGCCTGCCATAAAATTCTCCTACAACAGGGTCACCGGGAACACTGAGGTTACTTACACCTCCACCGTATACCCAGTTGTCACCCAGCCCCACACTCTTGACCCAAGAGTTGCTACTTCCTGCTCCCGCGTTTTTGATACCTACTATCAGCCATTGGCCACAACTGAGGAGCCATCTGTGCCTGTGTCTTATGCCACCATTGCCGGCGTCAGCACAACCAAGCATGATCCCACCTTCTACACAAAGGTCCCCATTCCCTGTGTCAAGTCTTCTAGCCAGGATGCTGTGGTACCTGACAAGGGCCGACGTTGGTTGACGGATAGTGAGTGTGAAGCTCTCCTCAACTGCTTGAACAAGGGAATGGCAGTTCAGGATATTGCATCCCAATTTGGTGTCAAAGCCAGATACATTGCTGGCATCAACACCAAGTATGACAATACTGGGTGAATTGCCAAATCCACCAAGGCAAAAAGACAGCCCAAACTCCTTCAGCCTATTCACATTGACGCAATCAAGCAGTGGGTAGCCAAGGATTGCCACCTGGACACACTTGCTGTCTAATCAATGCTTGCAACAGAGTTTGGGCTTTCTGTTTCAAAAACCCTTGTCTACAAAACTATGGTTGATTTGGGCTTCTCCTGGAAAGTACTGGGAGTTTCACCGTATAATAGGAACAGTGAAAAGACCATCAAGGATTGACACATTTATGCCAAGACATATCTGGCACTAAAGGAGACTGGGAATGTCCAGTTCTTCTATATTGACAAATGGTTGTTTTCCTTCTCACTCAGGTCTAGGCATGGGTGGGTTAAGAAGGGGTCCAAGGACGGCGTAGCCCATTGTGCAGCTGTCAGTTCCCAGACCTATTCAATGGTTGCGCTTCTTGGTCCTTGTGGGTTGGATCAATATCAGATGATCAAGGGTTCCCATAATAGCAGGACTTTTCTCAATTATTCTTCAAGCCCTCAAGGAGTACCTTTGGATAAATTACAGCAGCACAACCAACATTGTTGTGCTTGATAATGTTGGGCTCCACAAAGTGGATCTGGTTGTGTCCAAGTTCTCACCCATTGAAAAAAACAGCCATTCTGCCAGCCACTGTCTTGCAGACTGCCCAATGAGACTCCTCTTCCTTCTGCCCTATTTTCCATTTCTGAACCCAATCAAGGAGGTGTTTGGTTAGATCAAGAATAAGGTGAAACAAGGATTTCCTCAGGATACAGAGGATCTCTTCAACATTATTGAGATCAGCCAATTTGCAATGCCACCCAATGTGGTGGCAGCTTTCTATGAGCACTCAGAATCCTTCCTCCCTAAAGCCCTGGCCTCTGAGCCACCAAATAAATGGGCGCTCTGGGTTTTATTTGTTTTTATTTTTATTTAGTTTGCTTTTATTAGGACTCAAAAATTATTATTTATATATAATAATGTGATGTTTGATTGTATTATAGACATATAAGAATACATGGAAAAGGTAAGTAAAATTAATTATACTAGGTAAGATGGATATATTTTTACTATAATGCACTGAATATTATTATTGGCTTTTGCACTAAAAAATAAATAAATTAAAAAATAGAAATAAATTAGTTTATTTATATAATTGTGAATCCTTGATGGTACTTTGGCTTTTCTAAGCCACAAATCATCTTTTGAAGGTCATCATCTGATCCTTGATATTTCAGTGCCACTATAGCCACACAACACAGAAACCAATGATTTTCATATATTGCTTACTAACTAGTACTTAGGACGCAGGTCAAGTATATCAAATATGGCTATCAAATCATATTACAAGGGAAAGGTAATTTGAGTTCTAAACAATCATTTGTTTAGAATATAAGTGGAGCAGGCCGCATGATGCGGATAAATTCAATTCTTGTTGTTTGTTTATGTAATAAATGAACCTGTACTTGACGCGCTAGTAAATAAACAAATTTATAAATCATATTTTATTATTACACATGTTCACTTTATTAAACTGTCCCTTTATTATTATCAACCTAATTATATATTACCATTATAATTTAAAAATTAAAATTAAAATAGTAAAAAAAGATTATAATTATAAATCTTAAAATTTAAATATTAAAGTTTAAATATTCAAAATTTAACTATTTTTATTAAATTGTGATTTATTCAATATTGAAATATTTTTATATTAAAAATTTTAGTGTTATAATATGTATTATTAAAATTTTAATATTAAATTTTGGATACTATAATTTTAATATTACATAGTTCAATCTTAAAATTTTAGTATTAAAATATAAAAAGTTTAAAAAAATAAAATTTAATTTGCAAGGGGAAAATATTTATTAGGGAGATGTTAATTGCAAAGGGAATGCAATTATTCCGGCAAATTATACCCCAAAATTAAAATTTTGGCTAAAGCGTCTAATTGGATCTACGTACTCTTCTGTACGTGGTGAACAACCCTGGATGCAATTGCTAGAGGGGTGGCACCCTGTACTCTGGTGGTTGTTGATTGTTTGATAAAAGGAAGGCAGGTGAGTGAATCAATAAATAGGTTTTTTCAGGGAGAAGGTAGTACCCATATAACGTTGCCAATGCAAAGGAGTCATACAGGACGTGCTTGACTGTCCTATACCCCCACAGTGTCTTCTGGCAGTCAAGGGCTAAGCAGCAAATATCCATTTGAATAGGTACATCCTCCAACTTTTTGACGTTGGTTTTTAATATGCAGTGAAGGAGGATTCCCAGGTATACCACAACGTGAATTCTTTGCCAGGTATACTTTTCTGAGAACATGTATAATTTTTTGAATGTTTGAACTAATCTATTGATATAGGATGTTTGGTTGAACTTGAAGAGGGTTCCAGAGGGCGCCTGACTTGTATCTGCCCCATGCCTCCGCAAACAAAATAAATGTGGTGGATCCAGGCCTAACCAGTCCATCCTACCATTATCCTGCCCTTGACTCTTATTGCCATTACCTTCCTGTGACAAAGCTTCAAAGAGCTTTGCCTCCAGGGAGGCACTTTTATGGGACAATGCTTTGTTGTCATCCCTCCAAGAAGCCATGATTTCAACGCTTTTTTCCTCTCTTGCTCTCAACGCCTCAATTTCACGGTTTGCCATTTCTATTACTTGTTGTAAGATTTCATCCCATCCTACTAATAAGTTCCAAGCATCCCAAGCATAGATTTGGTTCCCTTGGGTGGGAGTCCCTTCCTTTGCAACGTAATTGGAATACAGCTCTTCAAACACAGCCTTTACTTCCACCAAAGACTCTGCAGGAACAGTCTTGGTGACCTCCAGGCTGGTCAAGCTTCTTCCAATGAACTTGTAGGAACCTCCTTCCTTGCCGCAGCAGTCTTCACACAAAAGACTCCAAATTTGGCTCTCTCAAATTTCAACAAAGAAGACATGATAATTGAAAAATAGATGAGGGAAAAGCATCAAAACCGACAATGTGAATATATTTTATTAATGTTTAACTGTTTTTGCTTATATACCATTCAGGGCATACACGGCTGAAAACCCCTCTGGTTCCTGAATCAACCAATGATTTGCGTCACATGGTCTATGACCTTTGAGTTATCCAACATAGATCTTTACCTAAAAGATCACCAACAATTCTCAACCTATGAGAATTAACCTACAATGGGCAGAAGTCACCTGACGCCATTCATCTCAATGTACCAATTTGGCATAGAGCTTGACCAGCTCCCGGCGCCAAAACCCTGTAGATTGCATATACCAAACTCAGCTATCAGTGTTCCAACTGGGAACTAGCTGATCAAACCTGAATTCCTAGGCATCCTTGCCTTTGTTTAGTTATCTTTGCATTTAATGGTTTTTTGCCTTAAAACCCATTAAAATGCTTTGAAACTCAAACCAGGCGCCACTGCAGCGCCCAGCAATTAACTACTATAACTTAATACTCATTAATTATATTAGCTTGTGTTTATTAATTAATCTTCCCAATTAACTAAACTGTTTTGAGACGCCTAGTCTTCAAGATTGATTTGGCCAATCTTGCCTCAATTCTTCTAGTTAGCCTAACCTAACCAACCATCCATATTCTGTTCTTTTATTAAACATAGATATCCAGTTTCTAGGAACCTTTGCCTCAAGAATTCAAATCAAACCTATCTATATGCAATAAACAGCAAAAACAGAATATCTTTATATTTTGGAGCATTTATTTGGCTAAATACTCAGCAATGACTGTAGTACGGTCACAATAAATAAAAGTTTAAATGTATTTACAAGAACTGCATCACCAACTTTATTTGATAATGCTTTGAATACTTCATTAAAAATTTCAGTTTTAAGATATTTAGTTCCTGTTTTGAAAGTCAGTTTTTATTAGGGTTTTTTCATATTCATTGATATTTGAAAAGGGAAATTGTTGTATACTTTCACATATATATTCATTAAAGTTTAGTTTGATATCCCAACAAAATTTCATTCATTTCTTTGGTGTTGATATCTGATCCTATTTCATATGCTTCCCTTATCCATGACAAGCACTCCGCGGGTGGTAAATATTCCCTAGCTTTAGCTTCAATACTTGAAAAATTATTCATATTCTGTTGTACTATTTTATTTATTTGGTTTTTATTTATTTGTTTTACAGGGGCTACCAGTGACTGGTAATCCCCATAAAACCAACTTGGTGTAAAAGCCACCACTTCTGCAACCTCATCCCCATTCCTGGTGATGACTAAAATAAATAAAACATAAAAAGACTTACTAATTGTTTCCCTGTGGCCCCCTCAGCCACAGGCGCCACTTTGGCAAACTTCATGAGCATTGGCTGCTCTTCATTAATTTTCCTTATTTTTCTTACAATTTGTGCTTTCTCTTGATTTTCATCTGATAAAGTTTCTGTATTTTGTGAGCACTCCTGCTTCTTGCTTGTGTTTTATTTTTGTCTGTTTCTATTTGATTATTTTCCTCTTCATTGGTGTTAATTTCCTTTGGAACTTCATTTCCTTTGATTAGTTTGATCTTCTTATTATTTTCTTTGGCCCCCTGCCAGACATCCCACAAATTGTAGGCTGCATTGTTGAGCTTCAGACTTGATAGAATTGTTCCCTGGAGATTTAGTAATGCTTCTTTATTCTTTTTGTCTATAATATTTCCTAGTTTATTCATAGTATCTTCTTTTAACTGGATTAGTGACTGGCCCTTGTTACAAGCGCCTGTCACTATTTCCCTGATATTTTTTTCTATTTCAACAACCTTTTGAAGGTGTACTTCTAATTTGTTTATCAAGTTATAGATAGTTAACATTTTGTTTGAATTCCATCAAAAAGCTGGTTTTTATAGTACTATCTTCAACGCATACATAATTTTCATCATTAATAATAAAGTAAAGACAATAAACGTAAATATTGCATTTGAATATTGCAATTAGATGTCAACTCTTGATATTTTGATACTATGTGCATAACTCAATGCATTTTGTTTAATAAAATCCATTGTAAATGTGGCTTTTTTATTATAATTTTTTAATAAATTGACTGTGTTTATATTAGAGAGTCATTAACACTTAGTACAAATATTGATACATAGTGCATTTTATAGCCTGTATATTTACCTATTGGTAATAAATCTATAAAGTTTTTAGTTGGATTTTGTGAGGTAATAATAATGTAATATGTTAATTTAATACTGTTTATTGTCATTAATTGGCTGATTTTCTTTGCTGTGGCAACTGTGCATTTTCTGATATTTATGCACTAGTATCCAATTGGTTGGCTTCACATCAAATCACACAGGCAATAGGAAAACAAGCAGCCACCTCAACCACATCCGGTCTTGGGGTGGCGGCTTATTTTCCTATTGCCTGTGCAATTTGATGTGAAGCCAATCAATTGGATACTAGTGCATAAATATCAGAAAATGCGCAATTGCCACAGCAAAGAAAATCAGCCAATTAATGACAATAAACAGTATTAAATTAACACATTACATTATTATTACCTCGCAAAATCCAACTAAAACTTTATAGATTTATTACCAATAGGTAAATATACAGGCTATAAAATGCACTATGTATCAATATTTGTAATAAGTGTTAATGACTCTCTAATATAAACACAGTCAATTTATTAAAAAATTATAATAAAAAAGCCACATTTACAATGGATTTTATTAAACAAAATGCATTGAGTTATGCACATAGTATCAAAATATCAAGAGTTGACATCTAATTGCAATATTCAAATGCAATATTTACGTTTATTGTCTTTACTTTATTATTAATGATGAAAATTATGTATGCTCATAATTTTAAGCTATTTGTAAAATGTACAACATTGTATTAATTATAGGAAATGTTGATAATGTAAAAAGAAAATATTATTAATTATGAATTGAAAGAGAGATATTGATTTCAATAAGTTGTCACAAAGAAAAGATTTATTTATTAATCAAAGGATGGGAAGGGGAGGGAGTGGGCGGAATGAACATCACCTTCATCTGCAACTGTGAAAGGGACAGCATCAGAGATAGTGGTGAGGGAATGGGTGGTGGTTTGGGAGTCAGGGTTGGAAGGCAGGTGGCTTGATGGGGGGTTGGAGAGGCAGGGTTTGTTGACTGGGAAGGGGCAGCAAGAGCTGATTGCTTCAATTGCTCAAATTCTTCTTCCATTGCATATACTGGCTTGACAAAACAGATGGACTGGCGTGGGGGGAGGCGGGGGTCCTTTCTGGACTTATCACTATCACTTGCATAGAAGATTATGAGATCAAATAAGTCTTGGACAGACACAGAAGGGAAAAGCTCATACCCCTTATCAATATGGGTGCATAGTCCATTGTATATGACAGGCTTTAAGCACCTGGTAGCTGAACCAAAATTGTAAAGACATACATCTGCAAGATGCATGTTGGTGTGATTGATGGGATAGGACCAACAGGTATGCCCCACAGCCCTGATTTCTTGGGTTGCCCATTCCTGCTGCTCCATCTCAGCACTCAGTACAACTGTGTGCACGGCGTTTTGTGTGGCCCACTCCTCCAGCATGGCCTTGATCTCCGTCTGGTAGGCATACCCATCTGCAGTGTTTGATATTGCCAAGTAATAATTGACAACCAATGGGGAAACTGCCAATAAAAACCTGACAAAACAATACAAGATTGGTCTGCGCTTATACACATCAGATTGGATACACTTTTCTCCATAGTCTTGAATACTTGCAGATATCTTGGCATATGAAAGAAAGATGATGTCATTAGGCGCCCTCATTGTCCTTCCTTTGATAAAATTAATAATAGTTGAATTTTAGGAATTGGTATCCACCAAAATGGGGCTACTGAGAACTTGATTGGACAGGATTCTTGAAGCAACCACAACTCTGTGCATCCACAAATTCACTGTTCTTTTGTTGGTGAAGATGCTGTGGAGTCCCAACCAGAGATGTACCTGGACCAGGGGCATCCACAGGTCTTTTTCCATAATGGCCATCATAAGAGGATGGCCTGTGTCACCTTCAGTCAAAGTATGGGCACCAGTCAGGGTCTTCTTGGTAGGGGGGCCACAGTTGGCGTAGGCTTGCAGGGTTGCAGCCAAAGTGGACTTTGAAAAACCCATTGTAGCCGCAGTTTCCCCGAGGGACATAAGCTTTCCTCACTTTTCAACCATTTCAAGAACAATCTCTGGAGTGATTGATTTTCTTCTGCGTCTCACAGGCTGATTGGCTGGGGGAGGGATATGTCCCTTTTGGGAACTGGTCAATGCCATCTGATTGGCTGTTTTGGGGTTCTGGGCTCTCTGGGTGACCCCATGGCTCAAATGGCTGGTTACAGATGCCATTGCTGATAAGGGATTTGGGTTGGCAGCTGCCTGTGCATAGTGGGCAAACAGGGTCATGCTAGAAGTTGCAGGAGAAAGAACACACTCCTGGGTGGTGCTTGCAGAGAGGCCTGTGGGTTGGGAGTGGCCATAGACAGAGGCTTCACCATTAAGAGACCCAGAGTAGCCCTGCATGATTTTGTCAAGGCCAGAGAACAGCTTATTGACTTGGTTGTTGTTGAAAGAAGACTTGATAAATTTTTATTAAAATTTTAAACTCAAAAAGAGGAGTGTATATTTTAGTCAATTTTATTATTAAGTATGTTAAGTTGATGAATATTACGCTCAATATTTTAGCTGTCCTAAATTGGAATAGGGTGATTTTTGAGAATGCCTATGATTCCTAAAAGAATTAGCACAAATCCACTCTAGATCCTTTAGCATCCTTTTTGAGACACCCATAAATTATATTTATTTCAAATTCCTTGTCATTATGATTTGAATTTTGGTTCTTGGATTTGACAATCCCGCAATTTCAGATTTGTTAATTTTACATGATGTCTATGATTTGTTTGAAATACATGAAATCTCAATTTGCACATTAGAATCCTGCATTTATGATTCATGTATTCCACATTTGTTTGTTGTGTTTTTTCTTTTGTTAGTTGAGTTATATGCTCAAGAGATTCTAAATTTGCCAATTTAAATAAACCAAAAAAGTCAAATTAAATGGTTGCTTTTATTAAGTATTTTAATTTTCACTCAGCTGAGTTGCCCGCAAAAGTGATTCAAAATTTGGACCAAGGGTTTGACAATCCTGCATTTTTACAGTCAGGTTCTGAATTTAGAGTAAATCTTATTTTGGTAACTTTATTTACATATGAAATTTCTTAGTGCAGGGCGTGTTTACGCCATTTTGATCTTACATCATTTTGAATCACACTATTTATCTTTAACTAAAATAAGCCTATTCCTGCACTAAAATAAAGCTTGCTGTATACAATCAGACAATGTTCCTATAGTATTAAGGCAACTGTGGTAAGTTTGACTCCCTGGTGATTGACTCCCTTAAACTCAACTCCCTGGTAGTCAACACTATAGTAAAGTGAGAATTCAGCTTTTGCCCTGATTGACAACTGGAAATTGACACTCTTTTAATTGACAGATCTTGATGTACTATAAACTTTTAATATAAAAAATTAAGCCTTACAGCTGAAGTATACTAAAATAACCCCAGAGAGCTCATAAATGCAATAAAAACAGTACACAATTAATAGAAATATGGAGAAATAAGCAATTATTTCTCAACTTACTATGTAATTTACACTCTTCATTATAAAAATATTTTTTATTACATTAAAATTAAAATTCAAATGAACTAAAAATAAACAAAAACACAAAAAATAAAGTTATGTAAAATATGAAGAAATATTTTTATATATTTGATATAGTTCATATTAGCACAACTGTGAATATCATATGTTTTATTTGGAAATTAACAAAAATTAAGATGTTTCACTTACTTTCAACTATAAATATTCATCTCAAGCTTACCATGCATACATAGAACAATCACAGCTATTCAATTAAATTAAAAAACTTAAATGAAAAAACTAAAAACTAAATGATCAAAGCTAATAAGTAAAAATTAAAGTTAAAAAGTTAAAAGTAAAAATCATATAACTGAGCAAGCAAGCAAGTTTATTCCTCATTGTTGTGAATTAGGCCTGGTTGACGTCTTTGGGTTAACATCTATAGTTGCTTGGTAGAGTATAGCAATAGGCCTAAACACAAATTAATACAGGTCCAATGACTCTGTAGTCTTTACCTTTATTTAATAGGTAACAACAAAGTTGAAAAAAGGCAAGATTTAATATGTGAAAGTATGTATTTTATTTTGAAAGAAATGAAGTTTATATACCATCCTGGATGCACAATAGATGCAGAAGTGTTATTAAGACCTGCACCATTGTCAGGAAAATTACAGGATCTTCTGGTGTCCACCAGGCTCTTGCATTTGTGTTCTTTCCATCTTATGATGATCCAGACAATCCGACGGAGAAGAGTGGGTACACATTACCCTGGAGTGGCTGCAGCTTGCAGCTGCTCATTATGAAAGCTGCTGGTAATTCCCAAACACAATCCAACCTGGATGTAATAGTACAGTCATCCTTTTGTAACGTACAAAATACAATTAGAATTACAAATCTGTTGGATCCAACAGATTTGAGTGCAAACCAGTTTAGTCTTGACTATCAGGATTGATTCCACTGATAGCCTTGACCATTATACACATGCTGTCTAATTTACAACACTCATCATTCTTTACCTGTTTCATTTTGGCCCCTTCCAGGAGGGCAGTGGCAATAAGCTCAAGCTGCTGCTTAAGCTCAGAGGCCTTGTATTTGTGCTTAGCCACACCCTGGATGGCCTTGGTGAAGAGGGTACAGCGGGTTGTTGGCTTGGTGGGGGGACACAGTTGGAGAGATCTCAGAGCTTGGAGATGGTTTTCTCCTGCTTGTGCTGCAGGAGGAAGAAAAACTTATTGAATTTTGGGTGGAGCCCAAAGTTGGCCTTGAGGTGTTTGTGGTAAGCCTCTAGCGCTGAGGTGGTCTTCATCTCCCTGTTTACGGCTGCCCAGTACACGTTCCAGCTGGCCTTGCCTCACCTCTGTGTGACAACCTTCTCAATCCACTGGGGCTCAAAGTACTCAAGGAAAGGCTTGAACTCTGGGTGCTTCACTATGTAGGGATCCTTTGAGAGCACCTTGAACCCCTGCGCAGTGTGCTCTGGCTTTAAAAAAGCCAAGGCACTAAATTGTGCCAGCATAAATCTGCAGGTGTCTGAAGTATCCCTCTGGCTCAACCTACTAAGCTCAGCGTGGGCCTGCATGTTACAAGCAAATGTTTGGCGGAAGTGGAAGCGGAAGTGGCACCCCTGCACCTCCCTGCTGAACAGCTGCTTGAATGCATTGAGATGAGCAGGCTCAAAGTCCATAATGCACACGTGAGGCCCAAGAGCTCTTAGCCTTGCCTTTCCCTCCAAGTCCAGGGTGGCCTGGTCCTTGTCAGAGGCAGGTGGGTTGGCGCAGGTGTGGGGGGAGTCTTTTTGGATTCATCATTGTTGGCAGGAGAAAGTAGGGCAATTGCTTGGCAGAGGATGGAGAACGTGTGGGTATAGATGGCCTCGGTGGCCCCAGGAAGAAGAAAGAACGCAAGTGGAATCACCTGGATGTCAATCTGGGCATGGGCCATCCAGAGCTGCTTGAACATCCAGGAGCAAGTGGCAAAGGTACCATCAACTAGCCAGGTTGACGCCCTTTTCAACTCCATCAGGTTCTGCTGAGTTGAGTAGCAGATTATGCAGTCCTTGGCTGCAGGCCCATCATCATGGAGCAGGAAGCGCTCCCCACTTGTAAGCTGCTTAAGCTCATGAGTGAGCGTGAGCTCAGAGAGGACGTCAGAAGCCTTGGGGGGAGGGGGATTGGCAGCAATACACTTACTGCTGATGAATTTGACCAACTCCTCCTGTGTTGGTACCAACTTAAGATTGTTGGGTTTGAGATGTTGCAAAGCCTTTATGGCCAGATCAGAAGCCCAGAGATGAGAGGATGTGGGTATTACTTGCACAAGGTACCACTTTAACATCTGAGTGATTAGATGATTGGGAGGCTCACAAGTGTGCTACCCCTTCTCTGCCGTTACTTGCTCCCAGCCCTTGGTGTTTAGCCAGGCCCTGCAAGTCTTATCCTCACAGACAAATTGCTTGCTCTTGGTCTGCCACTTTTGGTTGTTGCAGTTGAAGATGTAGTTGTCAGCAACATAACCAGGGCCGCCCTTTACAGACATGATTGGGAAGTAACAGGGGAAGCACTTGGGAACTTTAAACTCTCTGTCCACATTACAGATATTGTGGATGGCCAGTGGATCTCAAGCCACATGAACAGAAGCTTTGAACTTCTTGGAGTACCCCTCTGGCTCATCTTGGGGATCAGATGAGGAAGGGGGGAAGAGCCATCAGAAGGGAGATAGGAAGGGTTCTTTGAGGCCTGCTTGGATGCCTCCTTTTTATTACCAGAAGAGGAGATGGGCTCCTTGGCAGCCTTTACTTTCTTGGTATGCTGCTCCTTGATGAGCTTGGAGTTGGCCTCTGAGTGATAAAAGGAGTGGTTGGTAAGATCATCATCAGATTTATTGGGGATGAATTTTTGGGGGAAGGTAAAGGGGATGTGGAAGATGAGGGTAGAGGGGGGGGGAAGAGTAGGAGGAGATGGGGTTGGAGACTTTGCCTTTGCAGGCTTCTTGGCATGCTTGGGAGTGGAGGCAGTTTCTTTGGAGCCCTTGGAGGCTTGGCGCTTGGCGCTTGGGCTGCTGGCTGTTCTTGTTTGATTTTGTCTAAAGAAAAGTTTAGCATTGTAAATAATAGAAGTATGAAAGAGATAAAACACAGAGGTAAAACAAAGTAAAAGTTAAATGAAAATCATACAAATAAAGTTTTATTTATCAAGAAAAAAACATAAATAAGTAAATAGAAGCAAAATAGAAACTCAAAGTATAGATATAAAGGTTAAAACATAGAAAATAAGTGAATTTATGATGAAGCATCAAAGATGTTAGGTTCAGCATAACATCTTAGTTTTAAATCAATCTAAAAGTTTAATTGAAAACCAAAAAAATATATGAAGATTATATGGAGAGCAGCAGAAAAAGTAGTAGATTATAATTGCAAAAAAATTATTATGTGGAATTTTTTATTGAGAGTTGAAAATTCAAAAAATAGTAAAGTGTCAAGTTTGGATTTGTAGATCAGCCGGGAAAAGCTGAATTCTCACTGTCAAGTATGCTGGAGTTGAGCAGAATCATCAAATTTACTATGTTTTTACATATAAAACTTGCTTAAATTTAAACTGGGTTCAAAAGTTAACCCAAAAGCAAGGCAGTTTTGTATGCTCAAAAATAAAAAATACAACATAAGTTAAAAAAGTAAATGAGTGGAAATGTGTTTATTAGTGATTATGGTATGCTAGGAGGAGCTGGGAGTGAATTATTTATCATAGTGTTGGTTAAAACGTTAAGAAGCTCTCTGTACTAATCCCCAAGTTAAAGTGTCATGTGGGTGAGTGTCAAGTGGCGCTCATAGTATGTTGCATATTAATTTAGCCTTAATTCTGAGCCTTTGATTAGTTAAATCCAAAACCAATTGGGTGTCAAGTAGATAGAGTCAAACAAAGAAGGTGTTGAGTTTCAGTTTTTTATAAATTACATATGAAATCTCTTAATAAATTGGGCTTAATTTATGTTGCACTACTTAATCCAAAAACCTGGGAATGACATAAAGTAAAACAAGTGAGATATTTGATTAATGTCTATACCACCAAATCCAGTATAGTGGTGCTTGGGAGTCTAATCAACAACTATGGACACTAATAATAAAATTATAATAGTAAATAACAAATTTTATATAAGCGCATATGTGTTTTCTTAATAACATTAAAATTTGGCTTAGATAGTGTTGAAGTTGTCACTTTTTGGTTTAGAGTGTTGAACACAGGTTTTTTCATTTCTATTAGTAAATTTACTTATAAATTGCCCTTAATTTGGTATTTTAGCTAACCAATTTATTAACAAGAGTCAAGTTTAAGTAAATTTAACCTTGGTTTTTGATTTTAAACCCCTAAATCACTAGTAAAAATTAGCTTAAAATTGGTTAAGCCAAAAATACTAATAGATTCACATATGTGGCACTCAACTCCCTGGTACTTGCCTCTTTTTCAAGTACCAGGGAGTCAATCACCAGGGAGTCAAACTTACCACAGTTGCTGTATTAATCCAAGGCACTTATACTAAGAACAACATAAAATATTACCACTATGGTTGTGGTGCAGGGTGCTGTCTGCAGATTGTACCATATTGAGACTACTATCATATAAGGAAAGTTATAGGGGAACTGCTGCTCTTTCTTGCGCTTTTGATTGGAGAGTTACCCATTAAAATACAAAGATTGATTTCTGATTAGCCACTAAAGACGTACCTGCAGCTAACTTCAGATTTGTCAGAGAGTGACCCATTGGGGTGACTTTCATTGAGGCAATTAGTGACCAATCTATGCATCTGCAGCTAGCCGCAGATGCATTGGAGAGTGACCCATTGTGGTGACTTTCATTGAGGCAGTTAGTAACTTATCAATTTCCCCAATTTATAATTTGGTATAGATACCTTCTGCTTCTTACCAACAAGTATGAACCCCCAGATAAACATTCTGAAACCCTGTTCTAGACCTAGTTCCCAAAAATTGGCCCTACTTTTGCTGCAACCACCTGAATCAGAGATCACCTGTTTAGATGTTCACATCCCACTCAATCTAATCCCTTTCTCTCTGAATATTCTCCAAAATGTTTCAGCTCTTAAAGAATAGCTTTGTTCCTACCCAGTCCTGACTTCAGTCAGGATGACTCACCCTTTCTTTTCCCTCCCCCATTTCCAACTATATAAGGCCCTCAGATAGCCCCAATAAAGACATAATTGAAAAGAACATAACAACCAACTTAACATTATTAGATTACTTGCAGAGCTCAACTAGAGAAGTTCTGTTGTGTAAGGAGATAATAGTCCTGCTGTGTTCCCCCAGTTGCTGCTCAGATACTCCAACCTTACCCTTAGAACCCTTGAGCACTACAATGGTAGTCCTACTAGTGATTGTCATTGCTGGGTAAAAAAACAGTTTTGCTATATGTACTTTATAACTTATCTATACATGGATACATTGATAGGAGTTCTCTTAATAATTTTTTAATAGTGATTCAATATAAAAGAAGGTGATTACACCATTTTGATTTATGTCACTTCAAATTTCACTGGGTATTATATCACCCAATTGATTCAATGCACACAGTGGATAGGGAAAAATAGGGGGAATTATATATGACACCATGCTACGCTATATCAATTCCCCAGTTGCAATTCTTGCTTTCTACTTTTAAAAATTACATTTTAACATTAAAAACCATAGTATTAAATAGTGTAAGAAAACATATGAAACTTTGCAAATATTTTTTTTTGCCTTCTCTAAACAACTGTGTACTTTTTAACCTCAGTTGTATAAGCTAGTTTTTTTGAAACTCAAGTTTTACTCTTTGGACCAGTTGAGGTAGCTCTACTGCAGATTTCTTGATTTAATATAAAAACGGTCAAAATCTACATGTTTTTGAGCTACAGCATCTCAATTACATCATCTCAAAAACGCCAGTTTGACTGCAAGTTTTTAGTTAAAACTAAAAGTTTTGCCTACTTGTGCTGCTAATAAAAAATATTTTTACAAGATAAAAAACTTTTAAATTTGATAGTATATATTTAAAAAACTTTCTCTACACATATATATAAAAATATTTACTACCTTATTATTTAAAACATTGCCACCTTTTCCTTTGAAAACTTCCCCTAAAATGCCCATATTTTGATAAAAATCACTTTTAAATGCCTTCTAAGCCTACCACTAAAGCTGCGCCCAAGGCATCTAAGGCCTCCAAGGGCAAGATAAACCCCCCTAAGGCCAAGACTACCCCCAAGAAGCAGCCTGCTAAGGCTAAATCACCTCCAAAGACACCCAAGCCTTCCCCTTATCCAGAGGGAAACAGTACTACCCCTCCCCACTCTCCATTTGTGTACTCCCCCCTCAGACCCCCAAGAGAAGCTATTTGAGTTCAATTGCCAATCTGATCCCATATCAGAGCCTGAGGAGGAGCAGGAGCAGGAGCCTGATGCTCCTGTTGACAATCAAATTGAGCTGTGGGATATCAACACAGTCCATAACATTTGTAACAGAAATGGTGCCTTTGCTGTGCCTGCTACCTTTCCTCCTAGCTACCCTATCATGTCCAAGAAGGGGGGTTCTGGCTTTATGTACAAGGGGTACAGCTTCAGCTGTAATGACAAGAAAAAAGCCATTTGTCAACATCACTTTAAATGTGATAACCTTGGGTGCCCAGCAAGGCTTACAAAATTTGGCTTCACAAAGTTTAAAGCCTTAACAACCAGATATGACTGCACTGAGTCTTTTGATCCCCTCTACCAACTCATCTGTTGGTTTCTTTGTCAGGTGATTGCAACCACCAAGGATCAAACTGCCACTGAGTTGGTCAATGATACCTCCTAAATTTAAATGATACCCAACTCATCACTGTTGGTGGCGCCTCAAAATTGCAGAGATATCTCACTGATCAGAGATATGCTCTGAGCACTGAAGGTGTCAGTGTGAGCTCCATTGACCAGTTAATCTTAACTGAAGAGCAGAAGCTATCCTTCCATGAAGAGCAATTCCTTCTGCATGATGATGGCCCAAATGCACAGAAGCGCATTATATGCTTCACAACCTCTCAATATTTGCTCAACCTCCTCAAGTGCAAGACCTGGCTTGCAGATGGTACTTTTTCCACCTGTCCAAAGCTCTTCAGCCAGCTTTGGAATATCCATGGGCAGGTGGGAAATCTTTTTCTTCCCCTGGTGTTTTATTTTCTTCCCAACAAGAAGCAGGAAATTTATGTCTGTGCTCTTACAATTTTAAAGGCCAAGTTGGATTAAATCCTCCCAACCATCAAAGAGGAGCCAAAGGAGACTAGAGGGCGCAAAAAGAAGGCCCAGTCCCAGGAAGAGGAAGTCACCCCAACCAAGAAGCAGCCAGAAAGCCTACCATACCATGAATATCTGGTAGTGAATTTCAAGAAGGCTCAGGCAAATGCCTTCATCAAAGTCTTCAAGAGCTCCCCCCAGGGATGCTATTTTCACTTCCACCAGGCACTCTGCCGCCGCCTCCAAAAGTGCACAGATCTCCATGGGCTGGTCAACTCTGAAGGCACAAAAGAGGCCAAGGACGTGTTCAACTACTTTGCTGCCCTTGCTCTAGTAAGAAAGGAGGAAACCAATGCCTTCTATGACACCCTCCTCTGTCATCCCTATATCATAGCCAACCAGGCAGCCTTTGCTCCTTTCATTGAGTATTTTGAGACTCAATGGGTTGGCATCTTTCAAGGAGCACACCACATCAGAAAAGGCAGTGACTTAATCACATGGAACTGCTTTTGTCAGGAATATTCCTGACAACACCTTGTTTCAAGATAAACTTTTGGGCGCAATTGGGCTCAAAGAGCAAAATAAAAAATGCAGCAGTTCCCCCTGATTGGGGAAACTGCCGCAAAACACCCAGTCAAAGAAACAAGATTTAAAAAATTGAATTTGGGAAAAGACAGGTTTTATACCCAGCCGCTTGCCAAGCCTGGCGGCTTGCCTGCGCGCGCCCGCCAGCCAGTCCCCCAGCCAGCCAGCAGGGGACGTGCACCCCCCACAGCAGGACTGTCCAACCCCACTGGATGGAGAAATCACCCAATTGGGAATCCCAAAAAGGCAATTTCCCCAAACCCAAAAATGGGGGGACTGCTGCCCAAATTTGGAATCTACCAAATTTGGGTGGGGTTTACAAGATGCCCAGCATGACAAATAATGCATCAACTACAGAAGTTGAAAGCAATTGCATAAAAGTACCTGAAGAAGCTCCTAAGTCATGCAATGCCAAGATTAACAATTCATTGCATGCCAATCCATCCCCATATCACTCCCAAAAGGGAATTTCAGACAACATCAAGTGTTTGGGATTCCCTGCCCAATGTTTTGCACTATTCATGCCCCACAAGGATGATAGTATATAATAAAGCCAAATCACTTGATGATAGTTTGTGCTATCATTGAGTGAAATTACCCCTCAATAGTATCACATAAATCAATTCAAAAAACTTTACCTACAAGAAGTTAAACAAGACACTAAGCTTTATCTGCCCTTCCCCAGGATCAGAAGATGAATCACCTAATCTTCTCAGCTGTCCTCACAGCATGCCTAGGGATTGGGGGCCACCAATATAACCAACAACATGGGCCACTCAACAAACCATCTGGAAAGTATTAATACAAGGAGCCAGCGCAGCTCAACTCCTCCAAGTAGTACTCCTGGCCCACGCTGGTATTGCCCCACTCCACCCAGTCTGTAGCCATATACACCTGTATATACTACATACTCACGTATTTTGCGGATAATTTTGGATGCTATAATGTGCATATCAAAGTCTTTTGATTGATGATGACGGTCTATCCAATTGTGACAGCGCTCACAGGCTTCCAAGTTGCCAACTTGGTCCCTTATTTTGCTAGAATACTTCCTCAATTGTTGGGTCTTTACAGCTTTAAGCAGTTCAAAGACAGTCTCATCAAGACCACCTCTTCCCTTGAAGGGTGGCATAGCCAGTTTGCAACTAGGGTCAGGGTCAAGAAGCCCAAATTTAACAAGATTATTATCCACCTCAAAACCCAGCAGGCCATCTATGCCTGGCTCTTCAAAACTGGCATGAAGACCAAGGGTGGCCCCCAAGAAGACTAAGGCGGTAAAAAAATATACTGAAATCAGCAAAATTGTCCTTGCCTACTATCCCAAGGATAGGAATCTTGAACATCTTCAGGCAATCTCAGTAGCACTGTCAACCAATGTATGAGCCTTCCTCAATAAACTATTGCACTTCTTATTTTTCAGTTTTATCATTCTTTGGCTTTTATTTAATATTTGGTACAATTCTATGCTTATTTTAAAGTATGGATCATAGTTATAATAGATGAAAATAGTTGTTTTTGGGTATATTTTAATTTTTGGGCTTTACGCGGCCTTGTTGCTACTAATTGAATCGGGTTTTTTATTGCAAATTTGAAATTCAGAGGCCTTTTAAGCTAGAAATGTTTTTGAATATTATTTTTTTAGGATTTTTTGGGGTTTTTTGGAGTTAAAAATCTAAATTCTGAAAACCCGTTTTTCTTAGTCATAATGCCATAAATTAAAATGTCATTTTTACTATAAAATTGAGATAGCCAAATTTTGAGATGATGTTTTTGAGGTGGAGTGTCCTACTAAAATAACTAGACAAAAGCAAAATCAAAACAGTGTGAATAGCGGCATTCACAACATTGCCCCCTTCTAGATTGACCTTAGGGGGTAGTACTTGCGGAGGAACAAGGAATGCACTTGGGCAAACAGACAACCACTAGAGAGGAGTTTCACAGTGTACTCTGACCCTTGTTTGAAAGTTACTTCTAAAGGCCTAACCCACAACATGTCTAGCCTGTGAGTGTGTCCTCCTACCCTATGCTGATAGTAGAGAACATGATCCCCAATGTTGAACTCAGGCAAGAAAAAGCGTTCAGCATTATCAGGAGAGAGCTCAAGCATCTTTGTCTTATATGCAGAAGTATACACAGTAGCCTGTAAACCAATAATGTGGTTGAATAAGTCTTTGATGTGGGTGTCAGGGTCCATGGCCTTATCAGAGAAAAGTAGGGGAGCCCCCAAGAGCAATGGAGTAGTGGCCTTGCACCCATACAGCATAGCAAAAGGGGAATGCCCAGTGACACAATTTTTGCTAAGGCAATAGGCAAAGAGAGCAGCGGGTAAGTATAGATCTCAGTTGGCGGCGTCAGAGTAAGTGAGTTTCCTCATGATGGAAACAAGAGTTGAATCTGCACGCTCAACTGCCCCATTGGTGGAAGGATTATAGGGGGCAGAGAAAGACTGATGAGACCCCAAGGCTTTAGCAATAGAGATTACCAACTTGGCGTTGAAGTTAGTCCCATTGTCAGATAACAAAACTTGAGGACAACCGTGACAAAATAATACATCTTGCAACAGGAAGGCAGCTGTTTTCTTGGCAGTGATGTCCTTAGTAGGGCAAGCTTCTACCCACTTGCTAAAATGATCAACAGCAATCAGGATGAAGCGGCAGTCTGAGCAAGAGCAAAGTAGAGGTCCTACAGCATCAATGCTGACCGTGTGGAAGACATGCTGTGGAGGGACTAATTTAAACTTGTGAGAGGCAGCTCAAGGTTGCTGGAGTTACAGTCATGACAACTGATAATGACATCTGGGATCAGTAGGTGGAGGTTCCCCCAAAAGTAATTCTTCTGGAGCCAGTCATAGGTCTTGGCAATCCCTCCATGTCCAGTCTCCTTATGATCTTGGAGTACCAACAAGACAAATAGGCTAGGGTATACATAGGGTGGTACTGATCATGCATCTTTTTTAAGAGTTGATAGTCACAAATGAGAGTAATCTCAGATATCTTGGACAGGATAGTTTGAATCTATTCAGTCTTGTTTTCCCAAGAAGAGGGATACCCAATTAGCTTGTATAACCAATAAGCCTCAGCAGGGTGTAAAGCAAGGATAGGCATTTGGGACAGTCCATCAGCATTTTGGTGTTGGATCTCAGGATGATGAAGCACTGTAAGTTGTAGCCTTTCAAGCAAAGGGCCCATCTAGCTAGCCGTCCTTCTGGTTCTTTAAGCTGCTGCAGCCACTTGAGCAAGGCATGGTTAGTGACCACAGTGAAATGGGTACCATAAACGTAATGGCAGAATTGTTTGACCGCATGTAGTACAGCAAGGCATTTTTTCTCTGTGACACTATAGTCATTCTCATGTTTGTTGAGAACACAAGAGGTATACACTACAGGGTGATCCACTCCTTCATCATCTAGTTGGGCCAGGATGGCCCCAATAGCTAGGTTGCTAGTGTCTATGTAGAGGATTAATTCCTTATTGTAATCCGGATACACCAAGATGGAAGCCTCTTTGAGTTATTGCTTAAGAGTCTCAAAGGCCTGTTGTTGACTAGCAGTTCATTTAAATAGAACATTGAGTAACAGGTTCACTAGTGTTGGAAAAATCAGGGATGAACTGTCTGTAATACCTCATTATGCCCAGAAAGACTTTAACTTTGCGCAGGTTGGTGGGTGGAAGCATCTTGTCAATGGCCTCAACTTTCTTGGTCATTTGGCAAATCCAGTCTGGGTTACTTCATGACCCAAGAATTCAAGACACTCCTTGACAAAGGCACACTTTAAAAGGTTTAGTTTGAGGCCGGCTTCCTGTATCTTTAAGAACACTTTCTTAAGGTGGGCCAGCTGATCTGTAAAGGTAGCACTGAAGACCGTTATATCAGCCAAGTACACCAGGACACAAGAGAGCTTCAGGTCACAAAGGATGAAGTACATGGACCAATGAAAGGTAGCAGGGGCATTGCATAGACCCTGAGGTATACAGGTGGGCTCAAACAGACCTTCAGAATTAATCAGCGCAGGCTTTTGTCTATCTTCTGGAGAGAGGTTGACTTGTCAGTAACCAGAGACCAAATTCATAGCTGAGAAGAACTTGGAGCCTCCAAGGCAGGGGAGTGCATTATTGATACACAACAAGGGGTAAGAATCCTTCTTGGTTAAGGAGTTTAGCTGTCAATAGTTCATTACAATGCAGTGACCTCCATATTTTTTCTTCAAAATGAGCAAAGGGGAAACCCATGGACTTTGGGAAAGAGCAAGTAACCCAAAGTCTAATAGTTGCTTGAGTTCTTTAGACACCTGAGTGTCTTCCACTCAACTACAGCAGTAAAGTTTAGCTCAGAAGAGGAGAGCATCACCAGTATCAATCTGATGAATGACTTCTTTAGATAGACCATAGTCAGTGCTATCCCTAGCAAAGATATCTGAAAACTAATCTAGCAAGTCAAGAACCTCTTTCTGTTGGACAGAGGATAGTTTTGGGAAGTCCTGAGCAGTGAACAAAGACAAGATCTGCGGCTTGTCTTCAGGTAAGTTAAAATCCTGCCAGGTGCCAAAGGGGTGTAAGGATAGCACATCAGGAGCATTCAGCAACTTGTCATAGCCAACAACCTGGACTCTAGACACATTTATGGGGATAGCAGTTAAGTTGGCTACCAACAACGTAACAAGATCTTTGTGAGAGACATCCAAGATCCCTGGGCAGAGTTAAGGTTTGTTGCGGCCTAGTGAGGGAGGAGAGTTCAGTTCTAGGAAGGTGCTCTCAGGCAACTCATATAATATCTGAGAGTCTAGGATGGCTTGAGAGCCAGGGGGAATGGTCCCAGCAGAATTGGCAAGGAGAGGAATCCCCTCAGATGCAGGACAGGCCATAGGAGGACACTCCATATTGGACAAGTGGGTACAGTACTTTAGTGTGAAGACACCAGTGGGGTACTCCAAGGCGCACATCTTGAGACATTTCCCATGAACCTTGACAGACTCCTCAAAGATTAGAGGGACTTCATAGCCCAAGATGGAGAGGTAGCCGTCTTTTAAATCAATGATCCCATTGTATTCCCTAAGGAATTTGGCACCAACTAGGAGATTATAACACTCATTCTCCAGGACCACAGCAGGCGCGGCTAAGAGTAGCTAGCCAAACTGCATAGGGAGTGCAGAGTATGCTCCTATAGCACAAGTCATGGATAACCCAGCTGTACCATAAGACTGGAAGGAGTTGAGGTTGGGGCAAGTTTAAGCTTCTTGGCAAGCTATGAGGAGACAACATTAACAGGGGATCCTGTATCCAAGACAGCCTTAATCTTTACTTTTTGGATGGATATCTCCACACAAGTAGTAATACAACCAAATAGCAAGAGGACAGCCAGGATATCTTGAGCTTCAGCTAGTCCCTTGTCCCACTTCTCAATCATGCATCTCAAGCCTGGAAACTCCTTGTAGACAGTCTGAAGAGGAAGTGATACTGAAACATTCTTGAAAACAGCGTCAGCTACTTCAGCCGCTTTTTCAGAGGATTCTACAAGTACAGGAGACCTCTTGGCTATAGTGAGGTAAGGGTAAGATACAATCTTTTGGCTTCAGGTACAAGATTGGCAGTTGTTGTAGCTTTCTTAGAGAGTAGTTTATAAGGGACTGCAATGGTTTTGGGGACAGCTAAGACTTTATATCTGTAGGTGTTGGGATCATCAACATCTGATTTTTCAATGTCAGAGTCATCAGAGATATTGTGGAACAATAGCATAATGGGAGGTGCTTCAGTGCCAGCAGTCTCTGAGTCTGCACAAACAGGGGGGATTGGAGGAGACTGGAAAGAATTATCAACCAAGAGCGTCTCTGCCTCTAGGTTGACTGTTTTTTTCCCGCCTACTCCTTGAGGTTGGCACCTTAAACTCAAGGATTGGTACAGACTTGAGAGTGGTGACCTATCTGGCCGCAGTTATGGCAACCTTGACGTCTAGGAGGGTTCTGAGAGTTCATATTAAGGATGCACAGGCCACAGAAAGAAGAGCCATAGTTAGATGCAGCTCAATTTTTGCTTACAACAGATCCAGAGTGGATCAAGTGCATATCTTAGAGCAACATTTTTATGCTCTTCATCAAGGAGAGCATGGCCTTGTGAGCCTTGAAATGGAAGCACAGAAGCTGATTAACTTTGAGAGCTTGAGCACAGGCTATGTACGCTTCATGGGCTGTCAATTTTCTATTTGTTATCAACTGCTGTCCTTCCATGTAGAATCTGTCCACAAATTCAGCCAGAATCTCTTTAGGATTGAAGGCAATATGCATAAAAGCATCCTTTTTTACTTCCAAACTAAGGTTGCCACCAAACTTGTCAATCAACAATTGTTTCATCTCTTCCCAAGTCTTAATTGTGGGCAACTCTGACATCACTACTTCTTGGCAAGTTGGGTGCAAACAGGTTAGAATGTGTTCTTTCTTGACCTCATCAGAGGCCTGTCTCATGGCTATTTTGTAGATGGTCAAGAAGGCTTCAATGGTGGATGGTTTAGGCTCAAAGACTTGCTTAAACATAGGGTTAAAGTGTTTTTTGGGGGTAGGGCCATCATTGTTGCTATTGAGCACATTTATATGCAAGAAGAACTCAGTTTCAGATTCTGTAGGGGGCTTTTGTGCCCAAAGCTGGAAAACACTCTCTTCAAGCGTAGTCAACGTCTCAGAGGTGTGAGCACCCACATTGTTGATCTGTTTGGCCTGTTGTTTGGTAGTATCTAGGCAATGACCATGTGTGGTTACCACAGTAGAAAGCTCAGCCAACTGAGAGGTCAGAGAAGGTCCCACTGAGAGGCAAGGAGTGAACCTGTTGTTTACCTAATCAATTAACTCACTCATTTTCTGAACATTCCTGTCAAGACTAGAGTGATTCCGCTTCAGGTAATACACCTCATTGACTAGATCAATCAACTCTCTAGCACACTGGATTCAGGGATTCCCTTGCAGTCCAGGGCAGCAGCCATCTCCATTGACAACCTCAACTGGGCTAGCAGCAGTTGCCACAATCTCACACAGAGCAGCAACCTCCTGCTGCAGCTCAGCAACTTGGGCAGTCAACACAAGCACCTGAGAATATGGTTGTGGAGGGTCTGCTGAATGTCCTTGGCTGCAAGTGGATGCACATAGTTCACAAATGGCTTCCCATAATTTCTGCTCTCTGCCTATCAAATCATCAGATGGGGGAGAAGGTGGAACATTGGGCTTGGGTGTAGACAACTCATTAACTTGAGCTTGAAGTTTGGCTATAGCGGCAGCTGTTGTAGTCTTTTCCTGATCAAACTCTTCATTGAGGGCACATAGATCCCTAGCAGCGTGATCTGCTACTTGTTGCAGTTGATCAAAGAAATAGGTACTGCACACATTGAGTTGTTGCACAAGACACTTGAAATAGGTGAGGTAGGCTAAGGTGGAATCTAATTGGGTTCTCCAGGGCTGTTTTAACTGGTAAAACTCATATAAACACTCCCTGACATATTCAGGGATGAAATGGCACATTCTTTCAATGGAATTAATCAAGCGGGTGTGGGAAGTAATATGGTTGCACTGATTATTGTAGATCAAGTAAAAAGAGAGTGTATCCATTGTTGGTATGCAGAAAACTGATCCCATTGGTTAGTGACAGCTGCTTGTAGGGACAAAATCTCCTGAACGTGGAGCCCTAGCACCATTTGATGATGGGCTAAGGTAAATTGTACAAAGAAAGACAATAGGTGATCAGCGGAGCCAGCTGCAGCAAGGAAATAAGTGAAATTGTGGAGCCACAATCAATTCATAGTATTATGCACAACTGAACTGTAATTGGAAGCACAGGATGGCCCCATCATGGGCTATTCCAAGGGCTACAGCCATGACTTGTTCTAAATCAGGGGTACTCAAGGAGTAGGCCACTAGTCAGGGACCGTTCCCAAGGCTCAGTACAGTAGGGACAGTAGGTGGGTCTGAGATGTTTTCCTCAATAGTAGGATTGGTGATTTCAGGTGAAGTTGGCTCTTTTATGGGAGGAAGCAAAGGACCTGAAAATGTAGCTGCAAAAAGGATAACCAAGGGGCTGTAAACCCCTGTAGTGAGCACCATTTTTGTTGTTTTCTATGGCGTGGCACATACACACAATGGGGAATCCTAACCTTAGGATCTGATTTGTACTAAGTCTTGGTTAGTTGCAGAAAAGGTTACTAGTTTACCTTGTGGCCCTGATTGAATGATTTCTGTTAGACGTGGCTAGAGAGGAACCAAAGTACTGGGAGACACAAAGACAAAAATGTGAATATAACTTGATTTTTATTGGTAAAGAAAATGAAATATATAGTGATTTACAATACCACAAAAAAATACCAGGACAGTAGGATCACTCACCACAAGCATGAGTGGAGCAAGTGAGTTGCGCAGAATCAGGTTGCTGAACAATTGAATTTCCCAGTATAGAAACAGACCAATTTTGAACAGAAAAAGCAAAAGAGAGAAATTTGTCTTTGAAATAACCATACAAAGGCAAAATCAAAACAGTGTGAATAGCGGCATTCACAACACACTCATATTCATTTGAATTATTTTTTGTATTTTTTTGCAGGGTTCCTTTGAATGACAGGTGTCAGGGCCTGACCTGAAAATTTTAATATAAGCTTTAGCTGCTTTATGTTTCAAGGAAATAGCCTAAATTCACACCTTCAAAATGACGTATTGATTTTGTTCCTAGCTGCTCTAGACACTGACTTATGGACAATAGTTGTTCCAATTGCCAAAACACGGCAAATCCAAACCAATAAGGATCATAGAACTGGTCAACAAACGCTGCAAATAAATCTATAATGCCTGAATCAATCAGAACAGCTAAATGCTTGTTGGAAAGCCACTGAAGAGAAAAATCCAATCCCAATAATTTTAGATCATGAGTTGAAGATCCATGTAAAGGGGGAATATCTTTCAATTAGAGTTGCCCTGAAGGGGTTGCCAATCCCAGCCAAAAGAGGTTTGAAGATTAGTCAGATGGACACCCAGATTAAGCAAAGCATAACTCATCAACAACTGAACCAATTCAAATGTCCAAACACTCAATGGAAAGCTAATGACAAGGGGAATCTAATAGTACGGGATATAGACCATGAATTGAAGGTCCATGCAAAGCCAAACCTTTTCAATTGGAATATGAGTGAAACTGGACATGAGGTACTCTATCTTCCAAGCAATTCTTCTACCAAGAAGTATCTACAAGAGTCAAGAAAGATCCTGAAGAATCCTGGAAAGGGTATAAAATAACCCTATCTCCCCTGCTTCACATTATGATCATTCTTAGTCTTGCCCAATAATAAAGCTCAAGTTCATATCCAAGTTTGATTTGTTATCAAGATTGTCATAGAGAAATAGACTCTGTCAAGACCCCCTGGGCCTTGACATAATGATCACCCAATCACTCAGTGATTAAGAGGCCCTCAATTACCTTCTTATTGGAGCTCTGTCTTTGCTAGTCCTCTTCCTTTCTGTCCAACTAGTTGTCTATTTCACATCCAGTGAAAATAAGCCCCAACAACCTGCCTACTTAGTCCCTAATCACTTGCCCACTGTCACCCACCAGGCTTCAGAGTCTCATATCCAGAATGATCTGTCAGATAATCTCTGTAGTTTGGAACAGCCTGTCATTTGCCATATAGGAACTTTTGAAGCCAATACCCTCCATATTCACCATTTTGATTCCATGTGCAAAACAACTAATTATGCGCAGTCAGAAACCCTTATGGTGAGCCATACCCTTGATCCCACACCAAATGCCAATTTCAGCTACCCTGGTACCCATAAAAAAGCTGAAGATAAACCCAAGTCAATATACTGGCTAAAATCAGATGCCTTGAAAGAAGTTACAAAAGCTAGAGAGTTAATAATAAGCCAAGGACTTCCATGGGACAACAGCTGCTCAATTACACTAGCATTTACAAAGATTGAAACTGATATAAGCCAGCAACAGGAAGCTAAAAGAATTTTAATCAAAAAGGCAAAATAAGATGAAAGTCTGCATAGTACCTCCAGCCAAGTAGATCTGTATCTGGCAAAGACTAACCATAATCAGAAAAAGATTTCTGTCTATGAGAAATTCAAGAAAATCCAGATTCATGAAGGCAAAAATCCCAAAAGGACACAACTACCTCAAGTAAAAGTAGACAATCCCAGCCAAGAGTTAGATATTGGATCATGTGAAAAGCTTCATAATAGAGATGCCATACAAGAAGACCTGAACCCAAAAAAGAGAATAGAAGATAAAGAGAATGAACCCAAAAACAAAGATAAATAAAAAGACCTCAGTGATGATTCCATGAGGATAAAAGAAGCTGCTATCAAGCTAGGTAACCTGGGCCCATATATGACTAGTATTATAGGGGCAACTTGTATGTTTTTTTTTAAATTATCAGCTTACTATGCCCATAGACTGAATAATCAAGGAACCAGAAATCAAGCCATATCCAAAAAGTCAATTAAGTATCAGTTGGCCTTACCAGAGAATATATGGGTCATTATTTTTCTTGTTATGCCTAGGCGCCAGATTTATTCTTTTATAACTTAATTGCATTATTCATATTCAAATTATTCAGAAAGCTTAAAATACAATCAACAAATTCCAAAACTTTAATTGATCTTGGGCCTAGATGATTTTTTTTAAAAATAAATCATCAATTTTAGAATTGAAAATTGCAACTTATAGTATTACTGAAAATATCTTAAGTGCTACTACAAACTACAAACTACAAACCAAAAATATTTATGATGAGTTACATGGGGGAGTAATAGCAGCCCCAAAGCTATAAATGCTATTACCCTATCTTTGGCTCATCATAAATATTCTTAGTTTGTTTCAGAAAAAATGTTGTTGTTTTTGAAAGACTGATAACTCTATTTAAAATACACCCTCTAGTAAGCTGCCCTACTTCATGAACTTGCCCTAGTGCACCACTAGCATCTTCTGATATTTTTGTTTCTCTGGTATCATCACATGATTTCAAATGATAAGTTATCTCAGAATATTCTGAGAAACTTTCAAATGTTAAAGGTGAAGTATACAACTTCCCATTTTTCATCAAATATGAAAGATTAATGCGCAGATTTTTAACTTTGAGCTCTTTTCTTATAGGCCTAACTTTTCTCTCATAAATATAAAAGAATGACTTTTGAGAAATATTTGAGCCTGATAGCGCTGATTTATATAACTCTTTTCTTTTTCTTCTTGCTCAAAAATATTTTTAATATCATTTATATTCTTAATATAAAGCTGATTTTCTTTCTCTTTTAATGTTTTTGATATTACACCAAAGTGACCATCAATAATGCTTTTTCCATGAAATTCCACAAAACAATTATATTTTATAGAACCCTTAATATATTTAGGTGCCTCTTTAAATAAGTAATATAAAAATTCATATGATCTAAAATGATTTCCATTATCAGTCCATACTTTTATATTTTTTATTTTTTTAAAGCTATCTAATTTAAGAATTTTTATAAAACACTCACCTGAAAATAAAGAATTGTGTGATTTATTTGAGACAAAAATCATGATATTCATATTTAATTTTATTGTTTTTCTTAAAAACTAATGCAAACCCTAATAATGAGATTGGTTTTTTTGAATAAAAACAATTATTGGTCTCAATTGGACCACCTCCAACCTTTAAGCTTTCTTTATAATCTATAACTACATTACAAGACTCATCATCTAATTCATTAATATCTTTTTTATATTCACAATTTTGATGAACATAAAAGTCTTGGTGCTGATTGATAGTCTTTAAGTCATTTATCTATAGATTCTGGTAATGGCAAGTTTTTACTTTCACATTCTTCCTTCTTTTTTTCTAGTGAATTTTTTAAATTACAAATATTGCACATATCAGTTTGTTTTTTACTTTTTATTATATTTTTAGGAATTAATTTATAGTAAGTAGAAATTGAAACCAAAATTTCATTTTTTATTTTCATATTTTCATATATTTCTTTTTTTGTTTTAAGTAGAGAGTATTTAATTTCAGTTGAGTAATTACTCATCTCTTTTTCTACATCTTTATAAATTTTTTCAGGCACTTTTTTTTGTAAACTGGCTTGTTTCAAAAGAATTTTCCAGCAATTTTTTAATTATTTTTTTAGTCATTTCTTTTTTTAATGAATAGTTATTATTTTTTTGGCTTTTTTATTTAAACTTACATTTTTATTTTTATTTATTTTTCTTGAGTATTCAAACTCACTTTTGGTTATATTAAAACCCATATCATTAAGCTCTTTTAAAGAGTAACTGGAAGTAACCAGAGATCGCAAGGCTGGGAGATGTTTTTGGGAAGAAGATTTCATGAGATCCTTTAAGTTTTCAATGAACTCATTGTCTTTTTGAATTCAAATAGTTGGCAGGAACTGAGCTTTACCAAATTCAGTTTGAGTAAGGAAGTGCTTGATGAAATTATCAAGATCATCACCAGCAATAAAGAGGAATGCCTTTTTTAACATTGCAATTCTTTCTCTTTTTGTTGAAGCTCCCAAGGAAAAAAAGGGTAGCATGGCAGAAGTAAATTTAACTGAGGACATGGTAGTATTTTGAATCTGTAATTAGGTCAGATCTCTGAAATGTGCCTTAATGTTGGAGTAGTTATGATCAGAATGTGGCCTTTGAATGGGGTCTTTTGGATTAGAAGCTTTGTGGTGCTGTAGCTTTTATATACCAAGCTAAATGGCATCATTCTAAAAGAAATGGTGTGATAGCTTTTATTATAGTTTGAACTTGAATTTATGTTTGCAGAATTGATTAAATACCCAGTTTTCATGCACAAGTGATACACGTGAAGCAGCTAAGAATTATTATTACATCATATCCTCTTTGTAATCAATGCAAATCAATTAAAATGATGTATTCAGTTAATTGTAACTCTTCTGCGTATTTTTAAAATGATAAAATATTAAAGAATTCCATCTAAAGAATGCTTAATTTGAGGTTCGAAGCTCACTTGAACCTTAAAATCAATCTAAACAGTGATAAAAACACCCTAACTTCAAACTATCATAAAATCCTAAATAATTGAGCTTTTTAAATAAAATAAAATGCGAAAATAAAGCTCTCAATCTTATCTTTAATTTCAGTAAATAAAAAAGATACTTTTTATATTAAAAAAGAGTTTTTATTAGCTTTGAAGTGATCTACTTTATATGATTAGATAGAATCATGTAATAAAATCTGGATTATAATCTTTTAAATTACTTTTGCTTTAATATTAAGTATAGTATACATATTAAAATTTTTACACCAATAGAAAGATGGGATCCTTAGCTTCATTTTTATAGTCTACAATGTAAATTATATTAATTTTTCATTGAGTTATTAATGTTTTAAATATAAAATATGTAATTAGTTACTTTTTCAAAATTGGACTGTGTTATGCTGCAACTTGAGCAGCATGTGCATTAGAAAATGGCCTAATCCCTAAAATAATGACCCATATGCTTTCAAGATTGGCCTGAAAGATATCACAAGTAAACAACAAGTTTAGAAAATCTACAATGGAGAATACATAGGAAGTTGCTAAAATCTTGCTCAAAATTTTTTCTGCCCTGGTTCTTCACCTTTTGTGCATTTTTGATGTTGGAAAGAAGAATTTGGAGGGGTATGTAGATAGTCTGCCTAAAACATCCTACCTTTTTACATGGCTACTCAATTAAAAGTCCAAAATATCAAATGGTATACAAGCTAGTCAGTTGTCCACTCTTCCCCTCACAAGCCGCCAGCAAGTCTTGGAACTCTCACATTTTCCAGCAGAAGTTAAATTCTGAAGCCTACCCTAAAGAAGAACATGAAAGATTTTGCTATATCAAAACACAATATACCTGCCCCTTGGAAGAATTTGTTTCTGGATTTCAGATACACAAGAGTTTTTCTAATATAACATTTGTACAACATCCGCCTACCTGTAAGGGAGAGCCTTGTTTAGAAGGGGATAATGTAAGGGCCTGTCCTGACAATCTTAATATAAGATTTAGATGCTTTATGTTTTTAAGAAAATAGTCTGAATTTACACCTTCAAATTGACGTATTGATATTATTCCTAACTGCTCTGGACCCTGACTTATGGACAATAATCAATCTGATTGCCAAAACACAGCAAATCTGAACCAATAAGGATCATAGAACTAGTCAACATACGCCACAAATAAATCCAAGCATAAATCCACAATGCCTGAATCAATCAGAACAGCCAAATGCTTGTTGGAAAGTGTAATGCTGAATCACATATATGAGATATTTGAAATAATTTAGAGATAATTGAGTAAGCTTTATTTCAATAGATTGGGGCTTATATAGCAGTTTCAGAAATGCATTCAATATTAGATATTCAATGACAAATTGAATTTGACATCACACTTTGCCACTAAACTAAGTGTAGTAGTGTTCCAGATGGGCGCCGTTGATTTGATGCATAAATTGAATGCCTTCTTGATTTTTGAGATAGTAATTATTGTTGCTGCTTAGTCAATAAATGGTGAAGGGTCCTGTCCACTTGGTGCTAAACTTCCCCAAATGGCTGTTTGCTAAGCTTTTCTTTAATTTTAACACGCATTGACCTATTTCAAATATAGGTAAGTTGAACCAGATTCCTTCTTGTGTTCTTTCTATCTTCTTGGCCTTTTCTTTGATTGCTTCTATGGTCTTAGTCCTGGCCACCTTTCTGTGGTTGACTACGTTGTTTGTTTCAGGTAAGATGTCAGGTCTGATTGTTGGTGGTTTCACGCTGTAAATTACTTCAAATGATGTCAGTTGTGTTGCCATGTGAACTTTGGTTCTGTAATGCCACAATGCTGCAGATAAGGCGTCTTCCCATGTTCTTGGCTGGTATTTGGTTGTTTTCTCCAAGGTCTGTACTAGTGTTTTGTTGAATCTTTTGGTAAGTCTGTTGCAGCGTGGGTTGTATGCTGTAGCAAATCTATGTTTGATACTAACAATTTTGGTTAGGTCTGCAAGCATCTGGTTTTGGAAGCGTGTTCTTTGGTCTGTCAGTATTGTTGTTGGTGGTCCAAATTGCAACATAATTTCTTCATATAGAAATTTTGCAGCAGTAAGTGCTGTGTTGTTGGGATAAGTGGCTGCTACTGGTCATCTTGAATAGTATTCAGTTGCTACCAACACATACTTTTTCCTGTGCTTTGATGTTGGCAAGGGTCCCACAAAGTCAATCCCCCAAAGGTCAAACATTTTAGCCACTATAATAGGTAATATTGGTTTAGCGTGCTCTATTCTTTTACTAAATCTTTGACAGGGTTGGCATTTCTCAACGTGCTTGATGGCTTCACTGTACATTCTTGGCCACCAGTATGTTGCTTTGAGTCTTTCTACTGCTGCGTATTGACCAAAGTGTTCATTCTCATTGTGGGCTTTCTTGAGTATTGCTACTATTTTGTCTTTGGTAGGTACCATCTTTAACCCATCATCTGTCTTTCTAAACAATTCCCCGTTTACTAATGTAAATTTTAGGGAGTTTGCTATGAATTCTGCAATGTCTTCTATGGACCTTGGATGTACTTTCCTTGTGGCAACATCCACATACTTCTGCAAGTTGGTTTTGTAGGCTGTCATCTTGGTGAGTAGTGAAAACTACCTGGACAGCCCGTCAGCCACTGTGTTCTGTTTCCCAGGTACATGTTGTATGTTAAAGTCATAATCAATTAGGTCAGTAAACCAGAAGATTCTCCTTGAGTTGGTGCCTAGGTTGTCAGCTATGAAGCATACTGCAATGTTATCTGTGCAAATGGTAAGCAGGTGTCCTAGCACATAATAACGGAATTTATCTAGGGCTCTGACAACATCTAGTACTTCCTTATCATAGATACAGTAGTTGTATTCTGCTTCTATGAATTTCTTTGACATATACTCTATGGGTTTGAATTTCCCTTCTACCTCCTGGCATAGGACGGCTCCTATGGCATCCTTACAAGCATCTGAGAAGATAAGGAATTGCTTTGAGAAGTATGGGTAAAAAAAGAACAGTATCTGAGGTAATGATATCTTTTAATTGGTTAAAAGCTTTGTCTTCCTCTAGGCCCTAGTTCAACCCTCTATTTTTGTGTGTTTGGTTGAATAACAGTGCCTCAATATTACTATAGTTTGGTATAAACTGATGGTAATATCCAACAACTCCTAGGAAGGATCTGACTTGGCTTGGATTTGTGGGTTTAGGCCATTTGAGGATTGCTCTGGTCTTTTCTGGGTCTGGGTGCTTGCCTTCAACGTCTACTATGTGCCAGAGGAGTTTAAGTTCTTGCACTGCAAGAATTGATTTCTCCGCGTTGACACTAAGGTTAGTCTTTCTAATCCTGTCTAAAAAAATCTTTAGGTGTTCCAAGTGTTCTCTTTAGGTCTTTGAATAGATGGTGATATCATCTAAGTAGACAGTGACAAAATCACATATGAGTCCTGAAAACACGTTGTTCATGATCCTGTGAAATGTGCATGGTACGCCCTTCAGTCCAAAAAGCTTTCTTTTATATTCAAACTGTCCCCACTTACTAACAAACGCTGTTTTAGGTTGATCTTCTTTTTGTACTAGGATTTGATGGAAGCCGCTGAAGAGATCAATGTTGGGGAACCATTTGACACCTCCAAAGGAGGCCAGGATATCATATATACAAGGTAATGGATAGTTATTGCAGATAGTAACCTTATTCAAAGGGATGTAGTTGACGCACATTCTTAGCTTGCCTCCTTTCTTGGGAACAACTGCTAGTGGAGATGCCCAAGGTGAGGAAATAGGTCTGATTAGTCCTTGTTTGAGTAATCTGTAAATTTCTTTAACAAATTCTTCTTTAGATTGTGAGAGCCAATAAAATCTAGATGTGATGGGGTGCGCATTTCCTGTGTCAATTTCATGCTCAAAGCCTGAAGCTTCTGGAAAGTCATCCAAATCACCCACTATGTTGGAGTCATATGGCTCTATGACTTCAACTAGTTGGTTTTTTTTGATCATTTGTCAGCCATTCATTTTTACTAATATTTGTTTCAATAGGTTTGCACAGGAATTCAGTGATTTGGGGGTGTCAAAGATAACATGTAATTGGACCTTCAAGTTGATGTACTCTATTGTCCATTTTTTACCTATGTATTGAGTTGTAATGCCCAAATCATTCATTGTTTGTTGTCCCAACAGCAATGTATATTTGTGGTGACAAAAGATTGCTGCATTGATCTGTATTTCTGCGCCACCAATTCATAGGTTCAATCCTTTTGCAATTCCAAGGCAGAATTTCTTGCTTCTGTTAGCCATTATAAAGGTGACGCCAGATGGTGCAACAAGGATTTTAGGTAATGTTTCTAGGAATTTAACAGTTATTAAGTTACTATAGGTGCCTTCATCTAGAATGATGTGGGTCATTTGTTTTTTTACAGCTTCTTCTGTTCTTGGGGCTCCAGTGCCTGCTAAGAAGAGTTATTCCTTCCAATGCGGCTGTAGGGCCAAGACTGCTCTGTGGGCTTTTTGTCCCAATTTTGGACTTTCTCAAAGTAGGTCTGCCAATGAGATTATTAATGCTGTTTCTGCAAACAGTTTTTCAACCAAGATCCCTTTCACTAGTCTTTCCACTTTTAGTTTGATGCATCCAGTGGATGTCTCTGGATACCAGGGATAGCATGTTTACAATCATTGTTCATTTTTGATGATTGCTCTCCATTTGGTAAGTGCAAATTATTGTTACCCACTAATCCCATTTCTGCAGGGGTGTTGAATATATCCATTGGAGAGTTGACGGTTGTATTTGCTGCTTTCACCAGTGATGTCTCCATTGGGTTGTTTACAGTGGAGTCTGGGTAAATTAATGGTGATGTTTCCATTGATGGATTGGCTAAAGACTCTTCCTTGGTCAAAGGTGAGGTTTCCATTGGTGTATTTACATACATGTCTGTTTTTTCTCCCTCATGCACATTTTTTACTTGAGGTAGGTAGCCAATAGCATTACCCTCAGCTGACATTACATCCCTAGGTTCATTGTTGCTGGTGGGAAATTCATTATGAATTTCCAAATCAATTTTAATACTATTGATTGCATTATTCTTATTGGCTGGGGATTATGGTGCTGTTTCAACAGTTACCATGTTGTATTTAGGGTCATTTTCTGCCAGCGCTTGGACGTCAAAGTTCAGTTGCTCCTCCAAGGCTGCAAACAGGTTGGGGTGTTCAGGGTTCCATCTGCTGTTGCAGACAGTGGGTGGTGGTGTGGGTAACTTGGGAGAGGTGGGGGGTGCCTGGGTTCCTTCTTCAAAGGTTTCATCATACAATTTGACTGTGCTTTGGGTTTATGGTGTTGCTGGGGGGTCATTCTCATCTGGCCATTCTTTGGGAGAAATTTTAGCCCCCCTTTCATGTCTTTTCAAGGGTGGGAGTGTGTAATCTTGATTGGGAGATGGGGCCCAAGACCTTATGTGTCTGGGTTTGATCAATGGAGAGATTACAGGGCCAGAGTGATCAATAATGTAACCAGAACTATTCTTTTTATTCAAAGGGGAAAAACTCTTGGTTGTGGTGAGAGGGTGCTTCTTGTTCTTATAGTACTGGTCTGCCATCATGACTGCAATGGGCCCTGAGTGGTGTTGCACATGCGTTGATTACAACTAAAATTGGTGTGGTCAGTGCTTTTGAAGATTGAGCAGGGTTTGGTGCATCTCTCAGACTTGTGTCCATGGTTGCCGCAATTGTAACAATTGCCTGTAAACACATAAGGTCCTTGTATGGGTCTGGGGCCACAGCTAGGGTGTTCATGTGCTAGGTAGATAGCTTCAAACCGGGATTGTATATCCTTGAATTTAGCTTCAATTGTTTTGGCAATTGAAGTTTCCTTCTTTTTGCTGCTGGAGGAGAGTGGATTACACTTAGATGTTGCTTTAACATCTTTGTTGAGTTCACGCTCCACGTATATAGCATAGTTTTCAAGGACTTTTATATGCTTTTTCCAGGGTGGCTGTGTTAGCTTTACAGATGAGTCCAGCGTAGGAAGGGGTGAGGGCATTTTCAAAGATGGGTATGCCTACCAAACTATGGAAGTTATCAGAGATGATCTTCTGCTCAATCCCAGATGACCCTTTGGTTTGCTGGGTCAAAACCTTGTTTTTTGTACTCTTGGAATTTCACAATAAAGGGCTGGAGGGAGGTAAACTGGTTAATCTTGACTTGGTTCAAGATGTGGTGTGGATCTGGTTCATACCCAATGAAGTGCTTTCTAGCTTTGGTTTTCAACTCTTCCCAGGTTTCAAAGAGCATGTTATGGTGCCAAATATGTGAATTATTGCATTGTTTGGAGCCAACTTCTCTTAATCTGGCTGAGTCTGGGAGGTTAAAGGCGTTACAGTAGTCTTCAAAAGAATAGAGCCACACTCTAAATCCTTTGCCACTAAAAGTGCCAACAGACTGAGAGGCCCAGAACTTAATGGCCGCAGAGGAGTCATTGACAGGAGTAGCCACAATCAAGGAAGAAGGTTTGGGTGGGGCCTTGGGCATCACAGCTTGACACAGAGGAGTAGACATTTAAACACAATACAATCAATCAACAATACAATCCAAGTTTGACTTTAGGCGTGACCTCTAATTTTCTTAATGCCTAATTACAGATATGTGATATTTGAAATAATTTAGAGATGATTGAGTAAGCTTTATTGCAATAGATTGGGGCTTATATAGCGGTTTTGAAAATACATTCAATATTTGATATTTGATGACAAATCAAATTTGGCATCACAAAAGCCACTAAAGAGGATAATATAATCACACTAATTTTAGATCATGAGTTGAAGATCCATGTAAAGGTGGAATATATTTCAATTAGGGTTGCCCTGAAGGGTTTGCCAATCCCAGCCAAAAGAGGTTTGAAGATTAGTCAGCTGAGCACCCATATTAAGCCAAGAATAACTCATTAACAACTTAACCAATTCAAATGTCCAAACATTCAATGGAAAGCTACTAATAAAGGGAATCTAATAGTACGGGGTCTAGACCATAAATTAAAGGTCCATGAAAAGCCAAATCTTCTCAATTGGAATATGAGTGAAACTGGTCATGAGGTTCTCTATCTTCCAAGCAATTCTTCTACCAAGAAGTATCTACAAGAGGCAAGAAAGATCCAGAAGAATCCAGAAGAATCCTGGGAAGGGCATAAAATAATCCTATATCCCCTGCTTCACATTGTGATCATTCTTAGTCTTGCCCAATAATAAAGCTCAAGTTCATATCCAAGTTTGATTTGTTATCAAGATTGTCATAGAGAAATGGACCTCTGTCAGGACCCCCTGGGCCTTGACAACAGGGGCCATCATTTTTTTGATAGCCCCCATATACACCCCTTAGTATATATTACATCACTTTAACAACTTCTCCACCTTACCTTGTTGTGACTAAAGTAAAATTAAGTAAAAAATAAATGAACTTACTAATTCTTTCCCCTGCAGTCCCCTCAGCCACAGGCGCCCCTTTGGAAAACTTCATGAGTGTTGATTACTCTTTATTGTTTTTCCTGGGTCTTATCTTCCTGATCTTTCTTTCAACTTCTGCTTCCTCTTGATTGCCTTCATTTGATATTCTTTCATTAATTCTTGAAGCGCTTCTGCTTCTTGAGTGTTCTTCATTTTCTTTGTTTTCTTCTGTTTTCATTTGAACATTTTCATTTCCTTTATTTTGATTTGATTCCTCTTCATTCCAATTCTATTTATATTAATTTTCTTTGAAACTTCATTTTCTTCTATAAATTTAAATGTTTGATTATTTCTTCTATTGTTTTTCACAAACTCTCACAAGTTATCTCTCTCTTTACTGAAATTTAAACACTTGAGCATTTCCCTTTGCAAATTTAAAACTGGTTCCTTATGTTCCTCTTTGATAATTGTTCCCAAAATATTCTTTGCAGATTTGTTTTGTTAGACCAAAGCCCTTCCTTCATTTTCCAACTGATTACTACTATTCCCCTGATATTCTGTTAAAGAAATGCAACATTTTGAAGAACTGACTCTAATTTATTGATAAGGTTGTATATATTAGAAATGTTGTTTAAATTACATCAAAAAACTGGTTTTTATAGTACTATCATCAACACATGATCATGAAATTATATATAATAGTACATTTTATTGACAATTATTGCAAATAATACAAATAACTTGCAATTATACAAAAAATAGCATAATGCACTACAAAAATCATTAGAATTGCATTAAATTAGCCATCTGAATTAGAAAATTTAGATTATATTTTTCCAGTATGTAACTTTTTATTTGAAACTAGTATTTTATTTACATCTCATATTGGATTGTAAATGTTTTATTGAGTTTTAACTATACTATGTTGTATTGCCAGCCATATCAATTCTGCGTTATGTGCATAACTCAATGCATTATGTACAGTAGTTTTAAAAGCTATGGCAGCAACCAAAAATACCTCAGATTTAAACAAAATGGTTTCAGATTTGAACAGAATCCAAGTTGCACAAGATTCAGGATTCAAATAATTCAAATATTTTTGGTTAATAAATGAAATGTCAAACAGAAAACAAAATTTTACTAGCCCATTATACAAAATTATATCAAACATCAAGTGGTGTAGTTCAAATCACAAACAAAATGAACTGACAAACAAGTTAGATGGATGGATGCTATTCCGGAGTATATTATAATCCAATCAGGATTCATATGAGGCACCAAAAGAAGGACTGAAATGAAAAAAATTTGAGCAATCTAGAAGCAAGATTCCACAAGCACAAAACAAAATGGAGTCACACAAGATGTGTAGTATGAGCAGCCTAAAATAGAAAACTATTAATTTAACAGCCAATCAACAGCTATCCAATTTAGTAACAGAAGCATTTTATTTATTTTCATGGCTCCAAATTTGTATGGAATGATTTTTAGAACCTTCTAAATGTGAACTTGAGATTACAATAAAAATAAATCATTAAATTTTAAAATTTCTACTTTTAGTGATTTTATCCTAGGTTTTGTTTCAGGATGGTTTTTACTAGAAACAACATTTTCAACCACGCCAGCAGCCAACACAGAACCAGCCAAGCCAGCTTTAATGGAGGCAAGGCTCAGAACGTGGAGACGCCTGTTTACACCCAAGCCTTTGAGACAGGTAACAAGGAAGCTGAGCTGTACCTGACCCCCAACCCATATGGCTTTGACTTGTTTAATAGTCACTTTGCGTCTAGCTCTGCCCCTGCTCCTGTACCCACCCCCGCACAAGATACCCATCAACCAACCAATCAGGATGGTAACCTTGATTTAGAACAACTTCCTGCCACTGGCTAACCTGCCCCCCCTCAGCCAATCAGGCTTCAGCTCCCGCGGCCCAGCGCCCTAAGCAACAAATCATCACCACCCAAATTCTCCAGAAAATTGTGGCACTGAACCTGCAGGGTCTGTCCTGGGATCAGATTGCTGACCAATTGACATTTACCCAAGCCACTATAATGCGGGAGTTCAACAACCTAATGAACAAGGGGAATCTGATTGGGATAGCCAAAAAGCCCAAGAAGGCCCCTGAGTCCCAAAAATGAGGCATACACAATCATGCTTGATCTCCTTCAGCGGGACCCCAAGCTTCCCTTGACCCAGGTCTAGAAGCAACTTGTGCACCATGGCATTTGGGTGTCTGAGTGCATGGTGCAGCTCTGGATGTATGGGAAGGTGGCGTCAGTCTGTGTGCTGACCAATGTCCCTGGCAACTAATGGGATGGCGCTGAGGATTCCCTGTATGATCAGGCCATTGAGTCAACCCTGGTCCAATGCTTGACTAGTCTAACAGATGATGTCATGCTCATCTCCTACTGCAAGCTATCAATAGCTTTTGATGATTTTGGCAAACAAGGAAGAGCTGCACAAAAAAAGGAAGAAAGAAGGTCAAGAAGGGGACTTTTGTTGATGCGTTTCTGGCTGTTTCAGCCAAGAGTTCTGTCTATTATTGGACAAACCCAGATTTTACCAATGAATACAAGTACAGACAAATCCTCAGTGAATTACTTGACTCCTGGGATGGCTTGAATTCCAAGCACTGGGTTTTCTTGAGCCGCCAGATAGAGGGTAGCTCCACTGCCCTTGAGGCCATCCAGAAACGCAGGCACCAGGCCTCCATGTTCCCATCTGGCCATGCAGAAATCCATCTAGGGTATGTTGTTTTCTTTAATATTGGAGATACACTTCAGGAGCGCCGCCCTCAGGCTTTCAACAACCTCTATCTTGGGGTCCTTGACCGTAATTCTCTCTTTGGTCACCAAATGGTGGCTGACTTGTTTGTGCAAATGGTTTTCCATGTGAACATGGGCAACCAATCATGTAAGGATCAGCACCTCCCACCCCGTGTCACAGCCACCTACCAGCCAATCAAGGCAATGTCATATAAGAGATATGACAAGCAGTATATGACAGCCATCATGAAAAATTCTCCTACCCCTCCACCCTCACCCCCTACCTTCCAGCCCCATCTACCCAATCCCAGACCTCCCAGGCCAGCACTGCCTCTATGTCTTCCTTCCTGCACTATTCTGCCTACTAGGCATCACTTTTCCTGCCCTAATGAACCCCCCTGTTGCCAAACATTTTCTGTTTAATTTATCTTTATTTTTAATTTCAATTGTTCAGGTTCTCTTTGTTTATAGTTGGGTTTATTCTTTATGTTCAGCTTATTTATATAAAGTCATATATTTACTATATTGTGTATCTAGATCCTAAACACAGTTATTTTTAGCACCCAACCATAGCCCCTTGTAAAAACATTAAAAATAATTTGGTGATCATCTAAATTTGATTTAGAAAGTTATAGGTTACCTGTGTTTAGATAAAGTTGTTGCTGATCCAAATTCAAAACCTTAATGATAAACTTTAAGCCAATCAGGAGCCAAGTGATAAAGTGATTATTGTGACATAAAGGGTCATTCAATAATTGTTTGATGCATGTGGGCTAATTGATCTGATTGGCTGGGTGTTTTTTCATCGTGCACCATTACTGCTGTGGCAAGTTGATGGAGGACTATTGCCCAATTAGCTGCTGGGTTAAGACTAATCCATCAACAACTTGTCATAGCAGCAATGGCGCACAATGGCAAAACACCCAGCCAATTTGAATAATTAGCACACATGTACCAAAGAAATATTGAATGACCCTTATGTCACAACAATCACTGAATCACTCAGCTCCTGATTGGCTTAAAGTTTATCATTAAGGTTTTGAATTTGGATCAGCAACAACTTTATCAAAATACAATAAACTTAAAATTTTCTAATTTAAATTTAGCTGATCACCAAATTAATTGTTAATATTTTCACAAGGGGCTGTGTTTGGGTATCAAAAATAATATGGCAATTGATGCAACTGAGTTTCTATCCTTGCCTGCCAATGTATCTTACAATATACAGGGGGCGCTCAATGAGTTGCTCCTTGATGTATCTAATCAAATGAGCCAATTGATGGCAATATCAAACTGCAGACATTTTATCCTAATTAGGAGTGCTACCAATTTGACCTGTTAATCCCTGCACAAGACATTCCTTGGCTTCAAATCTTACATGGAACATGTCACTATGCCACCCCCTGTGGCCTTGTGGCTTTCCCCATATAGTATATTAATCACAATCTTCTACAATAACTACACCTCAAACAATTTATTCCTGTCCTTTCTATTGGACTGTTGTCTTCCACAATCAAATACTGGACTCTAATTGGTTCAGTTGCAAAGTAGTAGCAGAGGTAGGTTACAACCTGCCTAAATGAAAAATCCCCCAAGAAAGGACAGAGTATGGGCCATATGGCTACTCCTCATCAAGGAAACATCCTTCCAATCCCCAAGGGAGACATCCCCAATGGATTTTTCATCTATCAAGATCAACTGGTGTTCACAAGCGTGTACAATTAACTCCGCCTTGGGCAGCACAACGCAAGTGTCACCCTGCCCCATTCAGACCTTTCTCAATGCATGCTCAACCTCCAGCTTGAATTTTTTGCGGGTGGTGTTGAAGGGGCTGGCATTTTCAGTTGGCTCCATTCTACTGAGACCTGCCTTTGTATCTGTCAAGTGCCTGAGACCATGTAGATTGCTACCGCTTCTGGGTGCTTTACAGGGCCTGCTGCAGTGTGGTTCACCAAATGGGCCAGCCAAGAGATAGATGTCACCTGGGCATTGTTCAGGGACGCCACAAAGTCCCACTATAGTGAAACCTTTTCACCCATTGTGGTGGGAACTCCCCTCCTGGCTATTAAATAGACAGGATTTGTCCCTGAATACCTTGCAGCTTGGCAACAAGCTCTTGTTGCTTCCCCAGAAGCCATTACCAACAGGAATACCATGATTTTTTACTCTAATAGTCAATGGGCTCAAACCCCATATCTGCAAGTGGGTTCCTGTAGGTTGCTGTACCTCCATCAATAACTGCTATAGGGCCATTGTGGAGGCTAATGATCAGGCTTCAATGGGAGTTTTTGCTCCAATGACACACCACTTCAACCTCGTCCCACACCTGGCAGTGCTCACAACCAAGTAGGTTGCTGCCAGCCACGCCAACAGGAAAATGGGGTTAAGCGCTCCCGCAAAGGGGAACTCCAGTTAGCACAACTTGAGGACCCATGAAAAGCCTGGGGATTGTAGTTATAAGAGTTTCTAAAACCCCACTTGACCTTCACTCTCAATCCCTCCTAGCAAAGAACCCCTGAAACTACAACATTCATGAAGTTAAAACCCTTGATGTCTTCCAAGTTCATAGCAATGACTCCATACTTCAAGCCAGTCACTCTTCAAATAAATTAACTTGCTTGGCCTATACCTTTTGTTTCCTTGGTAACATCCACAAACTACTGGTAGATACTGGGGCCAATCACACTATGGTTGACCAGGTGTTTGCAGACGCTTAACAGCTGGACCAAGTGCCAAGCAGGTTCAAGGCAGTACAGGTGGCTGATTCCTGAAGAGTGGCAATTACCCATGAGACAGTACCCTTCTCTGTGAAAATGGGGAACATACAGGTTAAGCTCTCTGGGTCAATCATGGCAGGACTTAGCAACAACGTCATTGCTGGTCTTGACTGGCTTTGACACAACTGTCCCGTATATTGACTGGAATACCTCTGTAATAACCCTCAACAGAAATGGGGTGGGTTTCCAGATTTATCCCATCAAAATGAACAAGTTAATCCATGATATTGTATTTGTCAGAATCACATAAACAGGTATGTATGATTTCAAGGGGGGAACTAGACTTTAATCATTGCTCAGTCAAAGTTATCTTTGCCAAACCACTTGTTGCCCCTCCCTTGACCACTTCATCTCCACCAGCACTTGCCACACTCCTCAAGGAATATAAGGACCTTTTTCATTGAAACACTGGACCAACTACCCCCTCCCCAAGAAATCCAGCATGTTGTACAACTGCAAGGGTCACTGCCCAAAATACGCCCCCTTTATTACCTGACACCAAAGGAAGATGAGACCATCTGCCAGCACATTGTGGACACTGTTGTGAATGCTGCCATTCACTATGTTTTGATTTTGCCTTTGATGGGTTCTTTTGAGGAAAAATCTCTCTCTTTTTCTTTCACCCTTTTAAATGAGTTGATGACTGAATCAGGAAATACAATTGTTTGGTTCTTGAATCTGCGCAACTCACTCACCCACTCATGCTTGTGGTAAGTGATCCTACCGTCCATGTACGTTTTGTGGTAAATCTACACAGTATATACTCCTTTTCACTTTCACCAATAAAAATTAAGTTCTATTCAAATTTTTGTCTTTATATCTCCACATGCTTTGGCGCCTCTCTAACCACGTCTAGTAGATATTATTTATTCAGGGCCACAAGGTAATTGCATAGCCTTCCCTGCCATTCTAACCAAGACTAAGTACAAATCCAATCCTAAGGATATGATTTTGTGTTATGACTATGTGCCGCATCTCAGATCACAAAAAAATGGTGCTCACTACAGGGGCTTACAGCCCCTTGGTTATCCTTTTTGCAACTACATTTTCAGGTGTTTTGCTTCCTCCCATACAAGAGCCAACTTTGCCTGAAATTACCAGTCCTCCTATTGAGAAAGACATCACTAACCCACCTATTGTCCCTACTGTGCTGAACTTTGGGAATGGTCCCTGCCTAGTGGCATACCCTTTGAGTACCCCTGACTTGATACAAGTTATGGCAGTAGCCCTTGGGTTAGCCTGTGATGGAGCCATCCCTTGCCTCCAGCTTCAGTTCAGTTGAGCAGAATACTACAAATCAATTGTGGCTCTACAATTTCCACATCATCTCCTCTCAGTGGCTGGCTCTGCTGAGCACCTATTGTCATCCTTTGTTCAACCCACCTTAGCCTATCATCAAAAGGTGTTAGGGCTCCACGTTCAGGAGATTTCATCTCTACAAGCCACTGTCACTCATCACTGGGATCATTTTGCTGCTTACCAGCAGTGGAATCACTCTCTGTTTTCCTTGGTATCAGAAAATCAGCGCAACTCTGTCACCTCCCAAACCCGCTTAGTCAAACCATTGAATGAATGTGCCTGTCCATCCCCAAGTACATCAGAGAGCGTCTACATGAGTTTCACCAGTTGGAACAGCCCTGGCACACCCAAGTAGATTCCACCCTGAACGCCTATCTCTCTTATTTTGAACAACTTGTGAAGAAGCTCAACAAGTTCAGTGATTACTCCTTTGACCAATTACAGCAAGTAGCAGCCCTTTCTGCAAAAGGCCTCCATAAACTTGGCAAAGAATTTGATCAAGAAAGGGCTGCTACTGCCGCTACCATTGCCAAACTCCAGACTCAAGTGAATGGATTGTCTACACCCAAACTAGATGCCTTGCCTTTTCCTCCATCTGATGATTTAGAAGATAGAGAGCAGAGACTATGGGATGTCATTTGAGAGTTAAGAATGTCCACCTGAAGTCAGGATTATCCTACCAAAGCCCCTCAGCCAGATCCCCAAGTGCTTGCTCTGAAAACTCAAGTTGCTGACTTACAATAAGAGGTTGCTACCTTGCGTGAGATGATGGTGTCTGCTGTTAGTCCAACTGGGGTTACAGACAAAGATGACTGTTGCCCTGGCTTGTCAGGAGCTCCCCGCATTCACTGTGCTATGAGGTGATAGCTCTAGCTAATGAGATAGACCATTTGAAACAAGATCACTCTGAGCTTGATAAAGACGTACAAGAAATGAGTGAGTTAATTGATTCAGTAAATGACAGGTTTGCTCCTTGCCTTTCAGTGGGTCCGTCTATTACCTCCTGGCTGGCTGAAATTTCCTTGGTAGTAACTGCACAGGGCCAACAACTAGATGTTACTGAGCAGTGGACTACCCTAGCTAATAATACAGGCACCTGCACTGCTGAGACCCTGACTACTCTTGAGGAAAGTGTTTACCAGCTGTGGGCCAGACAGCCCCCTCCAAATATAAAGCAGAATTCTCCCTGCACATTAATGTACTCAATAGCAACAATGGTGGCCCAACTCCAGAAGGACATTTCAAGCCTATCTTTAAGCATTTCTTTGACCCCAAAACCTCAATAATTGCAGCTTTCCTAACTATCTATGAAACTGCCATGAGAAGAGCCTCAGATGAGGTGAAGAAGGAACACATTCTAACCTGTCTGCACCCAACCTGTCAAGAGGTAGTATTGCCAGAGCTGCCCACTGTCAAGATCTGGGAAGATATGAAGCAGCTTCTGATTGACAAATATGGTGGTGACCTTAGTTTGGAAGTGAAGAAGGACGCCTTCATGCACATTGATTTCAAATCAAAGGAGACCCTAGCTGAATTTGCAGACAGATTCTACATGGAGGAACAGCAGCTGATTACAAGCTGCCAGTTGACTGCACATGAAGCGTACATGGCTTGAACTCAAGCCCTAAGGTTAAAAAGCTTCTGTGCCTTCACTTTAAGGCTTATAAAGCCATGTTTTCTTCTATGAAGAGCATAAAGACACTGTTGCAGGATATGCACCTTACCTATTCTGGGGCAGTTGTGCGGGAGAATTGTGCCGCCTCTAACTCTGGTTCATCTTCATGTGGCCTGCGTATCCTCATCATGAACTCACAGAATCCTCCTTGACGCCAGGGTTGCCATAACTGTGGGCAGATAATTCACCATTCCTGAGTCTGCACTAATCCTTGGGTTGAAGGAGCAGATCTAAAAGAACAGGCAGGAAAAGAACAGTCAACCTAGAGGCGGAGACACTCTTGGTTGACAATTTTTCCCAGTCTCCCTCAATTTCCCCCTCCATTGCTGACTCTGAGCCTGCTGACACTGAGGCCCCTTCCATTATGCTGTTATTCCATGACATCTCTGATGACTCTGACATGGACAATTCCTATATAAAAGATCCCAACGCCTATTGGTATTCAGTCCTTGCTGTCCCTAAAACAGCAACAGTGGTAAAATTGATTGTAGGGATGTAAAAGTGAGAATTCAAAAGTGAGAATCTAAAAGTGGCCATGTTGACACTTTTAAAATTTTAAAATTAAATTAAAACAGCTCATCTGAAATTAAATTTTATTATGATCTATTAAAATACTTTTTATTCATTCTCTCAACTAAAAAAGTCAAGAAAAAGTCATTAATTTATTTTAAAAAGCCATTTTGAAAATTTAAAAAGTGTTGACAAGGCCACTTTTAGATTATCACTTTTGAATTCTCACTTTTACATCCCTACAGTTGATTTTGCCACTGTTGCCCCCAAAACAATTGCAGTCCCTTATAAGCTACGTTCTGGACAAACTACAATGACTACCAAGCCTCTGCCTGAAGCCAAAGAGGTTGTCTCTTGCCCATACCTCACTCAAGCCAAGAGATCCCCTGTGCTTGTCAAGTCTTCTGAGGTAGCTGCTGAGGTTGCTGACGCTGTGTTCAAAAATATCTCAGTCTTGCTTCCTCTCCAGAATGTCTATAAGGAGTTTCCAGGATCAAGATGCATGATTGAAAAATGGGACAAAGAGCTAGCAGAAGCTCAAGATATCCTGGCTGTTTTCTTGCTCTTTGGTTGTGCTACTACTTGTGTGGAGATATCCATCCAAAAGGTAAAGATTAAGGCTGTCTTGGATACAGGATACCCTGTTAATGTTGTCTCCTCAAAGCTTGCCAAGAAGCTTAAACTTCCCCAACCTCAACTACCACCAGTTGTATGGTACAGCCAGGATTCTCATGACTTACGCTATAGGAGCTTACTCTGCTCTTCCCATGCAGATTGGCAAGCCACTCTTAGCCGCACCTGCTGTTATCTTGGAGAATGAGAGCTACAATCTCCTAGTTGGTACTCAATTCCTCTAGGAAATACAATGGGATCATCAACTATAAGGACAGTTACCTCTCTATCTTAAATATAGAGGTCCCTCTGATCTTTGAAGAGCCAGTTAAAGTTCCCAGGAAGTGCCTCAAGACATGTGCCTTAGAATATCCCACTGGTGTTTTCACTCTAAAATACTGTACCCATTCCTTTAACATGAAGTGTCCTCCTATGGCTTGCCCTGCGTCTGAAGGGATTCCTCTCCTGGCCACGTCTGCTGTAACTATCCCCCCTGGCTATCAAGCCATCTTGGACTCCCAAAAATTGTATGAGCTACCTGAGCATATTTTCTTAGAGTTATACTCTCCTCCCTTGCTAGGACACAATGAACCCTATCTTTACCTGTGAATCTTGGATGTCTCTCATAAGAACCCTGTTCAATTGTTGGTTGCCAACTTAACTGCTCTCCCCATACATGTGTCTAGAGGGCAGGTAGCTGACTATGGCAAGTTCTTGAATGCCCCTGATATCCTATTACTACATCCCTTTGGTTTGTTCCAGGACTTCAATTTACCTGAGAAAGAGCCCCAAGTCCTATCCTTGTTCACTGCTCAAGACTTCCTTCAATTATCCTGGTTCAACAGAAAGAGTTGCTTGATCTACTGGATCAGTTTTCAGATAACTTTGCTAAATATAGCACTGATTATGGTCTAGCCAAAGGCGTCATTCACCAGATTGATACTGGTGACGCTCCCCCCTTCCACGCTAAACCTTATTGCCACAGCCATGTAGAGGATGCTCAGGTATCTAAAAAGCTCAAACAACTTCTAGACGCTGGACTACTTGCTCCTTCCCACAGTCCATGGGCCTCCCCCTTACTCATAATAAAAAATAAGGATGGAGGTCATTGTATTGTGATGGACTACCAACAATTGAACTCTTTAATCAAAAAGGATTCCTATCCCTTACCACACATTGATGATGCTCTCTGCTGCCTTGGGGCTCCAAGTTCTTCTTGGCTATGGACCTAGCCTCTGGGCACTAGCAAGTTGATCTCTCTCCCAAGGATAGACAGAAGGCTGCACTCATCACTTCCAAAGGATTGTTTGAGCCTACAGAAATGCTGAAAGGACTCTGCAATGCTCCAACTACTTTCCAACAAGCCGTGGACTCCATCCTCTGTGATGTGAAGCCTCTTGTGTTCTAGTGTACCTAGATGATATAAAAGTCTTTAGTGCTACCTTTGCCAACTACCTGGCTCATCTCAAAGAAGTTTTCATAAAGATTTGAGAAGCTGTTTGTAAGTTAAAACTATCTAATTGTTCCTTCTTCAAGGAACACCTTGAATTCTTGGGACATGAGGTGACTCAGATAGGAATTTTCCCCATGACTAAAAAAGTTGAGGCCATTGAAAAAATGCTTCCGCCCATCAACCTGCAAGAAGTTCAAGTCTTTCTGGGCATGATGAGATACTACAGACAATTCATCCCCAATTTTGCTGACACTAGTGAACCCTTGGTCCAACTGTTGTGTAATGTGCCTTTTGAATGGACCGCCAGCCAGCACAGGCCTTTGAGACCCTCAAACAAAAACTTAAGAAGGTTCCTATCCTAGTATATCCTGATTATGATAAGGAATTCATCCTATATACTGATGCTAGTGACCTGGTCATTGGAGCCATTTTGGCTCAATTGGATGATGAAGATATGGATCACCCTGTAGCTTATACCTCTTGTGTCCTGAACAAGCATGAGGAGAACTACAGTATAACAGAGAAAGAGTGCCTTGCTGTGCTGCCAGCCGTCAAGCATTTCCACCATTATGTGTATGGCACCCATTTAACTGTGGTTACTGACCATGCTTTGCTCAAATGGTTAAAACAACTTAAGGAACCAGAATGCAACTAGCTAGATGAGCTTTCTTCCTGCAAGGATACAACTTCACTGTGCTGCATTGCCCCAGGATTCAACATCAGAATGCTGATGGGCTGTCCAGAATGCCTATCCTTGCTCTCCACCCTTAAGAGGTTGACAGGTTATATGAACTAATTATATCCTTCTTTGTGGGAGAACAAGACAGAAGAAGTCTGAGTTGCCCTTTCTAAATTATCCCAAGACATGCTCATTTGTGACAATCAGCTTTTCAAGAACGTACAAGACCACTACTTGCCTTATGTAAGGCCTAGTCTTTGCCTTTAAGTGGTGCTTCAAGCTCATAAGGAGACAGAACACAGAGGCGTTGCCAAGACTTATGCCTGGCTCCAGAAAAACTATTTCTGGGAGAACCTTTGCCTGCTGATTCCAGATGTCATTTCAAGTTGCCATGATTACCAGCTTCAGCGACCACAAGCTGCCTCACACAAGTTCAAGCTAGTCCCCCTCAACACACATTTCAAACTGTCAGTATTGACGCTTTAGGACCTCTCCCTTGCTCCTGCTCTGGTTGCTGCGTTATCCTAATTGCTGTTGATCATTTTAGCAAGTGGGTAGAAGCTTGCCCTACTAAGGACATCACTGCCAAGACAACCGCCACCTTCCTGCTGCAAGATGTATTCTTTTGTCACGGTTGTCCTCAAGTTTTGTTGTCTGACAATGGGACTAACTTCAATGCCAAGTTGGTAATCTCTATTGCTAAAGCCTTGGGGTCTCACTAGTCTTTCTCTTCCCCTATAATCCTTCCACCAATGGGGTGGTTGAGCATGCAAATGCAACTCTGGTTTCTATCATGAGGAAACTCACTTACTCTGAAGCTGCCAACTAGTATCTATACTTACCTGTTGCTCTCTTTTCCTATTGCCTTAGCAAACATTGTGTCACCTGACATTCCCCTTTTTCTATGTTGTATGGTTGTGAAGCCACCACCATGTTGCTCTTGGGGCCCCCCTACTCTCCTCTGATAAGGCCATGAACCCTGACAACCATATCAAAGATCTAGTCAACCAAATCATTGATATTCAGGCCACTGCCTACACGTCCACATATAAGACCAAGATGTTTGAACTCTCTCCCAACAATGCTGGATGATCTCCCTTGCCTGAGTTCAACATTGGGGACCATGTTCTTTACTATCAGCATAGAGTAGGAGGACGCACTCATAAACTAGACTTGATGTGGATTGGGCCCTTGGAAGTGACCTTCAAGCAAGGATCAGAGTATACTGTAAAACTCCTCTCCAGTGGTCAATTGTTTGCCTGTGTGCATGACAAGTTCCTCCGCAAGTACCACCCCCCTAAGGCCAATCTAGAGGGGGGCAATGATGTGAATGCTGCCATTCACCATGTTTCAATTTTGCCTTCAATGGGTTATTTTGAGGATGGATCTCCCTCTTTTTCTTTTGCCCTTCAAAATGAGTCTGGCTCCAATTCAAGAAATTCAATTGTTCAGTTTCCTGATTCTGCATAGCTCACTCACCCCACTCATGATTGTGACAAGTGATCCTACCGTCCATGTATTGTTTTGTGGTAAAGCTACCCAGTATATACTCCTTTTCACTTTCACCAATAAAAATCAAGTTCTATTCACATTTTTGTCTTTGTGTCTCCACGTACTTTGGTGCCTATCTAGCCACGTCTAGCAGATATTATTAAATCAGGGCCAAAAGTAATTGCATAGCCTTCCCTGCCATTCTAACCATGACTTAGTTCTAATCCAATCCTAAGGTTAGGATTTCCCGTTATGACTCTGTGCCGCGCCTCAGATCTCAACAGATGCACTCAATAAGGGCTTTATCTGCCCCTCCCTCTTGCCATATGGGGCTGCTGTCTTCTTTGTAGCCAAAAAGGACAGGTCCTTTTGATTGGTAACAGACTACTGCGCCTTAAACAAGGTGATTATCAAGAAAAAATACCCCCTGCTATTGATTGACAGCCTGTTTGACACACTTGTGGGTGCAAAGGTCTTCAGTAAGATCTATCTCACCACGGGGTACAACCAGGTCCACATTGCACCAGGGGATGAGGCAAAAACTGCCTTCTGCACACACTACATGTTGTTTGAATGTTGTTTCATGAGCTTTAGAATGATCAATGCTCCCTCTACCTTTGCCATGTTGATGAACAAAGCATTTGAGGATTTGATTGGAAAATGTTTTATTGTGTACCTTGATGACATTATTATCTTCACCCAAGATCAAACCATGCACCTCCAAAACCTCCTTTCTGTCCTTGACACCCTTTGTAAAAACCAGCTGAAGGACAAGCCTTCCAATTAAAATTCCTCAGGTCAGAGCTCCTGTTCCTTGGGCACACCATCTCTGCCTAAGGGATAAAGCCTGACCCTGTAAAATCAAGGCAATCACCAGCATGCTACCTCCCACCAATGTGGGCCAGGTGCACACATTCTTAGGCATTGTTGCCTAAGAGCGAAAGTTTATTCCCAGCTGTGGAGAACTAATTGCACCCCTCACTGAGCTCTTAAACACCAAACATTGCTTCCTTTGGACCCCTACCAGAGATTAAGCCTTCAAGACTTTGAAGAAAAGACTTACAACTTTGACTGTATTGCAATTCCTCAATTGGAACCACCAGTAGAAACTTGAGACTGATGCCTCTGACAGAGCCATAGGGGACGTGTTATGGGTGGGAACTGACAAAGGTGTCTTCCTCCCTGTGGCATATGAATCCAGGAAGCTCACCAACTCAGAACAACATTACCCCATACATGATAAAGAGTTAACAGCAATTGTGCAAAGCGTTGAGAAGTGGTGCTGTTACCTGGAAGGTGCTACCTTCTCACCTCATGTTCTGACGGACCACAATTCATTTCAGTACTTCAACACACAGTCCCACTTGACACCCCACCAAGCAGGATGGGTTGAGCGTCTATCCCCTTACCAGTTGCGCATTGATTACAAGCCTGGGAAGGAACTTGTCACAGCTAACGCCCTCTCCAGACTGTACATAGAGTCTATCACAGGAGACAATGGCTTAGACCCAGACTGACCAATGCGTTAATTACGTCCTAAAGCAACCTGTTACAAAGGCCTTAATTCTATAATCATTTTCAAGATAAAGGACAATAAAAGCCAGTTCACCACTGATGCTGGTAACCTCTGCCACCTGGCAGAGACAGGTGATAAGACACCTTATATTACCACCACAGAGCAAGGGGATACCAAACTACACTACCACCACACCTTGGGTCACACCAGAGGACAAAACCTCTTAGAGATCATGAAGCGTAAGGTTTGGTGGCCTTGTATGCGCCAAGACATCTTGGACCTCCTGGAAAAAATGTGTGTTGTGCAAAAAGAACACATCTCAATCTGCGCCTCCCAAGTCTGTCCTACCCATCAAATCCATGGAACCCTTTAAACAGTGGGCCCTCAACATTGTTGGACCTCTCCCTAAAGACAGGCTAGGCAAGAAGTACATCATTACGGCTATTGACTACTTCACCCATTGGCCAATAGCGTGGGCAACCACTAACCATACTGCCATCACCATCACCCACTTTGGGAAACCCAAAGGCCTTATCATGTATGATGGACCCAAACTTGTAGGCATGTCATTAAGGTGTACTGCTCCAAGAATGCACTCCAACAGATAGTCACAACCCCATACCATCCACAAGCCAATGGACAAGTGGAGCAGTTAAATGGCTCACTGGTTCAACTGATTGCCAAGCTCTGGCAGGAACACCTCAATACTGCATGCACAGAACACCTGCCTACCGCTCTACTCATTTTGCAAGCAAGGATTAACAGAGGCACCAGGTTCAGCCCCAGAGCCCTGGCCTTTGGAACGCCTGACAGTTTGACGGGAGTTGAACAAGGGAAGTTACGGTCTAAAGTTCCTGGGAAAGATCCCCTGTTGACAACTCCATCCCTGAACCAATGGTGTGCCAAGGCCCAAGAGATCAAACACAAACAAATTGAAGGAGGGACAAAGCACCTTGAGGCAAGGTATGCTGTAGGTGACCCTGTCTACACCCTCAACCCCAATTTGGTCAAGTTAGAACCCAACCACTTGGGGCCCTTCAAGATAGCCGCGGTCTATGACACCACACCTACCAACTTGAAGATGCTCAAGAAAACACCAAGAAGCTTCACCACAATTACTTGTACCCCTGTTGTGCCATCCCCACACAAAAGTTGTTTGTGTGGACCTTCCCAGATCTCCCAAAAACTCTGATCCTGGTGTCTGACAACAAGTAGGGGGTGTTGCAACCAAGTTTCCAGACTTGTCTGCCAACATATCTTACAATATACAGGAGGCACTTGATGTGTTGCCTCTTGTTGGAAATTGCGCCATTAATGCTATTTTGATATGGCCTTCAAATAATGATATATGCAACAATTTGGTTGGTTTTGCTTTCAACTTTGAACATTCCTTGCCTTCTGTAAATGAGTCTGTTCCAATTTCCACACATTCCAAAATTGCCATACCAGCCTTTAACTGATCCTGGTACAACTTCACCCCAATTGATCCCCTCTGCCACTCTGTCTATCTAATGAGTGATCATCAATCCTTGTCTACTATTTAAGTAGAATCATTTCTCCTAATAAAGACAAGTTTATCCATATTTGTGTTGGCTCTAATATTCTTCAAGCTTTTTCCTTTCCTTTTTTCCAAAAGAAAGTCCTCATCTTGTATTTCAGGAAATTAAGGTATGTGCCCTAATTTTGACCTGAAGGCTAACCCAAGGCTAGCTTCAAACCTCAAATCTTTTGTTGTAAAGATTTCCTGCTGTGTCCTCCTGGATGCTGTCCCCAGGAGCCAAACACAACACCCCTTGATGTATCTAACAGCATGAACCAATCTTACAGCAATATTGAATTGCAGGCACTTTCTCCTAATTAGGAGCACTGCCAATTTGACATGTCAATCCCCGCACAAGTTATTCTTTGGCTTCAAACTTTATATGAAATATGCCACTATGCCATCCCCTGTGGCCTTGTGGCTTTCCCCATATAGTATATTAATCACAATATTCTACAATAAAAAATACTCTATTTTGCTTATTATTGTCCTTTCTATTGGACTGTTGTCTTCCCCAATCAAATAATGAACTCTAATTAGTTCAGTTGCAACAAAATTAAGGAAACAATGCCAACAAAAAGCAAACAACGCATATTGAGATAAGCGTAAAACATATACACAATGGGTAAAAAGATGAGATAATGTAGCAAATAGAAAAACAAACAGGAATAAACAAAGAAATAATAGTATCAGAATAACACAGATTTTATTTGGGTGAAAGGTATAAAAACATATGCAAAAGTTAGTAGAAAGTCATATGAGAGAACTCAAAAAGCTGGTGAAGGACCTTCACAAAGCAATCACCAGGATAAGGAAATTGATTGCAAGGTCAAAGCAAAAGTATAGTCTGCTGTCCTTGAAGGGGACAAAATTGACAAGGTGTCAGCAAAGGACTTGATGGCCAAGATGCCCAACACATCCAAGAAGACAATTGGGCAACTTCTCAACATTCAGAAAACCGTAGTCAAGGGCCTCCAATTTAAGTCCTTTGCCCTTTCTGCGCTGTTCATCTGGGTTAACGACCCTGAGATGTATGCTCATCTCAAGCTAGCCAAGCAAGCAAAAATAGAGGAGACCAAATTTCTGGCCCAACTGCTTGCTCCAAGAATGGCCAAGCCTGCCAAAGCTGTCAGCAAGGAGGAGACTATAGAAGATAACCTCTTAATCAAAACTAATAAAAATCCAATAAATCTTACCTTTTTTAGAATAAATTGACGGCAAACTACGCCAGGTCCTGGTCCCTTTTGTACCTGCCTTGTTTTATGCCAACTACACCAATCATGTGGCAAGGCAGTTGATATTGTCTCCTTCTGTTATTTGTGAGCTGTAAGACCAAATCCACAGGACCTTTCTGATGTCTTGGGTGGCATTGGCTGGGCTTACGCATGCTGAGGGGGCATCTGAGTGGGCAGTTACTGCCTAATAGGATGCCCAACTGGTCTGTCTGGACCCAGTATCACTCAGTGGAGTTTACTGTGTAAACTCCATTGAGGTTGTTTGAGACCTCCTGGTGACGCTCCAATTCAAGAATATACAAAAGATGGGCCAGGAACACACAGCTGCTTGCTTCTGCTTCCCAGTGGAGCACACCCTGTCTTACTTGTTGGAGAACTTTGGGCGTATGGTGGGTAAATTGGCTGTTGCAGACGCAACAGCTGTAAATAAGAACACGGTCCTCCTGGCAGACTTCAGGCTGGCCTGGAGTGCCAACAAGACAGGGGTCCCTCAGGCAATGGATCTCACCTTTGCAAAAACTAATTATGAGAAAAAATAAGCACAGTATACAATAAGCTGTGCAAGTTTACTGAAGCCTTTGCTGGGCAAAGACTTTGCCTTGTTGTTTACCTTATGTATATTTTCTTCTTTGGGATGAGCACCAGTGTAGAGGACCTAGACGGGGTCCTTCTTGGGGTTGACAAGGCCTGGCTCTCACTGGACGGGAAGAAGGTCCCCTGGGTACAACTCAGTGGATCACATTATCCAGGACGCCCTGGTCCTGGCTGGCATCTATGGGATTGTAGCCCTGCCTGAAAAGCTGCTGCTTCACCACGCCTGACCCTACTGCCTTTCACCAGCAGGCAAGAGTATTTCAATAAGGGTGTATCCACCGTTCACAGTGTGGCAGTGGAGGTTGTGTGCCACTTCCATTGCAGGGTGGGTACATACCACCAAACCCACTACAGGCACTCCTGATATATTGTCTATACCAATAAATATATTTGAATTTTAGATTATTTTTATTATAGTTAATTTTTTCTAATGCTTATTTTAGCAAACAAGTTTTGCAAAATAAATTCTGGAGAAAGTTTTCATAAAAGCATAATAATATATGCTAATAAAATATACTTCTAATTTTTACATTCTATATTTAATTTTTTTAAATTACATTTTTATATTTATTTGATAAGAGTGATATAAATTTATTTGTGTAATCCATTATCAAGTGTTTGGGATAGTCTTAGATGCCATAATAAAAAAATATAAAAAATATATATTACAAACCTTCATTGATGATTCTGCTGAATTTGATTATGGGCTTAGAAGCTTCTAAATATAAAATGATAATTAATAAATCCTAAATAGTAAATTTGAGAATATAAAAAAGTTGGATACACTAAAACTTTAATTTATTGGCTTTTTGGCAAGGCACACCGGGATGAACAAATCAGCGTGGCCATAGAATTTGGCCACAGTCTCAGTTAGGAGGGTGTGGATCCTGGTCTGCAGCAAATCAAAGAGGTCCTCAGTCCCAGTTGGATTCCCTTACTTGACAACTTGCTTGAGCCAATCAAAGACTTCCTCAATGGGATTTAGGAAGGGCAAATAAGCAGGGAGGAAGAGAAGGCGCAAATTTGCTGTGGCCAATTGCTGGAGGCCCATTGCAATGCTTGTATCAATCATTGGGAATTCCTCAAGAATGTCAGCCACTTTGTGGAGACCAACATTGTCCAACACAATGACATTGATGAAGCCAGGGCTTGTGCGCCTCAGGTGCTCCTGGACCAATCAGAAAAATGATAGAAAGGTCCTGCTGTTATGTGAACCCAATATCATTTGGTAGAGCTCAACCTCCTTTGGACCAAGGAGAGCCACCATCAAATAGACTTTGGCGCAGACTGCAGTACGCCAAGCCACCCTGTCATTTGAGCCTTTGGGGACATAACCATACCCATTGCACATTGACAAGGAAAATGCTGATTTGTTAATGTAATATAATTTGACTGTCCCCTTGGCTTTGAGGGCAGTGTACACCTCTGCATATTTTTCCTGGACATCAATGTTGGCTGGGCTATTACAAATATAGGGGGATACCTGGAGCTTTTTCCAAGAAAATCACATTCCCTTTACCAGATGGTAGTAAAAGGAAATCAAGGCCTCAATCCCAAAAGTGTACTTGACCATGGCCTGTATATTTGCCAGCTCAAGATGTCAGTCCCAGGTGATCCATTGGCGGATTGCCCATTTGTGCTCCTTGGTGAGCATGGTTGATACGCACAATGATTTCTCTGTGGCAAGGACCTGGCCAGTATTGATGAACTTGTTGAAGGTCTTTGAGGCGTACTTAGGATCCACCCCAACAAGAGCCGCAGCTGCCTTATAATCACCAGATCCTGCATTAGCTTAAGCAGGATGATGCATTTGATGTCAGAGATGTGCTTCTGGGCGGGCTTTTTAGAAGTGGGGATTGACTTGTTGGCATTGGGCACAACACAGGGCATAGGTACCTTGATATAGAAGGCTGCAACTTTTTTTAACACCAGCTGTCCCTCATCATTTTTGTAAAACTCAGTCCCCTTGTCCGCTTCCTGGTTGCCATCACTGACGTAAGGCTTGTAGCTAGTGTCAAGCACAGTCTTAACCTTCTCCAGCATAGCTGACGGGACCAACTCTTGTCAGTACACAATGTCAAACACATACAAAGTAAGTTCTACCTCCTTTTTTCTAACCGTTTTGATAGTTGTAACCTTGATGGGCTTCTGGGTCAGCTTGGTGACCCAAGGGTTGATGCTCTGCACCCTAGCAGCTTGTGCTCCTTGAACTGGCTGTGTCAATGCAGCATCATTATTGAACTCTCCTCTCCCATCTCCTTCCTGAGTAGGCAATTGGGTTGCACTAACTCTATTCTTTGGCCCGCGGGGGCAACTGCAACCGCGGCGCACAACAGGTGCATTAGTACTCTGTTGTTGTGTTCCTTCCATTTTTAGAATTTAATAAAATATAAAAAAATTTCAATTAAGTTACTCCCTAATTTTAACTTTTGCTTTTATCTGAATATAGATTTTTAATTAGAGTCTTTCCCACCTAATATCCCAATTATAGATTTTTTATTTCTTAGTTATTTTTGGTTTTACCACACCCATTTTAGAATACCTGAAATAATTTTCATCTGTTTTCCCATATTTTATGCCAAATTAAGCACCCAACACAATATTTTTAAAATTTATGTTTCAGATCTTGTGTCTTATTTTAGATACCTTGGTATCATTCTTAATTACAATCCATTGCACACACTGATTGAGTGATTTTGTTTACATAGTGAATTGCTATTATGTTTTGTTTTTGGATTAAGTTTTGACTCACCTTGCTTGGGTTTATTCTGTCACCCATTGACATAGTAAACATATGTACACCAAAAGTCAACTCACACTATTTTTTTGTTAATCAATGTATTTTGGATTGTATTTTGAATTTTTTTGCTTTGCGCGTGAGCACTTCTTTGCTGTGTTGACTCAGTTTGTCCATTAACGCCAAAAACCCTATTGACAGAGTGTATATTTTAACCTGATAGTTGAATTTTGGTCAAATCTGAAATCATTTTGTTTAAATCTGAGGTATTTTTGGTTGTTGCCATAGCTTTCAAACTACTGTATAATAAAATTCATTGTAAACAAGGCCATTTTCATTATAATTTATATAAATGGACTGTTTTTTATTAGGGAGCCATTAACACTTATTACAAATATTGATACATAGTGCATTTTAAAGCCTGCATATTTATTTATTGATAATGATTCTGTAAAATTTAAGTTGAATTTTGTGAGTTAGTAATAATTCAATGGATCAATTAATCACTGTTTATGACCATTAATTGGCTGATTTTTTTTGCTGTGAAGATTGTGCATTTCCTGATAATTACACACTGGTATCCAACTGGCTGTTTTCACATACTACTGCACAGGTGATAGGAAACATGATTGCCACCCCAACCACATTTGGTCTCAGGGTGGCAACCATGTTTCCTATCACCTGTGTGGTAGAATGTATAAACAGCCAATTGGATACCAGTGTGTAATTATCAGGAAATGCTCAATCTTCACAGCAAAAAAATCAGCCACTTAATGGTCATAAACAGTGATTGATTGATCCATTGAATTATTACTAACTCATAAAATCCAACATAAAATTTTCAGAATCATTATCAATAGGTAAAATTCAGGCTTTAAAATGCACTATTTATCAATATTTTTAATAAGTGTTGATGGCTCCCTAATATAGACACAGTCCAATTATAAAATTATAATGAAAAATATGGGGAATATCAATAATGTATAAAGAATATATGATTAATTATGAATTGGAAGAAATAATATCAATTTTAATAACTTGTCAAAAAGAAAGGTTTTATTTTACTCATAAAAGGATAAGTAGGGGAGGGAATGGGCAGAATGTGTGTTGCCTTCATCTGCGCCTGTAAAAGAGACAGCATCAGAGATAGTGGGGAGGGAATGAGTGGTGGTTTGGAAGTCAGGGTTGGCAGGCAGGTGGATTGGTCTTGATGGGGGAGTTGGGAAGGCAGGGTTTGTTGACTGGGAAGAGGCAGAAAGAGCTGATTGCTTCAATTGCTCAAATTCTTCTTCTGTCATGTATGTGGGCTTGAAAAACCAAATGGATAGACGTGGGAGCAGGAGTACTTTCTGGAATTATCACTATCATTTGCATAAAATATGACAAGATCAGATAAAACCTGGACAAATATGAAAGAGAAAAGCTCATACCCCTTATCAATCTGGGTGCATAGTCCATTGTATGTGACAGGCTTTAAGCACCTGATAACTGAACCAAAATTGTTAAGACATACCTCTGCAAGATGCATGTCAGCGTGGTAGATGGGATAGGACCAGTAAGTATGCCCCGCAGCCCTAATTTCCTTGGTTGCCCATTCCTCCTGCTCCATCTTGCACTCAGTAAAACTGTGTACATGGCATGTTAGGTAGTCCACTCCTCCAACATGTCCTTGAGCTCTGTCTGGTAGGCATACTCATCTGCAATATTTGATATTGCTGAGTAATAATTGACACCCAATGGAGAAAAAGCCAACAAAACCCTAACAAATTGATACAAGATTGGGCTGCACTTGTAAACGTCTGATTAGATACACTTTTCTCTATAATCTTGTATACTTGCAGAAATCTTGGTTTACAACAAAAAGATGACGTCATTGTGCGTCCTCATTGCCCTCTCTTTTATAAACATAATAATGGTTGAATTGTAGGGGTTAGTATTCACCAAACTGGGACCACTGAGAGCTTGATTAGACAAGATTATAGCAGCAACCACAACTCCATGCATCCACAAATTGACTGTTCTCTTATTTGTGAAAATGCTGTGGAGTCCCAGTTGAAGACGTACCTGGATCAAAGCATCTGCTGGTCACATTCCATGATGGGCATCATAAGGGGATGGGCTTTTTCATCATCAGTTGAAGTGCAGGTACCAGTTGGGGTCTTCTTGAGAGGGGGCCACATTTGGTGTGGGCTTGCAGGTTTGCAGTCACAGTGGACTTTGCAAAACTCATCACAGCTGCAATTTCCCCAAGGGACATAACTATCCCTTGATTTTCAACCATTTTGAGATCAATTTCTTGGGTAATTAGCTTTCTTCTGTGTCTTGCAGGCTGATTGGCTGGAGGTGGAATGTGTCTGTTTTAGGAACCAGATGGTGCCATCTGATTGGCTGTTTCTGGATTCTGGCCTACTTGGGTGGCCTCTTGGCTCAATTGGCCAATTCCAGATGCTAGTGTTGATACAAGATTTGGGTTAGCAGCTGCCTGTGTGTGATGGGCAAAAAGGGCCATGCTTGAGGACGCGGGAGAAAGAACACACTTCTGGGTAGTGCTTGGGATGGGACCTGCGGGTTGGGAATGACCATAGACAGAGGCTTCACTATTGGAAGACCCAGTGTAGCCTTGTATGATTTTGTCAAGGCCAGGGAACAGCTTGTTGACTTGGTTATTATTGAAAGAAGGCATAATAAATTTTTATTAAAAAATTAAACTCAAAAAGAGGAGTGTATATTTTAGTCAATTTTATTGTTAAGTATGTTAAGTTGGTGAAATAAGAGATCTAAATTTTAGCTGTCCTAAACTGGAATAGGGTGATTTTTGAGAATGCCTGTGATTCTTAAAAGAATTCACACAAATCCACTCTAGATCCTTTGACTTCCTGTTTGAGATGCCCATAAATTATATTCATTTCAAATTCACCTAATTTTTTATTTGAAATTTGGTTCTTGGATTTGACAATCCTGCAATTTCATACTCTTTAATCTTTACATGTTGTCTATGATTTGTTAGACATACAGAAAATACCAAATCATACATTAGGATCCCACATTTATGGTTCATGTATCCTGCATTTGTATGTTTTGTCTTTAGTTAGTTGAGTTATCAAGCAAGTGCCTAAAGTCAAAGTGTGGAGATCAAAATCTCCAAATTGATGGATTTTTTGATCTCTGCACTTTTTTTCAATAAAAAAATTTCCAAAAAAATTAATATTTTCTAAAATTTGACTTTTTTAAAATGTTTTTACTAGTAGCTAAAATTGAAAAACCAAGTTCAAAGTGCCCAAATTGATGCAATTTAAACCAAACCTTAATTTAATTTGGCTTTTAAAATAGAATTCATTTACCCCTTTGAATAGAGGGGACAAAATCAAAAGTGCAAAAATTGAAGTGCAAAAAAATCTTCAATTTAATATTTGATACATCAAAATTAAAAAAAAATTTAAATTTAAATTTTTTCTATATGTAAAAAAAAGAAATCAAGAGCTAAAAAAAGCTTTTTTGACTTTCAGCAAATTTTTTAATTTGTTCTGTTCAAATCTTAATATAAAATACTATTATAAGCTCTTTCTTTTTAAAAAGTAAACTTTTGTATCATAAAAAATCATTTAAAAATTTTCATATAGTTTCTTAATGGGTGCAGAAATCAAAAAGTAGTCAAATCAAAATCCAAAAAGGTACCAAAAAACTAGGTCCACTTAATATTGATAAGGAGCGCCTTTTGGGGAAGCTTCAAATATAGAATTAGGAGAGAAGAGAAGTATTTTTATTGGGTATTATTTTTAACTTATATAGATTGGGCTGTGGTGGAGATTTAGTTGGATTGAGCATAGGGGTTGGTCATGTGGGGGATGGGTTTGAGTCACTGGATACTTGAATTGTCATGTGATATTGCTTGGTTACCATTCTTGGTAGATCAAACAGTATATTGGAAGGGCACCAAATCAGGTGATGGCTGGATGTTAAGCAGGTTGCTGGTAGCCAGAATGCCTGTACATCCAGACCCTTGACACCCCCCTTAAGGGGTTACTCTGGTGCATCAGGAGGGGGCTTTGTTTTCACAGCTGCCGCCTGATGCTCCTGGAGCTGTTTACTAGTTGAAACCAGTCTGGTCAAGTGTTCTCCTTTACTAAGGCAGAGACAGGTTCTGTGGTATCTCTTGAGAATTGGGGTTTTGGCACCTTGGAATTTTACTAGATAGGTGTTGTGATCTGGTCTGTACTTGATGATTCTTCCTGATCCCCTATGTACTGAGTCTAGTTTCTTTCTGTTGCCAGCTAGAACCCAGACAGGGGAGTTGATGGGAAGTTTTTTCTCTGTGGAGGTTACCTTTTGTATTTTGAGCCTTTTTATTTCTGCTATTTTAGCTTTGAGGCATATGTGTTGTAGATTTGGTACTTGTTCTACTGTGGGGGGTTTCCCCAGGGGGATCTTTATGTATGGCTTCTTGTTGCAGGTAATTATTTCTGGTTTGTACCCTTAGGCTAGCTCAAACAGTGAATAGTCTGCTCCTTGATTGGTGTGGACTCAGGATACTAGTTATGCATGATTCACTTATAGTGGCCATTGTGTCTTTGGTTTTTCCATCCATTATTTTCTCCAGGGTTCTGATAAGGCTGCCGTTTAGGCGTTGAACTCTGCCGTTGGCCTGTGGCCTGTAGGGCAAGGCTGTGGAGTGCTTAATGTTTTTGGATTTTAAGTTGTTATTTACTACGTGACCTGATAGCTCGGTTGCTCCATCAGTTATGATGTAGTCTGGAGTGCTGTAGTCAGCTATGATTGCTTTGTTAATGAATTGGTTTATGGTTTCTGCTTTATGGTCCTTTGTTGCATAGTAGATGGGCCAACATGTGGCAAATAGATAGCTACAATTAAGAAACATTGGTTTGTCTTTGTTTCTGGGAAGGGGGCCACTACGTCTAGCCCCCAAACCTTGAATGGTTCAGGGTCTGGTACTGGGTTGACTGTTGGCTGGGGAGCCTATGTGCTGGTGTATTTCTTGCACACTGTGCACTTTTTCAGAACATTAAATTATATCCTGTTTGAGGTTGGGCCAACATATTATCTTTTTAATGTGAGGTATAGGTTGTTAGTCTTTGTATGTCCTAGTAGGCAATGATGTCTTAATATGGTGTCAACTCTTTTTGAAAGTGGGAGGCATGGGACATGTTTGTTGTTAATGATTTGGTATACAGTGCCATTTGATACATGAAAATAATTTTTGTTCATTACTAATGTATCATGGGTCAGTTGATGTATTGAGGGGTCTTTCCCTTTGGTTTTAAACTCAGTGTTGTACAGGTTAGGCCAGTCAGGGTCCAGGTGGTTAGGGTAATCCTCTCTAGGCTGACATAGTCTAGAGAGAGCATCAGCTGTGACCAGCTCTGCCCCTTTTTGTATTGGATGTCCAAATTAAGCTGCTCCAGCAGGGACATCCATTTGGTTTGTTGCTGTGCAATTGTGTTCTAAGTTTTGATATATATTAAGGATTTATGGTCAGTTAGTACTTGGACGTTTAAATGTCCTTCTAAGTAACATCTCCATTTCTTGCATGTATGGTATATTGCTAGCAATTCCTTATTGTGTATCGGGTATCTCTGCTCAGTATTGGTTAGTTTTCTGATTTCATGACATACTGGCAGGAAGTCTTGCTGCCCTGGCTGGCGGATGTGCAGGACTGCGCCAATGGCAGTGTCACTGGCATCTGACTTGAGCTTGTAGCACCTGTTGTTATTAGGGTATTGCAAGATTAGTGCTTCAATCAAAGCTTGTCTTAATATTTGTAAATTCTTGTCACATTCTGGTGTCCAGATGAATTTATTTTTGGTATTACCCTTGGTTAGGTCATTGATTGGTGCGGTTAGTTTCCTGCAGTCTTTGATGTATTTCCTTAGGTAAGCTATCATACCAAGAAAGCATCTAACTTGTTTAACAGAGGTGGGGTGTTGCATGTTATGTATGGCTTTTATTTTATCTGGATCTGCTTTGATGCCACCGTCAGAGACAATGTGGCCCAAGAACAGGAGTTCATTTCCATAAATTGGCACTTACTTAGTTCTGCATAAAGTTTGTGCTTTGCAAGTCAATTGAGTGTCTTGCGGACATGCGTGAGGTGTTCCTCTTTTGTTTTTGAGATATGATGGTATTTTTGAGGTAGTATAATTTGTTTGAGAGGCCATTTAGCGCTTGGTTCATCATGGTGACAAACGTTGCAGGAGCGTTAGTCATCCCAAAGTTCATTACCCTACACTCAAAGGATCCAAATTGTGTACAGAACACAGTCTTTAATATGTCCTTTTCCTTTACTTTGACTTGGTTGTAACCTGAGGTGAGGTCAATTTTGGAGAAAATTTTGGCTCCTGAGAGTCTTGCAAACAGATCCTCTATAAATGGGAGAGGGCATTTATTCTTTACTTTGCTTTCATTTAGTGCTCTGTAGCCAGTTACTAGATGCAGAGTACCTTCCTTTTTCTTTACAAAGAACACTGCTGCCCCCATGGGGATTTGGACTGGAGAATGAATCCTTTAGCTAATTTGTCCTCAATGTGTGTTTTGAGGGTTTGGGTCTTCATGGGGGAGAATCTGTAAAGGGGTGCAGGTTTAGGAATGTCTTTACATAGGTTGATGCCATGTTTGACCTCCCGTTTGGGGAGTAACTATGTGAGTTCTTCTTTGAATACATGGGTGTATTCATTTAGGAGTGCCACAAGTTCTGGGCATTAGATCTTGGTTGTTTGCATGTTATTAAATTAAGTGTACCTCATTATGTGGAGGGTACTATCTTTGGTTAGATGTTCTGAGTCATCTTGGTTTATGACCTGGATGAATACTGTGTCTCTTAGAATGAGGTCATTGGGTTCTTTGAGGATATTGAGATTGACTCAGTTGCATTTGATGGTCATTGTTTTTATTTTCCAACATACACTGAGGTTCACTCAGGTGAACCAGTCCATGCCTTCTACAATATCATAGTTTATGTTGTTCATGAAAAGTCCTTTGATGGATTTTTGTATGCCTTGGAGGTCAATTCTGAAGGGAGTTGTTTTGCCTTTGAGTAGAACCTTTGATTTATCTGCCATTCTGGTGTATTCAAAGTTGGATTTGACAACTGGTATTTTGTACTTGGTTACAAATAGTTTGCTAACTATAGTGTGTTGTGCACCAGAGTTGAATAAAATTTTATGTGTATGTGATTTGTAAGTGCATGGATAGACAAGAAGTTGTGAGCAATCTTTAATTTTCACATTCATAAAAATGGAGAATTGTGGGACACGTGGGATGCAAGCAGCAAAGTTTGTGCTTTGGTACAGTTTCTTGTTGTTGTAACTGTGCTGTTTTAGCAGAGTTACAAGGGGAAAAATATTTAGAAGCTAGATAATAAACTTTATTGAGAGATAGTGATTATATAGTCAATGTGAATCAAGGATAACAGGAACATGATTGTGTTGATCACACGGCTGGATGGTGAAGGGGGGTGGCTTGATCCTAGTAATGAGTCAAGCGCCAAAACAAGGTATCCACCATAAAGGATAATCATATTTTCATGTTGTTGGATTTGGTAATTTGAGTTGACTTCCTAGTCTGGCTTCAAGTGGCTAGGTAATTGGATTGCGGGTCACAAACTTGCTTGTTTAGAACCTTGCTAGCAGGTTGAGCCTGCTGTTTTGACACACACCCCCAACTGAAGGTTGGCCTCCTCTGGGGATAGATTTTTCAGGGAGGTTGTCAGGAGCCTGGGCGCTGTAATGGACTAATTGTTGTTCTGTGGCGGGCAGGGCGGTTTTGCGTTGTTTTTGTCTTGCTTGGCAGGGTCTTAGGCAATCATGGTGTAAGATCTTGTCTTGTTTGCGCTTTCTGAGTCTTTGCACAAGGTAAGTGTTATTGTTGTTTACCTTTAGGATGGTTGCTGGTCCTACTTTTTCTGGTTTTAGTTTGCTTTTATCAACGTTCATGACCCAGACTTTGTCCCCAACTTCATGTCTATCTCAGATGGGGACAAAGGTTTTTTGCAGACGTTCATTTTCTTTTCTGTTTGTTCACAGTTGGCCTCTATAACTTGAGGGTCTGAGCGCAGGGGGACTTCACTTGGGATTTCTAGTTTGGGTCCTGTTAATGCTTGGATGATATTTGGCTGTGAGCTGTATACCAACTCAAAAGGGCTCTTTCCGGTGGATCTGTTCACTTGGGTTTGGCACACAAGTAGTGCAGTCAATAGCTGCTTATACCAGTCTTCAGGTCTCACTGCGGTGAGTTTGGTTAAGGCTTGCATGAGGCTACCATTAAGCTGCTCTACGCGTCCATTGGCCTGTGGGTGGTATGGTGTTGTTACAGTGTGTTTGACCCCATTATTGGCAAGGTATATGTTGGTGTTTTTGGAGGTCAATCCTTTCCCTCCATTGGTTATCAGGAGTTCTGGCTTTCAAAACTTGCTGATTATCTCTTTTCTAATAAATTGCCGTACATTATTACCAGTGTGCGCCCTTACTGCTTGGGCTACTGGCCATCTTGTAGCAAAGTCTATGGCGGTGATGATGTATTTCTTATCATTGTGTTTCCCTGGCATGGGGCCAACAACGTCAAGGGCCCATACCTTGAAGGGTAGTTGTGTGCGGATGGGTAGTACTGGCTTTGGAGGGGTTTTGCTTTTGGAAAACTTTTTGCATACCTCACATTGGTCTAAGACTTTCTGAAAATCATAATATAAGGTTGGCCACTGTCAAGTTTATACTTCTGGGAAGTATAATAAACAAAATAAAGGGGAAGATTTTAAGAAGAGAATGATGCTTTATTGAATAGGAATATAGGCTAATATATAGTATCATGACAAGCCACATGCTGTCCATGTACATCATGGAGGTCATGGGGCTTATCTGAGTAATGTTCTTCTTGAGTTATAAGGCTTAATTAAGTTGTGTTCCATTTAGGACCTGGATTAAGTGATCCCTGTCATAGATGGTTAACTGATAATGGTGCCATCAGTTTATTGACTGGACGGTGAACCATTTGGTGAGCTGTTTGGTGGTTTAATCAGGGTGTTAATTCCCCAAGAGGGAGTAATCAAATATGTTGCGACATCTCCCCCTGGGGTGCTGGAAGGCGGAGCCTTGGGAATTTTCTTGAGAGTATCTGGTATGCAGGCTTGGTATTGATCCATTTTGGTGTTGGGCGCAGGAGCCTTGAATTTTGTTGGGCTGTTCTTGCTTTACACAAGCAGAGTTGGTTTTGGTGAATACTTTTCAGTTCAGTTTGAGCTCTAATCCCTTTGATGAGGTAGGTGTTATTGGGCGTCACAGCATGACAATGCCTGGTCCGCGTAGTCCTGGGTCTAGTTTGTGTTGGGCGTAATTGACAACCCAGATCTTGTCTACGACTTGGAACCTTTCTTGTTGCAATGGGATTGCTTCCCGCTGGACCCTTTGGTGCTCCATCTTTTCTTGGTTCTTTCTGGCTTGTAGTACTTTTGGGACATTGCTGTCTGGTATCTTCTTAGGAATTGGCAGTTGTGGACCTGTGGTTGTACTGACAAGTGAGGGTTTCTGACCATAGACAAGCTCATAAGGGCTTTTGCCCATATTGCGGTTGACCTGTGTTCTGTAGACCATAAGGGCAGTTGGTAGCATATCAACCCAGGCTCTTGGATTGCTGGCAGATAACTTACTGAGGGCTTCCACTAGAGAACCGTTTAGTTGTTCTACATATCTATTTTCTTGTGGGTGATATGGGCTGGCTGTGACGTGTTTTATTCCATTCTTGGCAAGATAGATGTTGGTGTCAATAGCTTTAAGTTCAGTGCCTCCATCTGTGATTAAGAGGTCAGGTTTCCCAAACTTTGCTATGATCTCTTTACCAATGAATTACCTCACATTGTTGCCTTTTTGTTCTTTTGTGGCTTGTGCTACAGGCCATCTGGTTGCATAGTTAATAGCTGTGATGATGTACTTCTTGCCTTTGCTTTCACTGGGCATAGGCCCCACAATATCCAACAACCATACCTTGAAGGGTTGTGTGATGGATACAGGTACTACTGACTTGGGTGGAGCTTTGGTTTGGGCGTACTTCTCACAGACTTTGCATTGCTTAGTACTTCTCTGATGTCATCTAGAATGTTGGGCCACCAGTAGCATGTCTTGAGGTATTCATGCAAGTTTCTGCTACAGGTGTGTCCCAAGTCTCTGTGGTATTGGAGGGTTGTGACAATCTTTTGTGTTGACAGGACGTAGGGTACAGTGTCACCATTTGGAAGTATTTGGTGAAGGGTACCATATACATTTTTGAACAGATGTTTGTTCTTGAGGACTTTCTCTTGGATGTTCATTGGTGTGCCAGGTGGGAATCCTTCCTGGAGATTCCCCATGATTAACATAGGCCAGTTGGGGTTGCCATCACTGCAAAGGATGTGTTTATTGTATAGCCTTGATAGGGCGTCTGCAGTAAGCATCTCCTTGTCTGGCTTGTATTCAATTTGCATGGGGTATCTCTGTATGTGACTCATCCATTTGGCTTGTTTTCTTGACAGTTGTTGTTGTGTTTTAAATAACATCAAGGACTTGTGGTTGGTTAGTACCTTGAACGCCTGGGCTCCTTCCAGATAGCATCACCATTTCATGAGGCAGTGTATGATTGCTACCAACTCCTTGTCATATATGGGGTATCTTTGTTTACTGTCCAATAGTTTCCTTGATTCATATGCCATGGTAAGGAAGTCCTTTTGGGCCGTTTGGATATGGAGGACCCCCCCTATGGCATAGTCAGAGGTGTCAGTTTCTAGCTCATAGATACCCTCACAGTTTGGGTATTGTAGGATGGGGGCAGTAACCATGTGTTCTTTCAGTTGGCGGAAATTTTGATCTTGTAAGGGTGTCCAAAATTTTTTGGTTGTTTTCCCGGTGATGGCTGACAAGGGAGCTGTTAGGGCGCCCCAGTCAGGAATAAACCTGCGTTTGTAGGCTACCATTTCAAGGAAAGTGCGGAGTTAGCTCTTGCTCCTTGGGGCTGGCATCTTTGTTATAGTGTGTATCTTATCTGGATCCAATTTAATACCGTCCTTGCTGATGATATGGCCAAGGATGGTAGTTCAGTTGAGAAGAACTTGCATTTGGACGGTTTGGCAATCAGTTGGTTGTCTTCCAGGGTACAGAGAACTGCGTGGATGTCTTCCCAGTGTTGTTGCAGGTTGGGACTATAAATGAGATGTTGTCCAGGTAGATGATTGCTCTTTTTCCAATGTGTTCCTTGAATACTTCATTCATGAAGGTCAAAAAGGTACTGGGAGCGTTTTTCATGCCAAAGTTGAGGACAACACATTCAAAGGATCCATATTTAGTTTGAAATATGGTCTTTGGAATGTCTTCAGATTTCACGCAAATTTGGTGGTAACCTGCTATCAAATCAATTTTTGTGAAGATTTGGGACCCCCCCAGGGCATCAAAAAGGTCATCAATTAGGGGCAGGGAATACCTGTTCTTTATTGTGACCTTGTTGAGGGCCCTGTAGTTGGTGACCAGGCGGAGGCCTCCATCTTTCTTTGCTACAAAGAAGACAGCGGCACCAAAGGGTGATTTTGAGGGTCTGATGAGACCTTTCTTGAGTGCTTTATCAAGGTAAGCTTTTAGGGCGTCATCTTCTTGTGGTGTGAGGCAGTAGATGGGTTGTGCTTTAGGCACACTACCTTTTAGGTCTATCTCATGTTGTATATCCCAATCAGGGGGCAACCCGGGTAGTGATTCTTGGAATACAGAGGAAAATTCATTGACTAGCTGGTTGCTAATTGGGTTCTGTTTGTGTTATGTTTCCATGGTTTTGAAGTGGATAACCTCATATGTAAAGGTGCTCCAATTGATTTTGCTGGGTTCAGTTTCTTCTCCTGTTTCCATGATTTTAACAAATATGTGATCCCTCATGAGAGTGTCAATATGTGTTTGGTATACATGGTAGTGGAATTCTCCTTGCTGTATAGTGAGGATGGCACTTTCCCAGTTGATATGAGGTTTTATCTTTCTCATCTATTCCAGGCCAATTATGACATCATATTTGGGGATTGGTATGATAGGGCCACTAATTGTTGTTTGTACATCTCCAATTTGGGCACAGAAAGGTTTTGCCTCATGGGTAACTGGTGTGCTTTGGTTGTCTGCCATGATGACCCTCTTGATGCTATTTTGAGCAATAGGTGGCTTCATGAGTTCTGTGAAGCTCTTGTTGATGAGAGATTGATCTGCACCAGTGTCAAATAGTGCTGTGCCCTGGTATCTGCAAAAGCAGAAAGGATAAGTGAGGAGTTTATTTCCAGTTTGGGCGGCAAACAGTATAGGATTGCTGGAGGGAACTTGGATTATGGTGATTGAATCCACGTCCTGTTCTCTGTACAAGTCTTGTGAAGTGGGGGAGGGCGGCTTGCATAAGCACTCCCCTGAGCTTTTATCTTCTTGTAGTATCTTTGGTGCTGGCCTGGTTGACTTGTGCAGTGTGATTCCCAGTTTGAGGATGGGTATTGTTGACTCGGTTGTTTTGCTTATTGGGGCAAGGTTCTCTCTTAGCTGCAGGGTTTTCCTTGCGCTTGTTGGTGATGTGTAGATTGTCAGACTTCTGAGCTGTGTGTTTTCCCTCTAAGAATACATCCTCAAGGTTCTTGCAGCAAGTCATGTCAAACTGACGTCTAATGTGTATGGGAAGGCCATTGTAGAAGTCTAGGCGTGGCCCAGGTTCATCAAGGTTGATGGTGTTGGGTGCTTGGTTGTGTAGTCCTTCATATGCCGCAATGTACTCTTCAATGGTTCCTGTCATTTTGAAGGTTTAAATCTTGGTCATAATCACTACGTTGGAGTCCTTCATGAAGAACTTTTTGAGGAATGCGGCCTTGAACATTTCCCAATTTTTCTTCTGGTCAGGGTGTTGGGCTAACCATTTGGTTATAAAACGTGAAGCAGTCCCTGTGACACAAAGGGCAATCTTGATGACCCAGAGTCTTTGAGGGTATTTCACTTGTTCAAACTTGCTTTGCATACTGTTGATCCAGATGGAGGCGTTTTTGTGGCATAGTCCTTCAAAGGCGCTAATTTCAGTGGTGTGCAGGCGTTGAAACACAATATTGGGTATCTCAGGCTGCAGAGGCGCTGTTGTGGTTGGTGTGGTGGGCAACAGTCTGCGGGCTTTGAGAGTGTTGTACTGATCAATGGGCACAAGGACTTTATTGTAGATGGCAAGGCCTGCAGGAACGTCTTGTCCTACCTTGTAATCTCTCCAGCTATTAGGAACTGACATTGTTTGGGTTCTTTTCTTGGGAGGAATTTTTTCTTTGAGTTGGGTCTGTATGGATAACCTACCTGTGCTACCACTGTCAAGTTTATACTTCTGGGAAGTATAATAAACAAAATAAGGGGAAGATTTTAATAAGATAATGATACTTTATTCAATATGGGTATAGGCAAATATATAGTATCATGATAAGCCACATGCTGTCCATGTACATCATGGAAGTCATGGGGCTTATCTGAGTAATGTTCCTCTTGAGTCATAAGGCTTAATTAAGTTGTGTTCCATTTAGGACATGGATTGAGTGATCCCCATCATAGATGGTTAACTGATAATGGTGCCACCAGTTTATTGACTGGACAGTGAACCATTTGGTGAGCTGTTTGGTGATTCACTTGGGGCGTTAATTCCCCAAGAGGGAGTAATCAAAGATATTGTGATATCACCAGGCCTTGTTTTTGAGGAATTTATAGAAGTTGCAGCTCTTTATGTGCCCTAGTTCTCTGTGTTAGCGTAGAATTTTGTCAATTTTTCTGGTGTGTGGGAATATAAGGAATGGTGGTCACATTGATCATTTTCCAATGTAAGGTTCCATATACGTCTGCAAATAAGTGTTTGTTCTTAATGACTGTTTCTTTGGTTATGTCTGTGGTGCTGGGGGGAAGCCTTTGTCTTTTTTTTGGAGCACCAGGAGAGGCCAGTCTGGCTCAAGCCTGTTCTATCCAGAAGGCTTGACAGCAAGATAGGTTTGCTTGGGTTTTGAAGTATATAAGCAGCTTGTGATTGGTCAATGCTGTGAACTCCTCCTGTTGTTCTAGGTAGAAACTCCATTTGACCAGGCAGTATACAATTGCCAGCAACATCTTGTTGTATATAGGGTATTGGCACTTGCCGTCTGTCAGCTTGTGTGATTCATAGGCTACAGGCAGGAAGTCACCATCACTATTCTTGATTTTTAGGACTCCCCTGATGGATGCATCTGAGGCGTCGGTTTCCATTTGGTATTCCCTGTCACATTTGGGGCATTGCAGGATGGGAGCTGTTGTGAGCTTCTTCTTGAGGCGTCTGAAGCAAAGGTCACATTAGGGGGTGCATACAAACTTAGATTTGGCGCCTGTTATAGCAGATAAGGGAGCAGTCAAAACGCCACAGTCAGGTATGAAGCAGCATACATAAGCCATCATCCCCAAGAAGGTGTGGAGTTCCAACTTATCCTTGGTTGACGGTATCTTGCAGATGGCCTGTATCTTTTGACTATCAGGTTTGAGCCGTTCTTTGAGACATGTGTCTCAGGAAGGATAATTGCTTGCAGAAAAACTTGAACTTGGAGGTTTTGGCCAACAGTTTGTGTTGTGCCAGGGTAGCAAAGACTGCCTCTAGGTCCTTGTGGTGCTGTTCCACCAAGGGGCTGTAGACAATGATATTGTCCAGGTACACTAGGGCATATTTGTCTATGTGGGGTGCAAACACTTTGTTCATGAAGGTCACAAAGGTGGAATGGGCGTTTGTCATGCCAAAGTTGAGCACCACACATTTGTGCAAGCTGTATTTAGTATGGAAGGCTGTTTTGGGGATGTCTTTCTCCTTAATACAAATCTGGTTGTAGCCTGCAGTCAGATCAATCTTTTAGAAGACCTTAGCTCCTCCCAAGGCGTCAAAGAGATTTTCAATCAGTGGTAGCAGATAACAGTTCTTGATGATAACTTTGTTTAGGGCTTGCTAGTCTGTGACTAGATGTAAGGTATTGTCCTTCTTGGCCACAAAGAACACGGCAGCCCCAAAAGGAGACTGTGAGGGGTGAATAAGTCTTTTCTCCAACGCTTCCTTGAGATAGGCACATAGGGTGTTATCTTTTTTGGGGGTCAGCCTGTAGATAGGACGTGCTTTGGGGACAGCCCCTTTGAGTTGGATGTAGTGTTGGATGTGTTTCTCAGGGGGCAGCCCAGGTAGCACTTCCTTGAAGATTTCTGGATGGCAGGCCACAATTTTAAAATCCTGAGGCATGGAGGTATCCTGGTGATCTTTGAAGTGTATGATTTTGTACTAGCAGGAGTCCCAGTCAATTGCCTTCAGGTTTTCCTTTTTGTCCAGGGTCTCTGTGATGTGCACAAAGACGTGATTGCGTAGGAGTTGGTCCACTGAGTCAGGGTAGATTTGGTGGTTGACACCTTCACGCTTGATGGTCAAGACTGAGGTTGCCCAGTCTACGTGAGGGTTGTTCTTTTGTAACCAGTTTAACCCCAGTACAATGTCAACCCTTGGGAAGTCAATGACAGGACCTTGGATGGTGGAGTGAAGGTTCTCAAGCATGACAGAGAAGGGGGTGGGTTCCCTTGTCACAGCAAATGTGGTGTTCATCAGCCAGGACCACATTTTTAATCCACAAAGGATTAGTGGTTAGTGTAAATTCACTGCCACCTATGGCTTTGAATCAAACTGTTTTCCCCTGCTGCACCAAAAAAGAACCAAAAACAACAGCCAAGTCATTAAATTCCCTAGAATATTTAGCTCACACTGTTGATGAGATATTTGTTTTGGCCTACCCTACAGATCCCCCTGCTTTGGTTGCCCTGGCTTGCAAAGAAACACTGATCAATTTGGATTGTTTGTTATCATGGTGTTGTTCTCTCTTAAAAATTATCAGGAACGGCCAATCAAAGGATGCCACATCAACAACAAGAAAATCAAATGAATCTGAAATGATTGGGATGCCTTCTAGCCAATCAGGTGGAGCTGCAGAAATTAGAGCAACACTCTCCAGTCCCTCTGACCCTATCCAGAAAATTTTTTCTCCTAGCCAATTGGATCTAGGTCTAACTGTCATGTGATCACTGTCATTGCAAGCCATTCTTTTTAACCTAGCAAGGGGACTTTCAGTCCCCTGCTTGTCTATTTCCAGCAACCGCCAGAATTAACTCATTCCGCAAGTTAGCTTACTACATATCAATAATCAGAATTAAAAATACTTTAATGTTGACATCATTGAAAAGTCATAATTAAGTTTTAACTCATGCAAACTACTAAATGCTGACACTTTTTTAATAAGCAGAAACCTGTTTCCTGAACATTTTACTTAATAAAAATTAAGATTCAAGCTCTTTTTAGGGTAATGTGACAACATAGATTTTAAAAAGTCCATAAGAAAATAATATATGAATACTTTAAAAAATTTCATAAAAATACACTTTTATTTTATTTTACTATGAAATTAGCTATCTTTACTATAATAAATTTTTTCCCACTTATAAAAACAAAAAAAATCCAATACACAAAAAATACTACATAAAAAGTTACATATTATAGCAAAATATAACAATCAGAAACAGTAATATAAAGTTTTTTCTATATTGAAAACTACAAAAAACATATAACTTACTAGTAAAATACCAATATAGGCCATGTAATACAGTCTAAAGCATAAAACTATCAATAGAAAATCAATGATTTTATAAAAATAGTATCATAAATTATTAATGAGTTATTTAGAATAACTATTCATTTAAAATATTATACTTCATATATAAGAATAATAAAAAAATTGGCAATACTCAATAAATTTAATTCAAAGCTAGACTGTGATCACCTGGTTGCCATTAAGAACTGTGGCAATCTTCTTGATGTATTTCCCAATCTCTGAAAGCTTATATTTGGCCTTGACAACATCCTTGATCTTCTCTTGATACTGTTTCTCTTTGGTGGTTCTCTTCTTCTTAGATGGGTGGTTCTCAATATCTCTGATGGATGCAGCAGTCTTCCCCTATTGGACTTTGAGGTGCTCATAGAAGGTGTTGTATCTGGGCTTGATTCCAAAGGAGGACTTTATATGCTTATGCCAGACCTCCAAAGATGAAGGAGTTTCATCTCATCCTTAAGAACTGCCTGGTAGCAGTTCCAGTTAGCTTTGGCTCTGGGCTTGCTCCGGCACTTAGTGACCTTACGTCCAATCCACTGTGGTTCATAATATTCAATGAAAGGGTAGAAGGCACCATCATGTTTCTTGGCATATAGATCCTGGCATAGGAGCTCAAAGGCTTGTTCAGTATTCTCTTGCTTTACAAAGGCTAGTGCTACAAACTTCTGAATTAAGAACTTGCACTTTCCTGATGTATCTAGACAGTGGAGCTTGCTGAGCTCAGGTAGACCCTTTAGTTGCCTGTTGAAAGCCTGTCAATAATGGAAAAAAACACCCCTGGACCTCTCCATCAAAGTTATTTACAAAAGTGTTATACTGGGCAGTTTCATAGTCCATGATTATAGTTGAGGGGCCAAGTGCTTTATCTTGAGATTCTTTTTCTGCAGCAAGGGTGGCTTCATCCTTTTCATCATCATCTGGATTGGCTCTAGTGTTATGGCCAGGGGGACTCTTTCTATTATTGGGTAGGGCTTTGATGCCCTCCTGAAGGATTTTAAAGGCCCTTGTGTAGATCTCTTTGTTGCCCCAGGAAGAAGAAAGTAGGCAAATGGGAGCACCTTGCCTTCAATAAGGGAATGTACAACCCATAGTTGGTAAAAAAAGGCGGGGCATACTGCAAAGGTACCGTCACATAACCAGGTCTTCGAATCACTCAACTGGTCCAGGTTCTATTGTGTAACATAGCATATAATTTTTGCCTCTGCTTTATGACCATCATCATGTAAAAGGAATACCTCATCATCATTGAACATCTTTAACTCCTCTGTCAAGACTAACTCTCCTTGGACCATGGCAGATTTCTTATGAGGGAATAGATCACGGCGTTTGTCACATATGTACTTCACTAACTGATTGCAGTCAGGGATGAGCTTCAGGTTCTCATTACTTAGGTGTGTGGTGGCCTTAACTGCCAGATCAGAAGCCTTGACATCTTTGGAGACTGGGACTATTTGGTTGAGGTACCACTTTAGAAGCTTTTGAATAAGATTTATTGGAGCATTGCATGTGTGTTCTCCCTTTTCACTAGTGACTTTATCCCATCCTTCTGTATTGATCCTGGCAGTGCAGATTCTATCTTCACATACATAATGCTTGCTTCTTTCTGCTCTATTCTGACTGTTGCAATTTAAAACATAGCCATCACATACTAAACTTGCACCTCCTTTGACAGACATTAGAGGGGAAACCTGAGGGAACTTCTTTAGGAGCTTAAACTCTCCTTTGACATTACATATATTGTTAACCTTTAGGGGATCTTATGGGCCAATTGGTGCTTGATGATAGTCAGACAGGTAATCATCAGGATCTTCTTTATTGATACTTGATGAGTAGAATGGAGGTGCAGATTTGTTGGGCGGTGGAGGGGAATTATCTGGAGTTGGATTCTTGCGCTTCTTGGACTGGGATGAGCTTGATTCCTTGGGACTTGATTCCTTTGAGCTTGATTCATCTGGGCTTGGCTGGGGTTCTGGACTCTTGGGTATCTTCTTTCTTCCTTGCTTGTTTAGTGGAACCTCATCTCCTTCTGATTGGTACCAGCTTGGAGAAGAGGAGGGGTCAGGGGAGGGCTCTTTGCTTCCAGGGTCTGGGGTCTTCTCATTTGTCTTGTGTTTTGTTGAGGGCTCTTTGGCTGGTTTTTTGTTGGGGTAGGGACTTTGGGCCTTTCCAGAGGCTTTGGGTACTTTCTTGGTTGACTTGGGGCTCTTTTGTGGCTTCTTGGAAGATTTGTCCTACAAAATTAGAGTAGAGTTCATAAAGTAAGAATAATCATGTAAGACATGAATAAAATTAAATAATAATCACTTGTTTTATTTTTTATTATTAAGTAAATAGTTTATAGAAGTATGGAAAGTAATTTTAGAGCTAGTTTATTAGTAAATAATAGGAAAAACCCATGTTTAAATAAAAAGTCAACATTCTGGTAGTCACAATAGTCAAAAAATATTTAATTTAGTTTGTCAACAAAAAAAAACGCTTTAATTTTGACGTTAACATACTGACAGTCAGCATTAAAGTGGAAAAACACTATGTAAATCACTTATAAAGCTTGGTTAATATTTTCCAGAGTTGGTTTTTTAAGGCCAAAATTGATTAGTTTTAAATTTAAAATTTTTAAAGATTTGCATATGTAACTTATAAAAACTAAATAATAGGGGCTGTAGAGGGAAGTCTAAAGTACAGCCCTGGGTACTTTTGTCTGTCTTACCATACCATTGTATGTGTTCTTTTTGTTAAGCGGTAGTGTTTTACTAATAAATAAGTGAAGGTGTCAACATCCAGGCAGTCAGTGTTCTTTTATAGCAACTCTCCTGTTAAATCTTGCTTAAATTATGTCACTTTGTTTGCTTAGCCAAACCCCTTTGTTGCAATTTAGGCAAAGCGTCAATTTTACACAAAGTTGACATTATAATTACATATATAAATTCTAGTTTCAACATATGTGTTTTGGCTTAAGTGGACTTCCATAAATAAGCTATAGTTTATCCAGTGAGTTTAAAATAGCAGTAAATATCTAAATAATACAAAGAATGTTCTAAAAGTTGGCATATGTCTTTATTAAATGCTTATATTAATATATATTTAATAAAAACAGTAGTATAAAATATAAAAAGTAGTTATTTTTAGAATATTGTGTATTTTATTAAGAAATTTATGGATTCTTATTTGGGGTCAACATCCAGATATTACTTACTGTAGTCAACCTTAATGTAAAAGTACAAAGAAACTTACCTTTTCATAGTAAATTATATTAGTTTTTTGGCTTAAAATTAAACCTTTGTTTAAATGGTGTCAACATTATGCCTGTTCCTTTTTAATTTTGCAATTCTGACTTAATAATTCACTATGAAAAATTACGTTAGTTTTGGAAATACCCAATTCTGGCGGATAAATACCAAAATAATGTCAACTTACTGAATGTTGAAAAATTGTTGACATTCAGTAAGTTGACTTGTGGAATGAGTTAATTCTGGTGGTTGCCCTATTTCCAATAATATTAAAAGTTTTGGAGCCATCTGCACTTTATTTTAATTTGCTTGTTGTTGGGAACCTGGTTGTGGTGAAATAGCTATGAGCTATGACGCTATTTACCAGCTTCTATTGACCAGACTAGGCTATAAGCCTTATCTGTTGTCCATATAAAGCTTTATGTTTAGCTGTTGGCCATAGAAGGCTATGGGCCATACCTGTTGGTCATAGGAGTCTATAGGCTTTATCTGTTGACCATAAGATGCTATAGGCATTTCCTGTTGGCCATAAGATGCTATAGACATTTCCTGCCATTGATACAAAGCTAAAGGCTTTGTCTGTTGGCCAGACAAGTCTGAGGATCAAAGATGTCAGCCAGACTATTCAAAATGTCACATTTGTTGCTCAGATAAATTACAAGTGATCTGTTAAACTGTCTGTTCCATAATCTGTCCAGATTATGTCCAATTTGCCACAATTGCCTTTGTAACAACAAGTTGCCAACTGGCGCTGATGATCTAAATTACAACCACTCTTGTCAGTTGTAATCTCCACATGAATCTTTAGCAACTAACTTGATTAATCATCAATATTCCATATTGTTGATCAACATTTCAGTTGGCTATCATCTCACAAATGCCTATATAATCTTCACTTGACTTGTGTAATAAATTAGAGACCTTTTATTGTAAACCAAATACTGCTGTTTCTCCTTTAACTTGGATAAGTTACTTGTCAACTGCCTTTGAAGAGGTGCAGACCTTGGGTCTGTACAACCATGATAGCTCCTGTAAGCTACAAACAGATGTTGAGCTCGTGTTTTCAGCACTGTTTATATAGAGACTCCTAGGAACCATAAGTCTGCTGTATTCCACTTATCAACTCTCTCTTTCCCCTTCACCAGTATTCATTATCTGTCTGGATTCCAACTGATTAACATACACCCATTCCTCCGCCAGCCCTGTTCTGACTCCGTTATCTTGTTGCCAACCGACATCTTAATCCTTCCCCAAGTATATAATGTCTATCTGGTATCTGACTGAATATTATACACCAACTCTGTACCTGTCCTGTTGCTCTGTTGCCAACAAACACCTGAACCTCTTTTGCTGTTGTCAATACTATGATCTTCATATATTGACCATAGTTAGCAGCTCCTCAGTTTTATGCTGGCAAGGCATATTCTGTTGTACTCCACCTTGCCTGGTGCTAACATATCCAAGTACTGCTTAAGCCCAACAACCTGTTAGAGCAGTCACCACACCGGTTTTGAGTTCCTACAGCCTAAAGATTGTAGTGTTAGTTGCTGTTCTGAAGCTTACCTTGTGCTAACTGGTTTTGAACTCGGCTTCTTCTCTGGGATCTTATACTAGAGTTATTTTACCTAGTTGTTGTCTTCTCTGATTTTTCTTTCAAAAACAGAGTTTGAACTTAAAATTTTCAATTGATTTTCACTATAATCTCTATTATTATTTTGAATTTTCACTTAAAACTGTTGCTTTTGAGCCCGCTTTTGCTTGCTGTTACTATCAAGGCATCCAAGACCATAGTAAAGCTGCCCAGACCCACTCTGTTGCTCCTTTTCTGCCTTCTGCTACAATTACCCTGCCTGGACATTTTCCTACTGTTTTTGTCAAAAAATCCTACCAACCTGCCCCAAATTTTGAGGAGAACAATCTGATGATACTCCCAGCTATTGAATTTGAGGTGTTTTCCCTGGCTCTGTTCCTGCTTCTTCTGTGGTCTACCTCCCCAGACTTGTGGAGGAAAATCTCTTTGTATGCCTGGCTTGTGGGTAGAGATCCTTCTAGCCTCTGGGATCTCTCCAGTGGTCTTCTCTTTTCTGGAGAGGCTGTGGTCAAGAGCCTGATGTGCAATGACTTGGATTTGGACACTGTGGATCCCACCTTGCCCGCCTCCAAAGGAGACATGTCTTCCATGCCTCCCCTCTACAGTGTGGTCCAAAGCAATCCAGTACCCCTTGTGCCCCCCAAGAGGTCCTATCCTGCTCCCAACTGCACCCCTTGGTTGATTGCTGGCCTGATGTTGATGGGCTTGAACACCTACTTCCCTCAGTTGTCCCCCATGTCCTCCCTGTGGTCCCCCCTTTGAGTGGCCGTCCCAGTCCTCCACTGGGCGGCATCCTGGTGGTTTGTTTTGCCAGGATGGGAGCCAAACTTAGTTAGTTTAGCCCCCCTCTCTCACATTTAGCTTGAACTTGTCTAAAAAGCTGCTGTTGAATAAGGTTCAATCCACACCCAAGTCCAGGAGTGCTGAGCCTGTGTAACTGCAAAAACAGAAAGGATAGGACATCAGTTTATTGGGATGTCTGGCAATAGTGTACAGTACCAGGTCCTCCAAGGGTACTTGGATCATTGGACATTGGTCCACGTTCTTGAGTTGGTACTGATCATTGGGCAAGTTGGGAGTTGTGTGGGGAGAGCTTGGCTCGCTTAATGCTCTCCCTGGGCTTTTCCCTCATCTTGATTGCTTTGCATGGCAGTAATACAGAAATGGGTACAATTTGACTGTCCATTGTTTCCATTCCCAGGTCTGTTTGAGTTTGTGGGTTTTTGGTTGGAGTTATTCCTGTTGTTTTCAGGGAGTGGTTGAGTGGAGCAACTGCCTGTGTGGGAATCCTGGGGTCTCTCTTGTTTTCCTGTTTGTGCCTTATGAAGGGTGTTGGAGCTTTGTTCTGCTTTCTCTGCTTTGCGGTACAGGCTTTGTAGGTTGGTCACTTGATCCAGGTTCACGTGTCTCATCACATGCAACTTGAGGGCGTTGTAGTACATGAGGTGTGTGATTGGGGTGTCAAAGGCCATGTCAGATGGTGCCCAAAGTTGGAGTTCCTTGTAGGTGCAGGTGAGTTCCTTCATGGTGCCTGTCTGGGTTAGGTTTTTTACTTGGCGTATTATTATGAGCACTGTATCCTTAAGCACAAACCTTGCCAAGAAGTCTTGCTTGAAGGTATCCCAGTTCTTGTTGGTGTGTTCCTTGTACCACTTGTCACACCAGGTGCCAGCGTCATGGGTCAGGCAGATGGAGATTTCTGCAATCCAAAATTGCTGCAGACATTCCATCTGGGCCAGATTGCTCTGGGTGGACAGGATCCATGCGGCAGCGTTGTTGTTGTTGGCCCTGGAAAAAGGTTCCAAGGCAGCGCTTTGAAGTCTTTGGGCTACGTAGGCAGACATGGTGTTTTTGTCAGTTGGCCGCAAAATAGAAGAGGGATCCTGAAAGAGCCCTTGTGCAGACATGGTGTTGAAGGCGGGTAGTGGGATCACCATGTTCTGGTACAGGACAAAGCCATTGGGTATCTCAGCACCAGGAGTGTACGGAGTATAGTCAGTCAGGAGGCCAGACCTAATTCTGTCAAGGATTTGTTGGCTGCAGCGCGTGCGGGCAATAGGCAGAATTTTTTAAAATAAGATAGGATGGAGAACCTACCTGTGCTACCCTTGTTGTAACTGTGCTGTTTTAGCAGAGTTACAAGGGGAAAATAATTAGGAGCTAGATAATAATATTTATTGAGAGATAGTGATTATATAGTCAATGTGAATCAAGGATAACAGGAACATGATTGTGTTGATCACACGGCTGGATGGTGAAGGGGGGTGGCTTGATCCTGGTAATGAGTTAAGGGCCAAAACAAAGTATCCACCATAAAGGATCATCATCTGTTCATGTTGTTGGATTTGGTAATTTGAGTTGACTTCCTAGTCTGGCTTTGAGTGGCCAGGTAATCAGATTGCAGGTCACAAACCCGCTTGTTTGGAACCTTGCTGGCGGGTTGAGCCTGCTGTTTTGACATTGTCAAGTTGGGGGGAGATAGGGGTACTTAAGACTGTTCCCTCTCCTCTTTTCTCTGTTCCTCTGTTTTAAGACCTTCAAGGTCAGAGAATGTGGGGTCAGATTCATAGCAGGTTGCTACTTCAGCATTGTTAACTTTGGTGGTGTCCTCTTTCTTGGGACTAGAGCAGTTTGTGCTTTGGCTGCAATTGTCATTGTTGCAATTGGAGTTGCCGTTGTTAGGGTTGGTATTTTAGAGTTTATGGCCATTGGAGTTTTCTCTGCCATTGCCGTTTGAGGAGCAATTGCCGTTGCGTGCAGCATATTTCATGTTTGCGCGTTTTTCTGTGTGCTTGGCTTCTGCAATGAGCGCAGGCATGGAGGTATTAGCCTCTGGGCAGATGAGGGCAGCAACAGAGGGTTTCATTCTGTTGATGAATGAGGCTCTGGTATGTATGTTATCAGCTTGTGCTGGGTTTTGGATCTTATGACATATTTCCTCAAATTCATTGGCGTAGGCTGCAATAGTGGTCTTCTGAGGAAGATCACTGAGCTGTATTGCAATGTCTTGGAGGGATTTGGTGACGCAGAAATTGTGGGTGATGTCTACTTTGAATGCTTCCCAATTATCAAGCTGGTTGTCAGTTTGTGAGCCAACCCAGGTGGCAAACTAGTTAGCTGCGGCCTTGTACAGGCGCTTGCTGGCTTGCTGGACCCATTTCACATGGGGGATGCGGCTGGCATGGAGTTTAACGGCTGTGTGGTCTAGCCAGCTGATGATGTTTTCTTTGTTTTTTCCAAAGAATTTGTTGATACCAATGTATTTGGTGTTGATGACTTCACCTGTAATAGGTGGTTGTGTGTTTGTTTGTGGTTGAAGAGAGTGACTGTATTGAATTATCTTGGTGCATGCTTTGGGCATGACCAGACCTTTGAATACGGTGCATCCACTAGATATATCTTTGTCAATGTTGTGGGTGCAGAAGTACGTTTTCCAGGTATCCTGGGATGTGGCCTGGTTGAGTATGTGGGCAAAGGTGGGCAGGTTCTATTCAGTCATTTTCTCTTTCATCAGCGTGGTCAAAAACTGTAGTGCTACCAGTGATAAGGAGCTCCTTTTGGGGAAGCTTCAAATATGGAATTTAGAAAGAAGAGAAGTATCATTTATTGGATAATACTTTAGACTTATATAGACTTGACTGTGGCAGATATTTAGTTGGATTGAACATAGGGGTTGGTCATGTGCAAGATGGGTTTGAGCCACTAGATACTTGGACAGTCATGTGATATTGCTTAGTTACCATTCTCAGTATGTCAAACGGTATATTGGAAGGGTACCAAAACAAGTGATGGCTGGATGTTAAGTAGGTTGGCGGTAGCCAGAATGCCTGTACATCCAGACCCTCAACACAATATTAATAAATTGGTGTTTTGGAGGCAATTTCAAAAAATATTAAATTAATATAATATTGTACTATATTTTCCTATGTTATTTCAGGGGACAAAATCAAAGTGCACAAAACAAAGTGCAGAAATCAAAGTGCCTAAATCAAAGTGAAATAAGCTCTTGGTTTTTTTGAAGGTTTCTCTTTTGAATTTTCTCCTCTCCCACCTCTCCTTTCCACCTCTCATTCCTCCTCAAAAAATTTTAAAAGTTTTGTTGGCCCCTTGGCTGTGCTGGGGGCCAAAAAACTTTTAAAAAATTTCTGTGTTGTCAAGAGGGTGGATTATATAAAATCTGATACCAAGTAGAAAACTTTCTTTTTTCTTCTCTTCTCCTTTTCTCTTCTCTTCTCTTCTTCTCCTCTCTTCTATTCTCTTCTCCTTTTCTTACCCTCAATTATCTTCTACTATATCTTTTACTATATGTATTAGAGTAAAATAAGATGTATAAAATGTTTCTTTTTGATATACAACTTTGAACTATCTATATCATCTTTTGGTGAAAGTACTGTCTTTTTAACATAAAAATATTCAAGTCTTTATTTTATGATATGTAAATGGCAGATTCTTGATATCTTTGAATGTTGTGACTTATAAATAAGATATAAGACTATATCTTTTATTAAGTATAAAATTGTATAGTATAGCTTTAATAAGAAAGTAATGTACTTTATATATTTTTAATGATAAACTTCTATAACTTTTATCATTGAAAAAAGATCACTAATAAACCAAAATACCTAATATTGTATGCTTGTATCTTGTAGGAAAAATCCTTTATTTTGCTTATACTGAAGTATTATAGCTTTACATAAGCTGAAAATTAAGTTAACCTTTTTTATAAACTTTATTTTATAAAGCAATTTTTTGTGTAGTCTCATACTTTATATTCAATTGAATACAGTTACATATAAATTCTAGTCTAATTTTGCTTTTGAAACTAAAATAAACTTTCTTTTAAAAACAGGTAATTTAAGAATATTTTTATTATCTAGCATATATTTTTTATTGCAGAAATAAATTTTTTGGGGTCTTTTTAGTCTATTAAAATTTTTAAAAAATATAGTTTTATATTATAAACGTACTTTTTCTGCTTCAAAATTAACCTCCAGAAAATCAATTTTTGCACTTTGATCTTTGATATTTTCAAATTTTTGCACCCTACATAGTGTTTCAATTTTTGCACTTTTGACCTTAGGAACTTTGACCTAAGGAACTTGCCTGAGTTATCTGCTCAAGAGATTTTGAAATTTGCCAATTTAAATCAATCAAAAAAATCAAATTAAATGGTTGATTTTATTAAATATTTTAATTTTCACTTAGCTGAGTTGCCTGCAAAAGTGATTTGAAATTTAGACCAAGGATTTGAAAATCCTGCATTTTTACATTTAGGTTCTGAATTTACAGTATTGTTAATCTGAATTCCATTGAAGTCAATTTACTCCTTACAGTTTAAGGTAGTTGCTTATATTCAATGTTTCTTGTCTTTAGTATTTTAAATTTATAGGTTTTTTGAGACTGCATTGCCTTTTTTGTTTATTTTTTAGCTTAGTGCATATTATGTTACATTCATAAAATTGTATTATATCATATTTGAGTAAAATTTTAAAACCAAGTGAAAATACAGCTTTTTTTAAAATGGATTATAATGCAATGATTATCTGAGTTCTTACTACGTCAAACTTGGCCTTTAATCCTCAAATATAAATTTAATAAAAATACCAGCTCATGACTAGTGGATTGTTCTGCATTTGTGTTTTACAATGGTTTTCAAAAAATACTGCTTAATTCAACCAAATAAATGTTAAATATTGATAATGGCCAGAATTACTTTGGCTTGTTACTGTAAATTCAGAACCTGAACGTAAAAATACAGGATTGTCAAATCCTTGGTCCAAATTTCAAATTGCTTTTGCAGGATGGCCTTTTTTAATTAAATTGATTTTGTGAGTATTTATTTGAATATTCAAAAATGCGGAAACTCATAGACACTTTGCAAAGTTCAAGTTGAGCTGCATATTTCCAATGGACAAAATGAATTAACTGGAATCAGATTTGAAGCATTCAAATCCATCAACTGTTTTCATTAATTTTACTATGTTTTTTGAAATTGCGGGATTGTCAAATCCATGAACCAAACTTCAAATCACTTTTGAATGCTACTAGTAAACTCAGATATTAATTGCGGGAACTGGAATCCAAATTTAATGTGCACTAAGCACACTAGGAAACACCAACCCAAATAAAGAAGCTCCATCAAAACTAAAATCAAACTAAAAATTCAATATTGATAACCATGTGTAGAAAAAAAGTGATTAAACTTTAAAATCATCCAAACCTGGAAAGTATACAATATTATTCACTTCAAATCACCAATATAGAAACTCTGTTACTATTCAAGGCTAGCTCAAGAGAAAATAACTACCCACAACTAAACCAATAACTCCAAATAAATACATATTTAATCTAAAATTTATTTTTTATTTTATTTTTATGGACTGTCAGTTGCATTCCCAACCTGCTCCTGCATCAGCCTGCGGGGCAGCCTGTCCACAAGGGCGTCCCAGAGGGTCTAAGAACAGACCCAGAACCCAACTTGAGGGGAGTCATGCCAATACACAGGCCTCCCAAGGTGTCAGCTCCAGCCAACCACCTCCCGCATCCCAAGCCCAATCAATCAGCCTGAATCCAAGACAGAAACCACTCTCAATGCCTGCTACCAAAGTCTCCTACACCAGGGTCACCGGGAACACTGAGGTTACTTACACCTCCACCGTTTACCCAGTTGTCACCCAGCCCTGCACTCTTGACCCAAGAGTTGCCACTTCCTGCCCCTGCGTCTTTGACACCACCTACAAGCCATTGGCCACAACTGATGAACCACCTGTGCCTGTGTCATATGCTCATTGATAGCGCCACTGCAAGCAAGCGTGATCCCACCTTCTACACAAAGGTCCCTGTCCCCTGTGTTGAGCCTGGTAGCCAGGATGCCGTGGTACCTGCCAAGGGCCGGCATCAGTTGATGGATAGTGAGCGTGAAACTCTCCTCAACTGCTTGAACGGGGGATGGCAATTTGGGATATTGCGTCCCAATTTGGTGTCACAGCCAGGTACATTGCCAACATCAACACCAAGTATAGCAATACCGGGCAGATTGCAAAATCTGCCAAAGCAAAAAGACAGCCAAAACTCCTTCAGCCTGTACACATTGACGCAATCAAGCAGTGGGTAGCCAAGGATTGCCACCTGGACACGCTTGCCATCAATCAATGTTTGCCACAGAGTTTGGGCTTTCTGTTTCTAAAACCCTTGTCTACAAAACTATTGTTGATTTGGGCTTCTTGTGGAAGGTGCTTGGAGTTTCTCCATACAATAGGAACAGTGAAAAGACCATCAAGGATTGACACATTTATGCCAAGACATATCTGGCACTAAAGGAGACTGAGAATGTCCAGTTCTTCTATATCAACAAATTGTTGTTTTCCTCCTCACTCAGGTCCAGGCATGGGTGGGTCAAGAAGGGGTCTAAGGATGGCGTAGCCCATTGTGCAGCTGTCTGTTCCCATACCTATTCAATGGTTGCACTTCTTGATCCTTGCAGATTAGATTAATACCAGATGATTAAAGGCTCCCATAACAGCAGGACCTTTCTTGATTTTCTCCAAGCTGTCAAGGAGTACCTTTAGATAAATTATAGCAGCACAACCAATGTTCTTGTGCTTGATAATGTTGGGCTCCACAAAGTGGATCTGGTTGTGTCTGAGTTCCCCCCATTGACAAGAATAGCCACTCCTCCAGCCACTGCCTTGCTGATTGTCCAATGAGGCTTCTCTTCCTCCCGCCATATTCCCCATTCCTGAATCCAATCAAGGAGGTGTTTGGTTGGATCAAGAATAAGGTGAAACAAGGCTTTCCTCAGGACACTGAGGACCTATTCAATATTCTTGAGGTCAGCCAATTTACAATGCCACCCAATGTGGTGGCAGCTTTCTATGAGCACTTGGAATCCTTCCTTCCAAAAGCCCTGGCCTCCAAGCCAATCAGATAAATGGGCTCTCCGGGTTTAATTTGTTTTTATTTTTATTTATTTTGTTTTTATTAGGTCTCAAAAATTATTATTTATATATAATAATGTGACGTTTGATGTATTATAGACATATAAGAATACATAGAAAAGGTAAGTAAAATTAACTATACTAGGTATGAAGAATATATTTTTATTATAATGCATTGAATATTATATTGACTTTTGCGCTAACAGATGAATAAATTAAAAAAAGATAGAAATAGAATTATTTTATTTAAATAATTGTTAATTGTTGATGGTACTTTAGCTTTTTTAAGCCATAAATTGGACCTTCCATGTCATCATATGATCCTTGTTTTTTCAGTGCCACTATAGCCACACAACACAGCAACCAATGATTTTTATGTATTCCTTACTAATTTGCACTTAGAACGCAGTTCAAGTATATAAAAAATGTTTATCAAATCATATCACAAGGGAAAGGTAATTCAAGTTCTAAACAATCATTTGTTTAGAACAATAGTGGAGCAGGCCGCATAATGCGGATAAATTCAATTCTCCATGTTTATCTTTGTGATAAATGGACCCGTACTCAACAAGTAGTAAATAAAACATTTTTAATTCTTTTTTATTTGATGTATTGGCAACTATAACTAATGTATTTTAATATACTTAGATATATTAATATTATAATTTACATACTAAAATTTAAAATTAAAATATTAAAAGTAAAATATTAATTATAAATCTTAAAAGTTAAATATTAAAGTTTAAATAATCAAAATATAACAATTTTATTAAATTGTGATTTATTCAATATCAAAATATTTGATATTAAAATTTTTAATAATGTAATATGTATTATTAAAATTTTATTATTAAAAATAAAATAAAAATTTTAAGTTGCAAGGGAAAATGATTTATTAAGGGAATGCAAATTGTAAGGGGAATGTGATTATTCCGGGGAATTATACCCCAAAATCAAATTTTCTGCTAATGTGTCCAATTGGGACCACATACTCTTCACTGTATGTGGTGGATGACTCTGGCGCCAATTGCTAGAGGGGTGGCGCTCAGCACCCCAGTGGTGGCCAAACGTCTTATAAAAGGCAATCAGGTGAGAGAATTGACTAGGAGATTTTTTTTGGGGGGGCACATAGTACCTGTATAGTGTTGCTATTGCAAATGAGTCATATAGGACGTGCTCAACTGTCCTGTATCCCCGTGGTGTCTTCTGTCTGTTGAGGGCTACGCAGCATATGTCAACCTGTATAGGTACATCTTCTAATTTTTTCACATTGGCTTTCAATATGCAGTGGAGCAGGATTCCCAGGTACACCGCAACATGGATTCTGTTGTGAGGTATACTTTTCTGAGAACATGCACAATTTTTTGAAAGTTTGTACTAACCTATTAATATAGGATGTTTGGTTGAATTTGAAGAGGGTTCTGGGGGGCGCCCAACTTGTATCAGCCCCCCAGGCCTCAGCAAACAATATCAATAAAGGCTTAAAATTATTCACGTGGACTGCATCCCCAACTTTATTTGATAGAGCTTTAAAAATTTCATTAAAAATTGCAGGTTTCAGATATTCATTTCCTATTTGAAAATTGGTTTTATTAATTTTTTTTTGTATTTCTTGATATTTGTGAAGGGGAACCTTTGAATGCTTTCATATATGTATTCATTGATGTTTTAGTTTGATATCCCCATGAATTTCATTCATTTCTTTGATTTTGATATTTGATCCTATCTCATATACTTCCCTTATCCATGGCAAGCACCCCGCGGGTGGTTGATATTCCCTAGCTTGAGCTTCACTATTAAAAAACATATTCATATTCTGTTGAACCATTTTATTTAATTGATTTTTATTTATTTGTTTTATAGGGGCAACCAGTGACTGGTAACCCCCATAAAACCAACTTGGCGTAAAAGCTGCCACTTCTGCAACCTCATCCCCATCCCTGGTGATGACTAAAATAAATATAAGTTAAACATAAAAAGACTTAATAATTGTTTCCCATGTGTCCCCCTTGGCCATAGGCGCCATATTGGCAAACTTCATGAGCTTTGGATGCTCTTCATTAATTTTCTTAGGCTTAATTTTTCTTATTTTTCTTGCAACTTGTGCTTCCTCTTGATTTTCATTTGATAAATCTTCTGTATTTCTTGAAGTGCTTCTGCTTCTTGCTTATGTTTCATTTTCATCTGTTTCTGTTAGGTCAGTTTCCTCTTCATTGGTGTTGATTTCCTTTTGAATTTCTGTTCCTTCAATTAGTTTGATCTTCTTATTGTTTTCTTTGGCCCCCTGCCAGACCTCCCACAAATTGTAGGCCATGTTGTTGAACTTTAGACTTGATAAAATAGTTCCCTGTAAATTAAGTAATTTTTCTTTATTCTTTTCATCTATGATATTTCCCAACTTATCCAGAGCATCTTTTTTGACTGTATCAGTGGCTGGCCCTTGTTACCCAGCTTCCCTGTCACTATTTCCCTGATATTTCTTTCTATCTCAACAACCTTTTGAAGGTGTGCTTCTAATTTGTTGATTAAGTTATAGATTGTTGACATATTGTTCAAATTCCATCAAAAACTGGTTTTTATAGTACTATGTTCAGTGCATACATATTTTCATCATCATTAATAAATTAAAGACAATAAACATAAATATTGGATTAAAATATTGCAATTAGACGTCAACTCTTGATATTTTGATATTATGTGCTTTTTTTCAATGCTTTTTGTTTAATAAAATTCATTGTAAACTTGGCCTTTCTCATTGTAATTTATCAAAATGGATTGTGTTTGTATTAGAGAGTCATTAACGCTTAGTACAAATATTGATACATAGTGCATTTTACAGCCTGTATATTTACCTAATGGTAATAATTCTATAAACTTTTTGGTTGGATTTTACGAGGTAATAATAATGCAATGTGTTATAAATTACAGTTTACTGTCATTAATTGCCACAGCAAAGAAAATCAGCCAATTAATGATAATAAACAGTAATTTATTAACCCATTACACTATTATTACCTCGTAAAATCCAACTGAAAAAATTTATAGAATTATTACCAATAGGTAAATATACAGGCTGTAAAATGCACTATGTATCAATATTTGTACTAAGCGTTAATGACACTCTAATATAAACACAATCCATTTCAATAAATTACAATGAAAAGGGCCAAGTTTACAATGAATTTTATTAAACAAAATACATTGAGTTAAGCACATAATATCAAAATATCAAGAGTTGATGTCTAATTGCAATATTTTAATCCAATATTTATGTTTATTGTCTTTAATTTATTAATGATGATGAAAATATGTATGCTCATAATTTTAAGCTATTTGAAAAATGTACATCATTGTTTTAATTATGGGAAATGTCAATAATGAAAAAGGAAGTATTATTAATTGTAAATTGAAAGAGAGATATCAATTTTAATAAGTTATCACAAAGAAAAGATTTATTTACTAATCAAAGGACAGGAAGGGAAGGGAATGGGCAGAATGAATATTGCCTTCATCTGCGCCTGTGAAAGGGGCGGCATCAGAGATAGTGGGGAGGGAATGGGTGGTGGTTTGGGAGCTGTGGTTGGAAGTCAGGTGGCTTGATGGGGGGGTTTGGGAGGCAGGGTTTGTTGACTGGGAAGGGGCAGCAAGAGCGGTTTGCTTCAATAGCTCAAATTCTTCCTCCATCACATATACTGGCTTGACAAAATGGATGGACTGGCGTGGGAGCAGACAGGGGTCCTTTCTGGACTTATCACTATCACTTGCATAGAAGATGATGAGATCAAATAAGTTCTGGACAGACGCAGAAGGGAAAAGCTCATATCCCTTATCAATCTGGGTGCATAGTTTGTTGTAGGTGGCAGGCTTCAAGCACCTGAGGGTGGAACCAAAATTGTAGAGACATACATCTGCAAGATGCATGTCAGCGTAGTTGATGGGGTAGGACCAGCAGGTATGCCCACAGCCCTGATTTCTTGGGTAGCCTATTCCTGCTACTCCATCTCTGCACTCAGTACAACTGTGTGCACGTGTTTTGTGTGGCCCACTCCTCCAGCATGGCCTTGAGCTCTGTCTGGTAGGCATACCCATCTGCAGTGTTCAATATTGCCAAGTAATAATTGACGCCCAATGGGGAAACTGCCAATAAAACCCCAACAAATTGATACAAGATTGGGCTGTGCTTGTACATGTCAGATTGGATGCACTTCTCTCCAAAGTCTTGGATACTGGCCAAGATCTTAGTGTATGATAGGAAGATGACGTCATTACGGGCCCTCATTGCCCTACCTATAATAAAATTAATAATGGTTGCATTATATGGGTCAGTATCCATCAAAATGGGGCCACCAAGAACCTGATTGGATAGGATTCTAGCGGCAACCACAACTCTGTGCATCCATGAATTCACCATTTTTTGTTGGTAAAATTGCCGTGGAGTCCCAACTGGAGACGTACCTGGACCAGGGGCATCTGCGGGTCATGTTCATTAATGGCCATCATAAGAGGATGGGCTGTATCACCTTTGGTTGAGGTACGGGCACCAGTTGGGGTCTTCTTGGTGGGGGGGCCACAGTTGGTGTGGGCTTGCAGGGTTGCAGCCACAGTGGACTTTGCAAAACCCATTGCGGCCGCAATTTCCCCAAGAGACATAAGCTTGCCTTGCTTTTCAACCATTTTGAGAACAATCTCTGGGGTGATCAATTTTCTTCTGTATCTTGCAGGCTGATTGACTGGAGGCAGGGTGTGTCTGCCTTGAGAACCAGACAGTGCCATCTGATTGGCTGTTTCTGGATTCTGGGTTCTCTGGGTGGCCCCTTGGCTCAATTGGCCAATTACAGATGCTAGTATTGCTATATGATTTGGGTTAGCAGCTGCCTGTGCGTGATGGGCAAACAGGGCCATGCTTGAGGACCCATTCTTTATTGATAGATAATGATTATATAGTTAGTGTGAATCATGGATAACAGGAACATGTTAGTGTTGATCACACGGTGGGATGATGAGAAGGGGCTTGATCCTGGTAATGAGTCAAGCGCCAAAACAAGGTATCCACTGTAAGGGATCATCATTGTTCATGTTGTTGGATTTGGCAATCTGAGTTGACTTCCTAGTCTGGCTTCAAGTGACTGGATAATTGGGTTGCAGGTCACAAACCCGCTTACTCAAAACCTTGTTGGAAGATCAAGCCTGCTGTTTCAACATAACTAAAGAAAAAACACAGCAAATAAATATAGTAGTTTTAAAAGCTATGGCAACAGCCAAAAATACCTCAGATTTAAACAAAACAATTTCAGATTTAAGCAAATTTCAACTATCAATTTAAAATATACACTCTGTTAACAGGGATTTTTGGTGTTAATGGGCAAAATGGGTCAACACAGCAACAAAGTACTCACGCGCAAAGCAAAACCATTCAAAATACAATCCAAAATACATTGATTCACAAACAAAATGGTGTGAGTTGACTTTTGGTGTACATATGTTTACTGTGTGAATTGGTGACAAAATACACCCAAGCAAGGTGTGTCAAAACGCAAACCAAAAACAAAACACAATAGCAACTAACTCCGTAAATAAAATCACTCACACAATGTGTGCAATGGATGTAATCATGTATGATACCAAGGTATCTAAAATAAGACACAAGATCTTAAACATATATTTTAAAAATATTGTGTTGGGTGCTTAATTTGGCGCAAAATCTGGGAAAAAGGTGGAAATTATTTTGGGTATTCTAAAATGGGCGTTGTAAAACCAAAAACAACTAATTAAGAAATAAAAAATCTATAATTGGGATATTGGGTGATGTCAAAATTTTCACCATTAATGCTATTTTGATATGGCCTTTGGATAGTGATATGTGCAAAGATTTGGTCAGTTTTGCTTTTGACTTCAGATATTCCTTGCACTTTTTTAAATGGGTTTGATTCCAATGTCCACCCATTCTGAATTGCCATACTAGACCTTGACTGATCCTGGTATAATTTAACCCCTGTGACCCCCTCATTCACTCTGTCTACCTGTCAGGATTTTGGGATATTGACTAATTAACAGATTAAACCAATTAACACGGGCCAGCTGGTAATCACTCTTAGGAATGGTTTCAACAGAATGATGTGGGCTGAAGGTTGCAGGATCAATGAATCAACAACCAAATCATATCCTGGCATTAGCAATTTCATGTATTCCTAAATAATAGTAAAATATCCAGATATTGTGCAAGTAATTAGTCCACCTCAAAAGTCATCTCAAACATGCTTCTCATAATAATTACTATTATAAACTTTGAATTATATTCTAGAACAAGGGACATCATAAGGGCCATTGTCTGAAACACTTCTAGAAGAGCCTAAAATAGACTGGGCCATCATATGGGCCATCATCTGAAACACTTCTAAAAGAGCCCAAGATAGACTGGGCTGTCAGGCCAAACACTCTAAGATAAAAGGCTTTGAGCCTATTGTATTAGAGTAGCTCTGAATAAGTGAAGAATCATCTCCACCAACTAGTAGCCAGCCAGCCAGGCTAGCTAGCCACCTGGAACGTGGTCCAGGTTCACAGCTACTTCACTCATATTGAGGGATAGTTGCACAGCTTCAGAAAGGATACTGAGCTGTGGAAGTTGTCAAGCAAACTTCTGTCACAAACCGCACATACTCAAGGTTGGGCCAAGCTAACTTGGAAAAATGCAGGAAGCTGGGCCAGCCTCATTATCAGTCTTCTAATAAAGGGTTGATATTTCAAATCCTTTTCCCAATTTGATTCTAATTAAGTGGAGAGCAAAATATCATACTGTCACCATACAGTATTAACCCCTATAGTAAAATATAGAGACAGAAACTTATGAATCTATATCCAGAAGTAGGAAGAACCATCCCAAATTCTTCAGGCCTTGGGCCCTGTCAAACTTGCTACTTCTGATGACAACAAAATATTCTGGGCCAAAGGTTACGCCAAAGTCACAGGTTCTCTGTACTTACCTAATGTTAGAAGACTTAGGATATCATCTGGCTGATGATAAAATACCATGGTCCGCAATTTTCTGACACTACCTAATGAGTGATCAGTGACCCTTGTCTAATATTTAAGTAGAATCATTTCTCCTAATAAAGACAAATTTATACACATATGTGTTGGCTTTAATATTCTTCAAGCTTTTTCCCTTTATTTTTGCCAAAAGAAATTTCTCATCTTGTACTCCAGAAAATTAAGGTATGTGCCCTTAATTTTTCCCTAAAGGCTAACCCAAGGCTAGCCTTGAATCTCAAATCTTTTGTTATAAAGATTTCCCGCTGTGTCCTCCTGGATGTTGTCCCCAGGAGCTGAGCATAACAAAATGGTGCTCACTACAGGGGCTACAAGCCCCTCAGTTACTCTGTTCCCCCACGCTTTCTCTGGTCCTTCCCCTTTTGTTTCTGAAGTACCCAAACAACCTAAAGTCTCTAGTCCTCCTCTGGAGGAAGATATCACGGACTCCCCCTCTACGCCCATGGTAGTGGTGTTGTCCCTTGGGCCTGCGTGGGCCCCCTTCCAGCTTTCTCTCTTGATTATGAGCAAACTTGCGCTGCTGCGCACTCCCTCCTCCACACAGGCACTGTGGCAATGCTTACTATTTCTGGTCTCAGCCCTGGCTATGCCTCCAAAGATCTGTATTCCTTCCTCTTGGAATTTTGTCCCCCCCACATTAATGGAGTCTATAGAGACTATTGGTGTGTTGGTCAACCAATTCATCCAACCCGCTTTGGTTCATCACCAGTTGGTATTAGGATCCCAGAACCAGCTTTTGACTGCTGTAGCCACTGCTGTCTCCAACAACCATGCACAAAACATGGCCTATCAAGAATGGTCCCATAGCCTCTTCATCTGTATTTCAGATAACCTGCACAACTTGCTGGCTTCACAGAAGTACTTAACCTCATCTCTGAACCCTCTTTGCCCCTTGCTTCCTGGGTACATCAAGGATTATCTGTGCAAACTAGACAACCACCAAGCTATGTGCGCAGGCAGATAGAAGCAACTCTCTTAAAGTACTGTCAAGATTTTGAGACCTTAGTTAATGAGCTCAACCAATTTTGGGAACATGTCAATTCTCAACTCAAGTTGGTTGGAGCCCATGTTAATAATTGGGGCCAACATCTGCACCAATAATACAGTTTGGATAAGGCTGTGCTAGGAAACACTCTGTTTCAGGTTCAAAACTATGTTGGCAATAGAGTAGATTCAATTGAAGTGACTCCTTCCACTCCTTCTGTTGTGGTCCTGTCTGCCTTTGAAGCTAAGGTATGAGAAGCCATAACTGAACTCAAAGCCACTACTTAATGCCAAGCCTCTGTTTCAAACCCTCTACCTGTAGAACCTATGCCTGACCCTTGCATCACCTCACTGACATACCAAGTAGCCACTTTGCAAGGTGAGATCAAGTATTTGAGACAACACCTTTCTGACTCTGATAATTTGTCCTCTGACTCTGATGGCAAGAGAGAGGCGGAGGTCACTTATACCCCTGCCCATACTAACCACAGGTGTTACCTTGGTTTGGAAGGTCAACCCTGTGTCAACTTTTCTCTTACATTGGATCACTTAGCAGCAGTGACAAATGGCGTTTCAGATAGGCAAGATTCTCTGGAACGTGAGGCACAGAATCTCACTTGCTTAACAGAAAAAATGAATGAGCAGGTTACCCCTCTGATTGCCCAGGCTACCTCCTTGGCCACTTGCGTCAATGGGATTGCGGGCACACTGGCAGTACAACAGATAAAGATTGATGAATTCAGAGCTGCTGCCACTACTGCCCGGGATATCAGTGGACAAAACAGCTCTACGCTAGATACCTTGGAAGAGAGCCTTCAGCTTCTCTAGGATAGACAAACTGCTGCAGAATCTGAGTTTGAGGGCAATCCCCATATTTATGTTCTCAATCCAGGTGACAACAGCCAATCCTTCTCATTGTTCATTGACCCCAACTATAAGCCTTCCTTCAAACAAATATTTGACCCTAAAACCTCTACCATTGCTGCCTTTCTGAAAATCTACAAAACTGCAATGTGTAGGGCTACTGAAGAGCTTAAGAAGGAGCATATTCTTACCTGTCTGTAACCTAATTGCCAAGAAGTTGTGGTCCCCAAACTCTCATTCATTTTCACTTGGGAGGATATGAAGCGCCTCCTTATTGAGTAGTTTGGAGGAGATATCAGCTTGGAGGTCAAGAATAATGCATTTATGCACATTGCCTTTAAGCCCAAGGAAACCCTGGCTGAGTTTGCGGATTGTTTCTACATTGAAGGCCAGCAGTTAATCACTAGTCAACAGTTAACTCCCTGGGAAGCCTACATGGCTTGTTCAAATGCTTTGAAGGTGAACCAGCTTCTATGCCTATACTTTAAGGCACACAAGGCTTCACTCACTTCCATGAAGAGCATTAGGACCCTCTTTCAAGACATGGATTTGACCCATGGAGGTACTGTGGTTTGTGAGAATAAAGCCAGAAATGCTGAGACCACCTCCTGTACTCTGCAAATTATGACTCTTGGTTCATGTGGACAGCCTAAGAGACAAGGATGTCATAACTGTAGTCAAATAGGGCACCACTTGCGTATCTGCACTAATCCCCAAGTGGAAGGTTGTGACCCCAAGGAACAGGCATAAAAAGAGAGGTCAGCTTAGAGATGGAGACTCTCTCTGCTGACCAATCTGCCCCATCTCCCCCTGATTCTCCTTCTGATGAGGAAGCTCCGTCTTCCTCTGGCCCAACTATTCTTCACTTATTCCACAATCTCTCCAGTGATTCAGACCCTGAAGATTCTGATAGTGAAGATTCTGATAGTTATGGCTATTCTGTTCTGGCTGTTCCAGAAACTGTCTCTGTCCCGTACAAGCTTTGCTCTGGGAAGACCACCACCACTTCTCAAGCACCTTCAAGTGAAGCCAAAGCTATGGTGGCTAGCCCTTACCTAGCTCAAGCTCAAGCTCATTAACCTCCTGTCTTGATTGATTCTTCTGAGGAAGCAGCCAAGCTAGCCAAAGCTCTCTTCCAGAATGTGACTGTATCTCCCCTGTTGCAGACTGTGTATAAGGAAATTCCTGCCTTAAGGTGCATGTTAGCCAAATGGGAAAAAGAGCTAGAAGCAGCACAGGGTGTGTTGGCTATCCTGTCCCCCTTTGGGAAAGATACTACCTGTGTGAAGGTGTTAATTCAAAAGGTTAAAATCAAAGCCATTCTAGACACGGGATCTCCAGTCAGCGTGGTATCATCCAAGCTAATGAAGAAGCTTAAGCTGGCTCCTGACCCCAACTACACTCAATCATATGATACTTCTGGCATGGCTCAGACTTGCGCTATTGGTGCCTACTCTGCCCTGCCCACAAAGTTTGGAAAACTCCTCATTGCGTCCCCCACTGTTGTCCTAGATAACAAAAGCCATGATCTCCTGATTGGTACACAATTCCTCTGAGAATATAATGGAATTGTAAACCTTTGAGATGGATACCTATTAATCTTAGTATACAAGGTCCCTTTAATTTTTGAGGAACCTCCATGTCTTTTTGGCAAACACCTTAAGACTTGTGTGCTTGAGTACCCCACGGGTATCTTCTCGCTCAAGTACAGGACTCATTCCTCCAATATGTGTTCCCCTCCTCCTTCCTGCCCTGCAGAGGAAGGTGTGCCTCTTCTTGCCCCTGCAGCTGTCACCATTCCTCCAGGCTCCCAAGTGATTATAGACTCCCAGATATTGTACAAGCTACCTGAAAAATCATTCCTAGATATATACACCCCTGAATCTCTAAGCCACAAGGAGCCTTGATTGTGCCCAGGGATCTTGGATTAAACTCATAAGAGACCTGTATAGCTGTTGCTAGCCAACCTGACCGCTTTGCCTATGCAGGTGTCTAGAGGTCAATTTGTGGGACATGGATGTGTATTAGAAGCAGAACAAGTGGGGTCCCTCTACCCTTTTGGAACCTTCAGCAATTTCAATCTACCAGAAGAAGACCCTCAGGTTCTTTCCCTGTTCACCGCTGCTGATTTCCTGCAACTGTCACCCGTCCAACATAAAGATGTACTAGAACTGCTCAACCAGTTTAACAATATATTTGCCTCTGGACCTACTGACTATGGTCTAGCAAAAGGGATCATCCATCAGATTGATACAGATGATGCACTGCCTTTCTGTGCTAAACCTTACCGCCACAGTAGGGTAGAGGATGCCCAGGTTTATAAGGAGCTTAAACAACTATTTGATGCTGGACTCTTGACTCCCTCTCCAAGCCCTTGGGCCTCCCCCTTTTGAACCTTAAGAAGAAGGATGGAGGCCACCATATTGTGATGGATTATTGCCTGTTGTGTTCTGAGGCGCGGCACAGACACACAACAGGGAATCCTAACCTTAGGATTGGATTTGTACTAAGTATTGGTTAGAATGGAAGGGAAGGCTATGCAATTACCTTGTGGCGCTGAATGAATAATATCTACTAGTTGTGGCTATAGAGAGGCTCCAAAGTACTTGAAGACACAAAGACAAAAATGTAAGTAGAACTTAATTTTTATTGGTGAATACAAAATGGAATATTTACTGTGTAGCTTTACCACAAAGCAGTACATGGATGGTAGGATCACTTGCCACAAGCACAAGTGGGGCAAGTGAGTTGTGCAGAGTCAGGAAACCAAACAATTTAATTTCCCAGTTTGGATATAGACTCAATTTTGAGGGGCAAAAGTAAAAGATAGAGATTTGTCCTTGAAATAACCCATCAAAGGCAAAATCAAAACATGGTGAATGGCAGCATTCATAACACATAGGGTCTATCTTTACTACTGGGAAATTTGGACAAGGGTCAAAATGGGCCTTTATTTTCTTTCAGCAGGAAGATCTCATTAGAAACCTTCTGTTATATGGCCCAGGGTCTGGGAAACAATAGATATGTACCAAATTCTTGAAGTCCTTCAACAATCTCTTGGACTCCTTGTACTTGGTCTTAGACTCATACACCTTATTATTGGACTCCTAATCTTTAATCCTGTACTCCTGCTCCTTGCTTGGCTTTAGCTCCTTAATCTTGGGCTACAGCACCTTTATCTTGGTCTCCAGCTCTCTGTCTAGCTCTAGTGGCCTTGTTATTCCACTTGATCTAGTCCATGAAAAGTCTAAGATTGAACCCCCTTTATATAGCTTATTGTTTCAATCCTTGTTTCTCCAAAATCTCTGGTTTTCCAGGCTTAAACTATCCAGTTTTTTCTTCTCTATAAAATATTTAACATCTTATCTTACTTCAGCCCATCAACCCCCTACTTTTTAGGCTTAAACCCTTCAGTTAAAGCCCTTAAACAGTGGTCATACAAGCTTCAACCTGCAGCCAATCAAACACCTTAATTGAACTGTTTTTCCAAAACATTTAACCAAATGACTTGCTCTTTACCCTAGTATAAACCTGCTGCTGTCTTGCTCCAGATAAACACCTGCTCCACATTTTGAACAATTTTGCCGTAATTCCTGTCATGTTTCTCCAGCCAAACTTGAGTGCTTCTAACTATATTTAAGGGGATTTTTTAACACTAATTCTCTTCAATGTTTCTCCAATTTTCTCCATGTTTTTCCCAATATTTTAGTCATTTGAACTTGCCTGCTGCTTGCTTCTTGCCTCACTTAATCATTTTGGCAAAACTCCAGCCTTCATCCTCAAAGTTTCTCTGTCCTGTTTCTGGCCACTTTGGCTCCTTCTTACTAAATAAATTCCTTATAAATTTACAGTCTATTTTCTGTAAATTATTTTGCTTTCTAATTATTTCTTTATATGATACTAATCTCAATCTCTTTTTATCATATCTTTTTGGCAGTTTAATTAATTATTTTAACTGCTTTTTTCTTATTATCAATCCTAAATCCAGCATTCTTGCTCCTTCATCTACTTCTGCTGGTCTTTCTCAACTGAATTCCAGTTCTTCAGATAGTCCTGCTCCATGATCTTCAAGTTCTTCATCTTTTTCTTCTCCATGATCTTCTAGTCCTTCAGCTAGTCCTTCTCCATGATTTTATACTATGAACCACCTTGGTTCCATTTTCAGTACTTGTTATTTTTACCTCAGACTCAGGCAATAAGTCTACAAGGATAGTAGCCTTTGACTGGGCCCCTGAAAGTGACTTCCGCTTGGCCCATTCAACCACAGTCAATCCTCACGTCTGTGCAGTTATCTGTACTCACTCAGGTGGTTAAGTATGAGCTTTCAGGCGCAAAATAACCTAATTTACTTCCCAGAGACCTGATCATTATCTAGTTCTGCAGCTGCTTCCTTGAGCAGCTACCATTATAATGCCTCTGAGCATATTCATGCCCCCAATGATAGATTCAGGGCCTCCTCAAAGCCTCCAGGGAAACACAGACAAAGACACCTTAGCAGTCCATTAGGTAAGATGCTTACTCACAGACCTCCTGTAAGTACACAAGGGCACATAGAGCTATCTCAGCTCATCCCTTCCTATTAGCTCTTTGTTACCTACTAGACTGTATAACCCTCCAGACCTAGTAGTCACCAGAAACCTACTAAGCTGCATCACCCATTCTTCTCAGCAGCTAATGATACCTGTTGGGGAAAAGAACCATCATCCACCCCTAGTAGCCAATGTTACCTACTAGGTTCAGACCTTCCAACTAGCACCCTATCAACCAATGTTACCTGCTAGGTTGCACCATTTCTCACCCCAGCAGCCAATGTTACCTACTAGGTAGAGACGCCAAACCAGCCCCCCAACAGCCAATGTTACCTGCTGGGCTGGTTCAACCTATGCCTCTAGTAGCCAATGTTACCTACTACACAGGCCTTACCTTCCCTAGTAGCCCATGTTACCTACTAGGCCTCTACCTGTATCAAAACTACTCTCCATGATATCATTCAGCATAGAGTCTTTATTGAGGCCAAATTAACCCTTACCTGAAAAACAGCTTCCATGTTGTAGAAGATCTAGAAAATTCATGCTTGCTTCTTCATTATCCTGGTCTGACTCTTTTACAGTTTGACAGGGAATCCTTTATGAAAGCTTCAATGAGCTTGGATCCAGGAAAGCAATCTTGGCATTAAGCTTGTTGCCATCTGGTGATCATTTCCACGTTTTTTGCTTCCCATAGTCTTAGCTGCAGACCATCTCTTTCATTCAATGGTAGTCTTCTTTCAGTTAAAAGCCAAAAACATAAAACATAAAAAGATTGAGGGGAAAGCAACCATTGTCACAAATAAGCATCATCTTTTATTAATTATTATCATGTTTCCATTATAAAATAATCAGAGGGTATATTTGGCTGAAAACTCCTCCAGTTCTGGAATCACACCTGGATTTCTATCACCTGGTTTATGACATAATGGTGTGATTCAATCCAGATTTTTACCAAAAAGATCTTCACACTCTTAACCTATAAGCATGTACCCTAATACATTCCAGAATCACCTGATTCCTTCTGTGGAAATGTATTGTTTTGGCTTGAAGCATTCCAGACTTCTGGCACCTAAACCCTATGGAATAGATGTATTCCTGATCCAAACTATCCTTGTTCCAACTGGGAACCAGCTGATCAATCCTGAATGCATAGACACTATTGTCTACATTTAGTGATTTTTTGCATTTAATGGTTTTTTGCGTTAAAAATCCATTAAAACGCTTCAAAACTTGGACCAGGCACCACCGTGGTGCTTTACAAATCAATTAGGTGGCGCTTCTAACCTAATAAATTTGCCTAAACAGTGCTTTTAAACCACAATTTGGGGGTTTACTTTTGGTTAACCTCAACCAAACTTCTTGACACAGTCAAGTCAATTAAACAAAACAATTAAATACTTGTTAACTATATTCCCAGCATATATCAATTAACCTTCCCAGTTAATTAATTTGTTTGAAGTCAAAAAGCCTTTACTTGATACAGTCAAGCCCATTTTGGCCCTATGATTAAATCCTCATTAATTATATTCAAAGGTATCAATTAATTAATCTTCCCAGCTAATAAATTGAGTTTGAGACACCTAGTCTCATAATCTGAATTGTTCAGATATATATTTTGGCCCTCAATTAGTACAACCTAATTGATTCCTAGGTATCAATTACTACGCTGGAAAATCTCTCCAAGGCAATCCTATTGTTTTGAATTTCAACCTATGAAATCATCACAATACAATCTCTTTGTGAAACCACAGCCCAACATGACTGTAGTACAGTCATACATGTGGACTGTTATAAGCAGCCAAGGCAGCTTCCATGGAGGTGAGGCTCAGAATTCAGAGTCCCCTGTTTACACCCAGGTCTTTGATGTGGGTAACAAGGAAGCTGGCCTTTATCTGACCCCTGACCCCTATGGGTTATGACTTGTTCAGTAGTCACCTAACGTCCAGTTCTGCCCTGCCCCCTTATCCACCTCTGCACAAGATGCCAACCAACCAGCCAATCAGAACAGCAACCCTGATTTGAAACAACTTTCTGCCACAAGCCAACCTGCCCCCCCCCCCAATCAGGCTTCAGCTCCTGTAGCCCAGCAGCCCAAACACAGAATAATCACTGCCCAAATTATTCAGGAAATTGTGGCGCTCAACCAGTGTGGCCTGAAATGGGAAAAGACTTCTAGCCTATTGAAATTTACCCAAGCTACCATCATACAGAAATTTAACAACGTCATGAAAAGAGGGAACCAGATTGGGACAGCCAAAAAGCCAAAAAAGGCCCAGGAGTCTCAGATTAGCAAGGAATACCCAATCATGCTCAATCTCCTGCAGCAGGACTCCAAGATTCCCTTGACCCAGGTCCAGAAATAACTTGTGTACCATGTCATTTGGGTTTCTGAGTGCATGGTGCAGCTCTGGATGCATGGAAGAGTGGCTTTGGTCTGGGTTCTGACCAACTGCAATGGGGCCAATGGGAAGGCAGTGAGTATTTGCCATATGATCATGCAATTTAGTTTACTTTGGTCCAATGCCTGAAAAGTTTGCCAGATGATGTCATGTTCATCTCCTACTACAAGTTATTGATTGCCTTTGATAATTTTGGTGAGCAAGGAAAAGCTGCCACCAAGAATGGAAGAAAGAAGGTCAAGCGGGGGGACTTTCATTGGTTTGTTCCTGGTTGTTTTGGCAAAGGGTTTTGTCTATTATTGGAAACCCCCTGATTACACCAATGGCTAAGAGTATGTTCATGTCCTTGGTGAATTGCTTGGCTCTTGGGATAGATCAAATTCATCCTATTAGGTTTTCTTGAGCCACCAGATGGAGGATAGTTCCACCGCCCTCAAGTCAATCCAAGGATACAGGCACCAGGCCTCAGTGTACTAAGCCAGTCATGCAGATATCCATCTGGCCAATGTAGTGTTCTTTAATATTGGAGACACAGTCCAGCAGCGCTGCCTCCAGGCGTTCAATGACCTCCATCTTGGAGTCTTGGACCATGAGTCTCTCTTTGGTTGACAGATGGTGGCTGACTTGTTTGCCCAAATTGTCTTTCACATGAACATGGGCAACCAATCAGAGAAAGACAAGCACCTCCCACCCTGTGTCACACCTGTCTACCAGCTAATCCAACCAATTTCAGACAAAGAATATGACAGGCAGTATATGGCAGCCATCACAATAAATTCAATTAGGTCAACCCCTGCCAGCACCACATCCCACCTGCCAGACCCACCCAATCTCAGACCCCCAGGCCAGCACCAGATCTACGCCTTCTTTCCTTTGCTATTCTGTCTCATAGGTATCTGTGAAGGTCCACATGGAAGCTGTTGTGCAGGCAAGGGCTTATTTGGCCACAATAAAGACTCTATGCTGAAAGTTGGCAAAGTATAGCAGTTTTGGAACAGATAAATGCCTAGTAGGTAACATGGTCTACTAGAGGAGGGTAAGGTCTTCACTCAGATAGGTAATAAAAGGAACAGTTGGCATTCAAACTGTCTGCATGTTGACTGCCAAACTTAATTTTATACCTAGGTTGACACATTAAGAAAAGTCTAGATAAAGTTTTCTATTATGTAGTCTACTGGAAGTTGACACTTTTTTAAAAAGCAAAAACCTGTTTACTAAACATTTTACTTAATAAAAATCAAGCTTCAAAACACTTTTTAGGGTAATATGATCAGTAGAATCCAAAAAAATTCAAAGCTATTTAAAAATATAAGAAAAATTCACTTCAAAAATAATTTACTATGCAATTAACTGTTTTTACCTTAATTTTTTATTTACCATATAAAAAGTTTATAAATTATATTTTTAAAAAAGCTTAATAAAAATAAAATGTATTAAATAAAGAAACCAAAGGTAAAAACTTATTTTAAGAATAGTTGACATAATAGCAACCCAAAATTACATATACTTTAGTACTAAAACACCTATTTAAGCTATATAACTCAGGCTCTAGCATAATTTTTTTATAAAAACTATGAATTATTTCTACCATTTTAATTTAAAGTATCTTACTAAATAAAATTATTGGGTTTTTAGATTAAAATTATATAATAAAATATCATAAAAAGACAAACATGTTTATTAAAAACTAACCAGGAGGTTTGTTGCAAGAGAGTACAGTGGCAATCTTGCTTATCTGCTCCCCAAGCTCAGATATCTTGTACTTATTCTTGACAGCTGACTTGATCTGCTCTTTATAAATGCTAGCCTTGCACTGTCTTCTCCTCTTTGGAGCCCTTACTTCCATATCCCAAAGGGAGGAGACAGTATTCCCCTGGTCAGCCTTAAGGTGCTCAAAAAGGTGTGTCTGGGATTCACCCCAAAGGAGGACTTTAGATGTTCATGCCAGTTTTCAAGGCACAATGTTGTCTTCATTTCATCCTTGAGAACAGCCTGATAGCAATTCCAGCTTGCCTTTGATGTTGGCTTGCCCCTGCAGCTGACTACCTTGCGCCCCACCCAT